>JALIGW010000001.1:254664480-254901980 GCA_023053685.1 Diadophis punctatus similis | reverse complement strand
AAGATTCACCCACACTTTTTAACATCAAGAATATATCTTCATATACCTCTACCATCCCCTGTAAATCCATTTTATAACAATTAATAAAAATTACTCAGTATATTTCTGTAGTTCTAATGTCTCAATATTTTAAAACTCCTTTTATATTCTTTGAAATTCTTTAGTAATTTACAACCTTAAAGTTTCCCAATTATATATCTTCCCAATTGTCCAAATTTTAAAGTTCTATTTAACTTTCCATTTTCTCTCTCTCTTTTCTTCTATCACCTTTCTTCTTTTGACTTGTAGAGTGTTCTGTTGAATAATATTAATAGTCCAAATCCAAGTTAATCCACTAGATTCCTCCAATCTTTCAAATCCATAGTCCAATAGCCAATTTTAATAAAATTTAGTTATTTGCAAGTTAGTTCCTTTTAAAAATCTTCAGAAGGGAGAGAGAGAGAGAGAGAGAGAGAGAGAGAGAGAGAGAGAGAGAGAGAGAGAGAGAGAGAGAGAGAGAGAGAGAGAGAGAGAGAGAGAGAGAGAGAGAGAGAGAGAGAGAGAGAGAGAGAGAAACTCAATGAATATTCTCAAATTATCCAAGTCATCTTCTAACATGAAGTCAAGGTCAGGCCATCTTCCAGATGTTATTACTTCTATTCTGTGTATTAGACTTTGTGTATATTGAGTTCACTTTCACTAAATCTGCTGCAGTTATAGTGCTGTAGTACTTCTCTTCTTCCAGTAGATGGCACTCTTATTCCCAAATCCAACATTAAGTAGTCTGTCAAGAACAGATGATTATCAAAAAATCCAGAGGGTTTAAAAATACAACTAAACAAAACAGTTTCTCCCGAAGATCACTTTTCAAATTGTTTGAGCTTTTTTCATGCTTTCTATGATTTATAGCTTCCCTTGGGCCTCTTTCACCTCTTAATTTTCAGTCCCCCCCATGTGTTAAGTCACCATTATCTTAGGCTTAGGAGTTATCTTTTAATATTATTGTATTTACATCAGGTCTTTAGACTAAAAGTTGGTAATTATCTCACCCAGTTTCAATGCTCTGTCCATAAACTGCTCCAGCACAAATCTTGTGGTCCCGGTTGTCCCAGCTTTGTGACTGCCAAAAATGATTGTGGTCCCTGCTGCCATTTGGGAGAGCTTGCTTTGGACCAAACGAGGAAATTGCGAGTTTCTCGTGGTCAGTGAAGTGCCTCTCCTTCCTTCACCGCCCCTACAAGGCGGCTATGACCCCGTAGGGTCTCCCTGCAGTGGTTACTGGCTGGATTTTGCTGGGCTCGGCAGAACCCTCTATTTTCCAGCTGTTCTTGCAGCAATGTCAACCGGAAATCCTGTAGACTAGATTGTTCTTATCGGTCATTGTAAAATGGAATTTTTCTTTTATTGTATCAAGAAAACTTTTTCTGGAGAGCAGCTGATGTGTATGCAAGTTCCATTGTATGCAACACCCTTTCAGCTTCCACCATCCCTACCTGAAGCTGACATAGTTTCTTATTAGCACAAAATAATCCTAGACAAAACCAACTTCATATTGAGTGCAACGATCTGTCTCTCCAAGAGGATATGCAAATGTAATATTAAAACCTAGAAATCTAGGTCCTACAAGTATTGAAATTTGTAAATGGGAGTTTGAAACATTAGCATTGCTTTTTTTTCCAACTAAGTGCAACAGGACAAAACATGTATACAAAACAGATGTGAGAACATACATCTCACAATATCCAATTGTCAAGAAATTTGTTTGTCCTTTCCTTTCTAACAGAAATAGAAGCCCTTTCTCCATCAGTTTTGTTTTCTGTTTCTAATAGATCATCTCTGCCGAGGAACTTTCAATGAAACAGAAGCACCTTAAAACAAATTAAGGACAAACAAAACATTGGTTCTCCTTAGATATATAGTGTAGTGCTTCCTCCTATAGAACAAAACTTTCACAATTATTTTCCCTGCTCCAAAATTGCTCTATCTAGCCATGACCATGAACTAAGTCAATTATAACTAGGGGTGAGTTACACAAGAACTATATATTATCTTAAGTGGCAGAGTCAAACATCTCTGAAATAAAGATGGTTGACTTTGCCACTTATAGTAAAATAAACTGAGAATAGAATTAAGGCTCTGAATATCCCTCTGAAATAACAAACCCCAATTCTTTCCTAAATGTTTGCTTAACACTGGATTCCCTAGTAGTAGGCCCAGTAAGCTGCTGTGGGGGCAGAATGAGGAGAGAGAAACTGTCCTCTATTACTAATTTATCGAGTTATGGAGAAGCCATGATTCTATGCTAACTGTTAAATGGCCATGGTCTTGTGCTCTCTTTGATCACTTCCTTAATCCAAAATCAACACATTCCCCATTCTGGAAATCAAAAACAACCAAACTTCTTAATTGACTGAATTTCTAACTGCAATTCTGTTCTCCTTTTCTGATTTGACTGACGGACTGAACGAGTCCATATTCAAAAGAACATCCAAAATACACACAGATACGCATTGGGATTAATATATACAATTGGGTAGTGTGGTGATGATGAAGAGACACGTTTTAAGCAAGAGAGGGAATCTCATTGAGTCCAGCCAGAAGCACTCTTCCCCCTTCCACTTTCTTTCGTTGGGACCACCTCAAAAACATGTCTGCTTTAAGCAAGAGAGGGAATCTCATTGAGTCCAGCCAGAAGCACTCTTCCCCCTTCCACTTTCTTTCATTGGGACCACCTCAAAAACGTGTCTCTTTTAAGCAAGAGAGGGAACCTCACCCCCCTTTCCTTCTCCTAAAAAGGCTACTTCCAAGGGGGTGGGATTCTTGCTCCTCTGATTGGCTGGGGGCAAAGTGTCCCGTGCGCCCAAAAGCCGGGGGTGAACTGGCATTTTGGTCCATTAGGCGAAGGGGCCAAGGAGAAAAGGCAGCGCCGGATTGTTTGGGGGCGGAAGGCTGGGGACAAAACAGGCGCGGCAGAGCGGCGGAGAACAGTCCCATTCCGACACTGATTGGCTTGTAGTCCTATGGAAAAACAAAGCAGCTGGCACTTCATGCATTTCAAAGAGCTGTTGTCAAAGTAACTGTTCTGAAATCTAGGTGGGTTTATTTATCTGCATTCTCCACTTGAAAAACTACATTGGAAAGGATTTTCAGGCTGTTGAACGTTATTCCTCTTCTTGCTGCTACTATATCAACTGCACTCTCTCCAACCTCTTGGTGAGGCCTTGATGTTGAGAAGCCTGGTGGTAGGCCTGCTTTTGGCCTTTTTAGCAGCCCATGGTGTGTATGATTAATGAGCAGCTTCTGGCAGACACAGCTTATCTTGAGAAGACACAAAGGCAGTTGGTAAGCAGGCATGAAGTATACGTTTTTCACTCACAGCCCCTCTGCTGAGCAGAGAAGTAGAAGGCAGGCATTTTTCATGCCTCTACCTCGGGACACAACATCACAGCGCAATCTGAAAAAAGGCCTTTTTCCACTGAGCTCCAGGAAGAGGGCTTTCAAATGCTGGGGGGAGATTCAGCAGTCACCTTAGGAATGCAAATAGAAGGAACTGGAGAGCACACCTGCCCTGTGCATTTTCAGATCCAGAGTCAGTAAAGAAAAAAACGGCATGGAAGAATCAAAATCATTTTATCGGTTTCTAAATAAAATTGCATGTGGCAGTGGGAGATGAGTGGTTGAAACAGAATAGTTAGGAATTGGGTGAAGTCTAAATTAGTTCTGTATGAAAATGAAAGCCATGTTTACTTTTGTTTTCACTCAAAGCTACTTTTACACAAAGGCACAGTTAAGAGGAGAATGGTTGCTTCTACACACAATCATCATCTTTAAAGCCCTACATGGCTTAGGACCAGGTTACCTCCGGGACCGCATTCTACCTCATACTTCCCTTCGACCGGTCAGGTCCCACAGTGTGGGTCTCCTCCGGGTCCCGTCAGCCAAACAATGCTGACTGGCGGGGCCTAGTGGGAGGGCCTTCTCTGTAGGGGCCCCTGCTCTCTGGAACCAACTTCCCCCAGAGATCCGATTCATCCCCACCTTGCTGGCCTTCCGAAAAGCCATTAAGACATGGCTCTTCCTGCAGGCAGGGTTCTGAGACAATTTTACATCTGTGGTCTCCCCCATGTATGCATGGTGTTGTATGTCCTTTTTTAACGTTTTTAAAATTGTTTTTAAATGATTTTATTGTTTGGTGTTCTTTAAAATGCTGTACGCCGCCCTGAGTCCTTAGGGAGTAGGGCGGCATAGAAGAATTCCCAAATAAATAAAATAAATAAATAAATTTAACCTCACAAATTCTCGAGGGCTACTGGTATAATGGAAAGCTACAAACAAAAAGAGACCATTGTCATACCAACCACAACATTCTGTCTCTTCCTTTGAAATATTAAATCCTTATTCTGTTCAATCAGAAACCAAAAGAATCTAAAATTGTCAAACTAATATATTGGGATAGGATTCCAAAATAGGCTTTGTTCTTGACGTTGACTTTTCCCTGAATATCCATGGGTATTACAGCAATCAAAATTTTAGAAAACCTGTTGCTACTTAATAGAAAGATTCATGGACACAGCTTATCTTGAGAAGACACAAGTTTTAATGTGGGACAACATGTGTGAATCACAGTGGCATCATTGTGCCCTACAATATTCGTAGAGTCTGGAACAGGGCTACAGATATTCAACTTTTTTGTTTGTTTGTTTGCTTGTTTCCTTTGGTAGGTGAACTTTGTGCATTAGGTCTGGTGTAATTTTGAAAGAACCATTTGAGTGTTTTAATTTTCAAACTATGTAAAATCATGCAACCGAAAATAAATATTTTTTTCCATCGAATATCAACAATGCTGTCTGATGATACACGAGGGGTGATGGAGAGGTCAAGGATAATGAACAGCTTGAGGCAAACTATTATGCAGTAGTCTGAACTGACCGCAATCTGTTTCTATGCAAAACAACCAGCGATTAAAGTGATTTTTTTACAAATCTCTGAAACAAAACTTCATTAATGTGTTAATTTTCCAGCATTGGAATTATACTTTCTTCACAGGAAAACTAGAAGCACCCCCAAAGAAGAGGAGGGCAAGCAATGCTGATCAAGGAAGTAAAAGTACCATTGCAACCTGCATACCCATGCATGCACATATAAAAATATAACAGACATGTCAGTATAACACCACACAACCTAGGGCTATCAAAATACATACATCCTATCCCCAAAGTTTACAAATTATAACAAAACCTCCAATTCTTCCCTGTTGGGACTTTACTTATATTTTAATGTCTATCAGATTATCAGCAAGCTGTTTTTAATAAAGATAAACGGATTGTCTTTTGATTGATGAACATTATGGTTAATGTAGCTTCTTGACCAACTGAAATTGTCAAACAAGATTAAGGGATACACCCATCACATTCTATGTCCCTGTCAGACTCAACTTTTTAAGCAAAACATATTTGGGATGCTAATAAAAAAATAATTGAACTCATTAATATTTTATTCTTTTGTTGAGGCTGTATCCTATTTTTTCTCCTGGTCATCTACAGAATGGGTCATTAATTCCTCAACTGTCATTAATTTGTTGCTTGAAGTCACAAAAGGTCTTCAATTTTCACACACACAAAAGGCTTTAATTAGTGCAGAGAAGTGGAAGATTGAAGTGAAACATTACCCCTCATCTTCTTCCATTCCCATTTCTTTTTCTTCATGTAAAAATGAAAAAAACATTTATTTTTAATGCCTAGATAGAAGCAAGCCTGCTGCTATGCGGAAGCTGCTACTATTCTGCTTAATACATTTCATTTGAATTTTTAAAGGAATAGAAAAACCCAAAAATTATTTCACTCTACTTTCTTCCCTTCCCCTTCTAGTTATCTTGCTTTTTCAATGTACTGTACAAGAGAAAGAAGACATGCTGATGTTCTGCACCACAAATATGTTACTAAAGACCATTAATGAACTAATTTTCAGTAACACGTATTCAATAGATCATTGCATTTCCCTACAAGTGTTGTATCAATATGTGGCCAATCGTATGTACCTATACATAAGACCTCCAGGGAATCCCAAACCTACCTGAGTTCAGATGGCAGAAATATGAAAACACTACCACATTTTTTAAGCTCAGAAAAATGGGATAATATTCTATTTCAAGTTTTAGCAAAATGAAACATACGAAAAGAGAAAAATCAACAAATAGAAAAAGGAGTTAAGGAAAAAAACAAGGTTAGGAGTGCAAAAAAGAAAAAGACTAGAAAAGGAATAACTTCCAACTTTCTTTAGTACAGATATAGATAGAAAATATTTTTATTCTAAGATTTTTACTCTAAGATCAACAATCGCACATGCTTTTTCTATCATCATAAAATATTCCAGTCATCAAATCCCAGAATTAAAGTTTCACTGGTTTGGTTTTAAGCAAAACATCCAAAAGTGGTTTCCAGGTAGAAAGAAAGTTAGATAAAGTCTTTTCTTTAATCAAAACAGTCAATTTTGCCACTTCCACTATCGCCATTAAGGTCACTATACATTCTCCCATTGTAGAAATCTGTTAGTCCTTCCATCTTTATGCATACAGAAGTCCTGCTGTGGTTGTCATCTATCTAACCTAAAAGATAAATCTCTTATTTTAATTGTTCATTGTACACTTATTCCATTTATTCTCTGAATTAAGGTACATATTTTACTTTATTTCTTGGCTGTCTTACATGTCCGCCAAAGATGATTAAAAAGCATTTTAATATTGATGACATTTCCAACATACGTATACAGGTAGTCCTCAGCTTATGACCACAAGTGAGCCCAACATTTCTGTTGTTAAGTGAGACATTTGTTAAGTGAGTTCTGCCCCATTTTATGACATTTCTTGCCACAGTTGTTAGTGAATCACTGCAGTTAATCAGTTAGTAACACGGTTGTTAAGTGAATCTGGCTTCCCCATTGATTTTCCTTTTCAAAAGGTTGCAAAAGGGATTACATGATCCTGGAACACTGCAACCGTCATAAGTATGGACCAGTTGCCAAGCATCTGAATTTTGATCACGTGACCATGGGAATGCTACAAAGATTGTAAGTGGTCATAAGTCACTTTTTTCAGTGCCGTTGTAACTTTGAACAATCACTAAATGAACTGTTGTACGTTGAGAACTACCTGTATTTGACCCTAGGTAATAGTAATCAAGGTTACTGGTTTTTAGAACCAGGCTGAACCGGGAGCAACCCACCACTGGTATATTCCCTATTTGGGAAAAACCGCTTAACACTGTGAATGCAGGGAAAGGCATGGGAGAATTTGTGTGAACCTAGGCTAAACATTAATATTTTATCCTTATCCTGTACTTCTAATATAGTGATTTAGTGTGTTATCAAAAGTCTAAATATAAAGGCCACTTTGTGCAAGCATGGAATTTGTTTATTTGCACCTGATAACTCTTGTCTGAATTTGTGAATGGTGCAAATGGAGGATGAAGTTGATAATCGGTCTAATCATGATATATGATAGGAGACCTATCTGAAATACTTGATTCTGCATTTGTGTGGACAGCTATTTGCAACCTATTCAGCAGGGGCGGGTTGCTCACTTACCGATACCGGTGCGCTGCGTGCACATCTCCACATTTCGTGCGCACACACGCTCGCTACGCACGTGCGATTTTGCTACTGTGCATGCGCAGAAGCAAAATCTCACCGAAATCTCGCGATCGCGTCCCCTCGCAAGATTTTGGCGAGATTTTGCTTCCGCGCATGCACAGAAGCAAAAAGCCCAAAAATTCTTAAAAAAAGATGGTGACGCGCGCGATGGACCGGCGAAGACGGCACCGGAGCTGTTGTGCGCAAATTGCGCAATCGGCTGCTCTCTACAGGAGCTACGCACCGGACCGCACCGGTAGGAACCCACCATTGCTATACAGCCTCTAAATGTTACTAGGCTGCATTTTTCAGCTGCCTGAGAAGCATGGTTATTGAACAAGAATACTGCAGTTGGTAGTTCAGCATTTATGATATTTATTTCCAAGCAACTCTAGTCTTTCTGCAGGGGAATCACCAAATGTAAAATTACTCACACTAGAACTCACATCGAATTATACATTTATGCACAGCTTGATTAAATGTTGCAATAGGTCAGAGTGGCATTGGTTGTTTTGCTGTTCACAAAGGTGGTTTTTTTTACCCTTACAAGAGCTGGATTCACGAGATTTGCTTCTGTACATTCATCATTTATATGAGAAAGCCTTTCCTCTAGGCATTTCTAATTATATAGCCATTTTAAAAGTTCAGATCGAATGCAACAATGAAAAAAAATCATCAACTGCTAAGCAAGTAGAAGACTTCTTGTTCTCCAAGTTCTAAGAATGATGACCTTCCATATCACAAAATAACTGTAAAACTTAAATATTACTCATTTATATTGCAAGTTTTTTTTTTTAAATGCCAGTTTGGTGTAGTTCGGGGTATCAAACTCGATTTCATTGAGGGCCTCTTCAGGGTTGTGTTTGACCTCGGGGTGGGTGGGCAGGGTGGGCATGGCCAGCTTGATGTCATTCATGTCAGGGCCACCTGTGGTGGCCCGAGTGCTCTGCCAGCGAAAACGGAGCTCCGTTTTCACTGGCAGAGGGTTGCAGGAGGCTGTCTCACCCGAAAATGGAAATTGGGAGCCCATTTTCACTGGCTAAAGCACCATGAGCCGGTCCTTTGCTGTTTCCAGGCTGGCCTCATGGGCCAGATCTAAGAACCCTGTGGGCCAGATTCGGCCCGCGGGCCTTGAGTTTGACACCCCTGGTGTAGGGGGTAAGGCATCCATCTACAAACCAGGAGAGTGTGAGTTCTAGTCCTGCTTTGGAAAACTGCAAGGATTTGTCCAGGCAGCCTCCAAGAATTGGACACAATTCAACAGAAGGGAGGGGGAAGTAATATAAGTAGAATACAATTTTCAAGAAGTAAGTTTCCTTTGAAAAGTAGCTTTAGACTACAATTTCTACACTACAGGTAATTTTTGAGTTATGACTGTAATGGAGCCATTCCATCACATTCCGTCATAAGTTGTAATGTTGTAATGTTCATAAAACGGGTCATTGTGTTACTTGACCTGCAGTTTTATGCAACTGCCACAGTTGTAAAGCAATAACCACAATTGTTAAGGGAGTGCCATTGTTATTAAGAACCATGATGGTGCAGTGGTTAAAATGCAGTATTGCAGGCTAATTTTTGCCGACTGCCAGCAGTTCGATGCTAACTGTCTCAAGGTGTTGTGTCCCAGCATGGAATCTCCTCAGAAAGGACTCACACACAACTGTTTGCTAAATAATAAGGGGTCTTTACTAATAAAGTTGCTTAGTAAAAATCAGGTTCAAAGTCCAGGGGAAACAGAGAGAGAGTTCTTGGTGCATAAAGTTCGATATTCTCTTTGTGAGCTTCGGCCAGAGTTCAAAGTCCAAAACCAACAGGCAATTAATCTGTCCTTATCTCTTACTCACAAAAGTTGGCTGAATTCCCAGAACCAATTATCACAGGAGCCGACAGTCCAAAATACGAGGCTCAGAGCAGTAACACAAATGCAGAGAAATCCTGAGTGCAAATAAATCATGTTCGTTGCTTCCAGCAACAACTGCTGTGTGCTCAAGCCTTAAGTAGCCTGAGGGCGTGGCCAATTAGCCCTCAGCTCTATATGCGAGAAGACCTCCGTCTGTAGAGCCATTCCTGCCTGCTAGCTGCCCTGCGTGCCCTAGCATCCAGCAGAGGCTCCTCCTCTTCTGATGAATCCCTCAGCACCAGCTGAGAAGGTGCAGAAGGCCCTGGCTGGCTCTCCTCCTCTGGCACTGAGTCCTCCTCGCTATTGGACTCAGGTGCCAGGTGCACAGGATGATAGTGCCACGCCACGGTCGGTTCTTGGTCCTCTGGATCCATGACCAGCTGCGCAGGATGCAGGCAAGCCACAATACAAGGTTGACTCAACCTTCCATCCTTCCGAAGACAGTACAACGAGGACCAAATTATTGGGGGCAATAGGATGACTCTGTAAACCTCTTAGAGAGGGCTGTAAAGCACTATGAAGCAGTATATACTGTTAAGTCTAAGTGCTATTACTTTGGCTAAGTGAAGCAATGGGGTGTTTTTGCCAAAAATCAGAATTGCTGGGGGGTATTTTTGCAAGAACCAGAGTGGTGCGGTGGCCTAGAGGTGGAGCTCTTGCCTCACAATCAGGACCCTGTGAGTTCAATCCTATGTAGAGACAGATACTTCTCTCTCTGGGCACAATGAGAATATATCTGCTGAACAAACTCCACATTGGCGACAGGAAGGGCATCCGGCCATTAAACACTCTGCTAGGTCCATTTAGTTGCCCAGACTCCACCCTGCAAGGGATTATGGGGTCGTTAAATGATGATGATGATTTTTGCAAAAACCTCTTTAAAACACAGTCTTGTGACTGCAGGATGCTGCAAACAGTTGTAAATGCCTTTCCATCAGTACTTTGGAAGTGGGTCATAAGTACCTGGTAGGTATCTGCTAAGTGACTGATTGTACACTGAGGATCATCTATATTAGTACTCCTAATGTCATTGCTGCTTAAATGTCAGATTGGAAGTTATACTCAATTCTACCCAGCCACCAATACAAGAGATATTATGGGCACATCAGATGCCAGGTCCTCATGGCCATCCCAAATTGCTGTTGGGAATGGTGACCCCTTCCCAGGGAACAGATTTAGTGGATTGTGGGATATTGGGGTGGGAGAGAGAAATTAAGCAGAAAGGAAAACATCCACGAGTGAGCAGAAGTTGACTCACAAGTCATTGCCTATAATCCATGGTTCTTTATAACAGGAAAATAAAAATCCTCTGACATTTTTTAATTCAGCAACTTACTCATGGATATGAGTCAGATTTATGTGCTGAAAAATAATCTTTTTCCATGCAGCCATTTCAGATATTTTGAATCACCAAGGACTCAATCACAATACAATTTCTGTGTAAAAAGACTGGCAGGTGAAGTTAGCAACAGATGAATCATTCAGATCATAAATGGTTGTGAAAGTTGACCTTTGTAAGAAAGAGCACATAAAAACGCGAGGAAGCCATGGCTCTTCAGTTGTCCTCTCTGACAAAAAGGCAGCTGTTTGTTAAAGAATGACATTAAAACACATTTTTCTGTGAATTCAGTTTCGGCTCCCCCCCCCCCCTTACACATTCTTGCATGGAATTACAGGACTACATATTGCCCTAGCTGAGACAGATCACCACCAGCAAAAATTTTGGCTGGAAATTCCAGTCAGAGTTAAAAAAAAATGGAGCTATTATGGGAATTTTATAAAGGAAACGACCTACAAATCAAATGGAATGGAATGCTCTTGAAAATGGTATGTTTTCCATTTTGTTCGGCTTTCTAAATAATGTTTTGATTCTGTGTGACCCGTCTTTATGCACCTGATAAATTATTCACTGGTGGAATTTATGACTTTAGTGAACTCTAAGACAAAACTCTGCATGCCTTGTCTAATCTAAGCCACTCTTCTGCACATCCCCCAATACTAACACGACTTAGTTGAAATATTAATGCAACCTATCTTAGTACCGGAGTATCCTCTGGGAGGCTTCAGATTCAAGCAATGACTCCCATTTCTGACTTCTCAGTCTATTTAATATAATAATCAAAACAAAAATTAACTGCAGAGCATCACGCTGTAACGTGCCTGTAATATCAGCAACTTTATTTTTAAAAGTTTATTTACTGTTTGTTTGTTTCACTATTTTTTAAAATAAAAAACTCAAGGTGACTACCATACCCAATACTCCTTCCTCTTATTTTTCCCACAGCAACAATCCTGTGAGGTAAATTGGGCTGAGAGTGACTGGGCCAAGGTTACCCTGCTGTCTTTCATGCCTGAAGCAGGACTAGAGCTCACAGTCTCCTGGATTAAAATCTGCATCCTCAGGAACCTAAGTAAGAAATACGAATAGTACTGATCCCAATTCTAGCCATCTCCACTGTTCCCAGAACTTGGTTTACCATTTAGTTAGGTTAAAATTGATATCCATGACTGCTGATCACTAAACATTTTATCAATCCCAGGAAATTAGGATACATAATAACCTTTATTTATAATTACTAAAATTAATATCCACATACCGTATTTTTTGGAGTATAAAATGCACCGGAGTATAAGACGCACCTTAGTTTTTGGGGAGGAAAATAAGAAAAAAAAATCTGCCTACCAGCATCCATCTGGCTAGCGTCCTTAGCAAAAAGCCTGGAACAGGTATATTAGCCTTGCAAAGGTCCATTTGAAAGGCTGCTTTTTCAGCCTTACAAAGCTCTGTTTGAGAGGTTGTTTTAGCCTTGCAAAGGTCCGTTTCAGAGGCTGGGCGGGGCTGCATTCGGTGTATAAGATTTTCACCCTCTTTTAGGGGGAAAAAGGTGCGTCTTATACTCCAAAAAATACGGTAAGTTAAACAATGCCCCCCCTTTTTTTGCAATGTGGCAGATGTTTTTTTTTAAATAGGCAGCCTTTCCAATAGCAAACCCTTCCTTTCATTTTAATAATCACTGGTGTAAGTGTGCAATCCTAACCTCACTTACTTGGAATAAAACTTTTTTGAATTCAGTACCAATAAAGGAGAATATTTGTAGGATTGAAATGAGGGGTCCTTGGTAGTCTCTGAGTACTGTTGTTTTCTTGCCAACATTTAATTACCCAAATTAGGTAACATCATCAGTGCTAGTCTAGCACTGATGATGTTACCTAGTTTGGGTAATGAAATGTCTGCAAGAAAACAACCAAGCTTAGAGAGCACCAAGGACCCCTCACTGAGTTCAGTAGATATTTAGGTAGACATACATGGGATCTTGTTGAAAAGAAAAGAGATTTGTCAAAGAAGCTTATTTTCTACAGAATACCTTCTAAGATGGTGCAGCTGTCCTTTCCTTTGATAGCATTTTCCCTTGGCCACCATTAACTAGTTTCCATTTAATCATATCAAACTAATGAATGAAATTTCTATGGGCTGCTACTGAAATTCATTGTAATAGCAATAGCACTTGGATTTATATACCACTGTACAGTGCTTTATAGCCCTCTCTAAGCGGTTTAAAGAGTCAGCGTATTTCCCCCAACAATCTGGGTCCTCCTTTACCAACCTTGGAAGGATGGAAGGCTTGGATGGATCCTGAGGCTGGTGAGATTTGAACTGCCAAATTGCAGGCAGCCGGCAGTCAGCAGAAGTAGCCTGCAGTACTGCACTCTAACCACTGCACCACCACAGGTCTTGCAATAGGAGAATCAATGTTCACCAGTCATAGGCTTGCATCAAACTTTGTATGGCATATCAAGAACCACGTTTCAAAGGTGAACAGTGCTTGGACTCATTTTGGGAGGGTAGGGGAAGAGTTGAAAGAACGAAAAGGGATGCCTTCAGTTTTAACTCTTGTGCCTCTTAACTGTCCAGAATATGAAACAAAGTCTTAATCTTTTGGCCACTTCTATTCTAGGGGCTATAAAATGACAGCCAAGAGGGCACATGTTTGCACACTTATTTAGGATAATTTATTGCAACAGGAGACTGCATAGCCTTAGGAATAATTTTTGTCTATTGCAATGACTTTGTTTTGCCAATGTTATTTGATGACTTTCTTTTTTTCCCTTTTTAATATAAGCAAATGCTAATGATTACTTAATTAGCTATTGCTAGAAATATTCAAACAATGGTAAGCTACAAGGAGTATAAACTGCTTGCAGTGAGATAGGATGACACGGTGGTGCTGACATAATCAATTTAGAATTGCAGACCATAAATTAGACAATTCCTGAATAATTTCTTATGCACTCTTGACTCTGCTTTAGTTTAGTGTTGTTCTGTACAAATGGGATACAAGCATTAATAATAATACAAATTTAATAGTAATAATCATGGTTAATCATTGGAATAGCTCAATAGATACCAGAATAAAAGCCCATTTCCTCAAAAATATACAATTTAGTACATTTAGCATCAGCAACTCAGCAACAACAGGAGGCAAATAATTAGTTGCAGTGTGTAAAAATCTCAGCAATTCCTATAAGCATCTGCATGTAGTTAAGTCCAACACCACTGAGAAAGTTATATTAATATCAATTAAGCAGCATTAACAGCATTCTAGTTCATTTGCAGCAACATTAGTTTGGCATGGTCTCTTGTGCGGGAAAATATTCTAGAGATGTTTTCAGAACTGATGAAATAACCTTCACTTCTGTACCAATCAGCTCTGCATCTAATGAAATGGTAGAAACAACACAACCCACATTCTGCTTCAGTAGGACTTCCTGTAACCTTCAATTGGGTGGAATTCAAAAGTAAAGGGTGACAATTATTAAACCAAGGTAATTCAAATGGATTAATTTACAGAATGCCAGGATTCATGATTCCCAAATTTTGGAAAGTTGTAGCAGCTTCAGCACCACCGCACTTTCTAAATTCACTTGCCAGAAACCCATCGATTGTATGATGCGAGGAAGATAAAATGTGGTACCCTCACCCTATTACCTACCTCTCTCTGGTCCCTGCATCGTCTGGCAGCAAAGCCTGATGGACAAGTGGTGATTGGATACTTTAGAACAAAAGTTCTGAAACCTTTTAACAGTGGTGGGTGGTGAGTGAATGGTGAGGAAGTAACTCCGAGCCTACTGGTGAGGTAAAGCTGGCTGGGGGTGCTGGCGATTGATGGATGAGCCCTCTTACTCTCTGGAGGGAGGGGGCCCTTAGGGATACTTTAGATGGGGAGTGGAGGTGTAGTTTTCCTCATGGTCCACAACTCCCTTTGTTCCCCATCCTTTCAGCAAAGTGACAAGCAATTCCATGGGTCATCCAAGATGGAGGAGGAGTTGTTATTTCCAAGCTCCCTGCCACCTTTCCACAAACAATTGCAATGGGGAAGCCAAAAGAAGTCATTCCTGCTTCCCCTGCTATTATTATTTATCATCATCATCATCATCATCATCATCATCATCATCATCATCATCATCATCATCATCATTTACTTTATTCATTAAACATGAAACTCAGTCAACTGAACATTCAAAAATGCATCACAAATACCATTGACTGGTGCTAGTGGTTGATGTGGGTTGCTGCCAGCGTCCTAGGTGTCAACTAAGTACATTCTTAAGATGTACGATGGGCCAAGTAGTGCAGTTTTTTGCAGTTCCACTGGTGTTATTGCAGGAAGCTGCAATTTGTTGATGTATTTTATAAAATTCTTGGACATGGTACCAAGTGCCCCGATGACAATGGGTATCACTGTTACATGTTTCATCCATAATCGCGTAGTTTCGATGGACAGGTCGCGATTATTTTTATTATTATTATCTCTTTTATTCATTAAACATGAAACTTAGTCAACTGAACATTTTAAAATGTGTCACAAATACCATTGACTGGTGCTACGGGTTGATACGGGTTGCTGCCAGCGTCCTAGGTATCAACCAAGTATCTTCTTAAAATATATGATGTTCCGAGTAGCGCAGTTTTTTGCAGTTCCGCTGGTGTTATTGCAGGAAGCTGCAATTTCTTGATGTGTTTTGTAAAATTCTAAAATTTAGGTAAGTAAATAGCTTTGAAAGGATATCCAATGGCTATCTAGTCCATTCTAACGTTTAGCCAAATATTGACCTTAGGTTGACCAATCTTGTAGTCACCCATGTCCTCCTATCCCCATATTTGAAGATAGGAAGAATATTTTTGCAAACCACTAACACTAAGCACTCCATGTTTTCTGAAAGATCCCAGGAATAACCTCCAAGATGATAGTCCTCCTCCCTCCCTCTTTCTTTCCTTAAAAAAATAAAATAAATACTAACATTAGCTACAAGAAAAGTTATAAGCCATTTTGTTGCTTTTAGCTTCCCTTAAGAGCCTAGATTTCTTTTGTACTTCAGCCTTAGCTTTCCTTTTTCAGATATTAGAGCGACTTGCTGCTATCCCTCTTTGGTAATTACACCCATCTTCCCATTTCCTATATATGTTGCAAAGTCCATATGCATTTACAATCATCTCCCTAGCTGACCCCCATTTTTCCTATTTTGGAATGGTAGAAGATTGTATTTCTAGTGTCTTATGTTTGTGAAGTTCTTAACCCCTCCTGAGCTACTTTGTCCTGTGGATTTCGATCCATGCTTTTCAGCCTAGTACTCCTCTGAAGTTTGTTGAAATAAGCTCTCTTGAAATCTAGTACGCATATAAAAATCATACTATGCTCCAGTTGCTTCTGCTGCAGTATTTTGGAACTCAATATGGTGCCGTGGCTTTCCTTAAGGTTCCATTTCTTTGATTGCTTCAGCCAGTTCTTCGCTGCTACTCCACTGGATACACAGAGTGTTATCCAATAGTATGCAATTTTCTGCAATTTTGCTTCATCTCTTGGTTTTGTATGTAATGTTTTTTGCATTGGTAAGTTTGTACTAACAACCTGAAGGATAGTTGATATAGTCCCAGATCTGTGTGAAGTTAATAGTTCACAGTATGCCGGATGCTAGGTTAGACAATTATAAAAATAGTAGTAAAATCCAGTCCAACCTCAGCATGTAGCACTCAGTTTATCACTAATTATACTTTTACAGAAGTGGATGGGGTGAAACAGAGAAAATCATGTTGGACTAATCTAATGATTCCCACTAACTGGGAATTATTACATTAACATTGCTTTGTAACTTTCTTGACTTTTTGATACTTGACTATTCTTACATGCAGTGGCTAAAGAAACCAGATTATACAGACTTAGATTGCTTGCTGGTTACATCTAAACTCTCAACTAATTCCTCTCCTAGCAAGCCAGAATCAAATGCCAGGGTTGCTCTTGACCACCATTCTTTGTTTTGCTAGGAGATCCTAGTTTGTAAGTAAGAGCTCAGGCTTCCTAATTTGTTATCCGCTCCCATTGATTGTAAAGAGCCCAGAAGGATTAACCAGGTTTTTCATCTTCATTGACCTAGTGTCATTGAAAATAAATAAACAAACGAATAAATCCATGTTACCTCATAAAGGGTATACCAAAGAAATTTTATTTCATTTAAGTAGCTGAGAAAAAAAGGGTGCAGGTGAATTGTGAACCTGCATTATTTTTGTAAAACAATTTATAAAAGAATTGGTAAAAATACATACAATATTACATATTTGAGGGAAAAGAGAAAGAGAAAGATGAAAGAGACTTAATTTATTTTGGAAGTGAATATGCCAGTTAGAACAATTAATCAGTGAAACAGCTTGCCTCCAGAAGTTGTGAATGCTCCAACACTGGACGTTTTAAAGAAGATGTTGGACAACCATTTGTCTGAAGTAGTGTAGGGTTTCCTGCCTAAGCAGGGGGTTGGACTAGAAGACCTCCAAGGTCCCTTCCAGCTCATTGTTATTATTATTATTATTATAAATGTATAAAGACATCCCATTATCACATTGAACAAACAACAGCCATTCCATTGTTCCTTCATACTTAGGCTGAGAGGATATGTGATCACTACTAGAAGATTTATAATGGCCATAAAATTGGATGTGGTAGTTTATCTATCTCAAAGTCAATAGTCCTTCCTTCCTTCCTTCCTTCCTTCCTTCCTTCCTTCCTTCCTTCCTTCCTTCCTTCCTTCCTTCCTTCCTTCCTTCCGTGTATATAGCATCTATTCTGCAACTTTCCCTACTAGCACCATCCTATGAGCTTCATTGATAAGGGTGGTTAAACCAGAATCTTCCCCATTATAATCTACAATAGCCCTGCCAATAGTCCCATGGTCCAGTGGTGGGATTCAAAATTTTTTACTACTGGTTCTGTGGGCATGGCTTGGTGGGCGTGGTGTGGCTTAGTGGGTGTGGTTTGGTGGGTGTGGCAAGGGAAGGATACTGTAAAATCTCCATTCCCATCCCACTCCAGCGGAAGGATACTGCAAAATCCCCATTTCTTCCTGATCAGCTGGGACTTGGGAGGCAGAGCACAGATGGGGGCGGGGCCAGTCAGAGGTGGTATTTACTGGTTCTCTGAACTACTCAAAATTTCCGCTACCGGTTCTCCAGAACTGTTCAGAACCTGCTGAATCCCACCTCTGGTCCCACCTGACTTTACAGTTTGATTTATTGATTCTGAAACCCTAATTCCATGCCCATTTCTCTCAGTTCCTATGTATCAGAAGGTATATATTTTGCTTCTCCACCTCCATGCCAATATTTTTAAAGCCCAAGCTTTAGCTTAAAACTATTCTAATTCAGCCCTCACCCCCCCCAAACAATAATGTTTAGAGACCACAACAAACACGAAATCTGTTCGTAGCTTCTGCTAATAGAAAGATGGCTTGTTACAGTATTTTATGAAGAGAAAAAGAGAGACTAGTGAGAAGGCTGAGTTGAATGGCATTTCAAAAGTGAACTTCCCTGTCTCATCAATGGCCTAAACAGCCACAGAAAATATAAACAGGACAGAACTGAACATTCAGACTGCTGCCACCAAAATTAAAGAGTACAACTGAAACCCCAAACACTTTGTTAGACTCCGTCCCTCCAGTCAGGTAGATTAGATTATTGGATTATTATTAGAGTTGGAAGGGACCTTGTAGGTCATCTGGTCCAACCCACCACTCAAGCAGGAGTCCCTACACCATTTCGGACAAATGCCAGTCCAATCTCCCTTTGAAAGTCTCAAGTGTTGGAGCTCCCAAAACCTCCGCAGGTAAGCCGTTCCACTGGTTGATTGCGCTCACCGTCAGAAAGTTCCTCCTTATTTCCAGGTTGAATCTCTCCTTGGTCAACTTCCATCCATTATTCCTTGTCTGGCCTTCTGGTGCCTTGTAGAACAGTTGGAGTAGTTAAGGGATGACCTAAAACACAATGACGTCACACAACAGACCCAAGCATTTTGTTTCCTTTCCTTTCCCTTTTCAAAAGTGGTCCAGTCAACCTTGCTTAGGACATTTTGATAAGACTCTATAATTGCGTCCTCGGACTTTTCACTGTAATTAAATAGATTATTACTTTCCCCCAGTATTGAAACATCACTTTGTGCAATTTTAAAGAACCCTAGCCTTTGAAGAGATACTTAATTGAAGGAGCTGTAAATGTTCCTTATGAAAGCTCTCATTTGATTTACTAACAATCAATAAGCCCATCTTTCCAGAACATCCAACACATCAAAGCCTGTGGACCCTTTAGCCCCTTTGACTGATAGGTAATCTATCCTGAAAGATTGTATCGATTGTTAGAAGCTCTCCAGACAGAGCTTGCACTGGTTATTGATATGCAATGACCAGCTTCTTGTTACGGATGTGAATTGTTACAGAGGTCTAGTATGCAAGTGAGATTTTTTTTTTAAATGAAACACTATTGAAAAACTAGATGTCTCAGAGTGAATATGGATCCTGAAGATGATGGCCACAGACACTCATCAAAGAAAGTCTTTGAATTTTATTGAGGACTTGCAGAATGAAACCACATCAATGGCAAATGGCAAGGAGGGAAAGGGACAATCTTTGGGGAAATAGCCTTTAATGAGGAAATAGAGTTTAAGCAGTTTTGAAGGAAGAGCCATGAATACTGCCTGCGGTATCTAACAGCAGCCTGCCCAGCACAGTTTTAGGGGAGAAAGCAGGTTCAGTACAGGATTTTAATGAACACTTTTTGCCATGGAAGACAGAAGAAGCGTGAGTTTTGGGAAATTGTGCAGCCCTCAGCATTTGGGGTCACATTCTGAGAAAAAGGAAAGAGGAAGTAAGAAGTCAGTTTATATACTGTATAATAGACAGAGGAGAAAGGAGAGAATCTTGTGCTTGTTTTGCGGTCCCACAGGGCTAAATTCCAATCTGTTAAGGAAGCCACGCTTGCCAGGAGAGATAAAGCTCAGAGCTGCTGCGGAACCCTTTGAGTGACATGAACTAAAGATGGAAAGAAGATCTCAAAATGAAGTGGTTGCACTTGGTTGGGTATTTCCCTTTCTGATTGGCTGGTGGAAAAGTCAGGGTTTGGATATTGTGTTGGTCTAATGACTATTATTATTTAGAGCACGGGTGTCAAACTCGCAGCATCATATTGCCGCCACCTGACGTTTCACAACGTTTTTTCCCTTCGCAAAGCTGAAGTGGGCGTGGCCTGCGCATGACGCATCTGGCCCGTTGGCTGCCAATTTAACACCCGTGATTTAGAGGGACGGCTGAGATCTTTCTCTCAACCCAAGTATCCAAGATTTCCCAATCCTGCAGTTGTACTTGGGACTCCTTGTAATATTTTTCTTTTCAAGATGATCAGCCTTCCTTCCAACGACTGGAATCTGACTGGAATCTGCCTAAATGGAGATTTTATCTGATCAACAGCACTGAGCAAAAAGCTACATCTATACAGGGGAGAATTAGAGAAAGAGAAGAGGTGCCATGCAGAAATACTCTTTTCAATGCTGTTGTGCTAGGAATGCTTTCGTCCTGTTTGGTGTAGAATGGGAATTTTGTTGTGTTCTGACTGACCTTAACTGAACTCTAAACTTGTTGTGACTAGACGACCTCTGACTGAACTGTAAGTTGTTATGTTTTTAGTTGAACTCTACCTGAACTGTTGTTGCCACCCAGGTCATGTATTTGAATGCTCATACGCTATTGGTTGTTGTGTCTGACAGCCCTCTATAAAAGAGCTAGCTGTCAGATCATGTTTTGCTGGTTACTTGAATGAGCTGAGTAAAAGAGCTGTTATGAAGTCTGTCTCCTGTGATCCTTGACCACAATCTAACAAATTTAAGGGAGGAAAATCTCTCAGGACCAGCTGAAGGTCTGATGTACTTGGGAACTTCATATATTCAATGGGAATATAAACATGGAATCATTGGCGAGTTTGGTGTTTTGAAAACTCTTGTATATTACTACCTTCTAACTCAACGTACTGCCTTGATGGAGTTGCTCATCTATGTAGCATTAGTAAGTTCCTCTAATCAAGTTTATATTGCAGTTGTATTCCATCAAGCAAGCAAAATCTGCTATTTAGAGAGGATGGGGAAAATCAACCTCCTAACTCATTTCTAACCATATAATTAGTCTTCAGGAACAGTTGCCTTGCAGAGGAGGCTTAGGGTTCTCAGGGGGGCAACCAAGGCTGAGAGGAAATAATGAGACTAAAATGGTCCTCATGCTAGAATACTTATTTTCCCCTTACCCAGGTCTTAATAATAGCCTGCATGCATTTGTTTTATCTCTAGCTGTGTGATGAGGCTGCAAATCAGCAACAGCCACTTGCATTTGAATGGAGAGACAGCTGGGAGCAGCTTCTGAAGCAGCTGCAGAAGCCTCTTACAAACAGTCAGAGCCATCCACCAAGGGGAGAGGGCATTGTGAATGCAATGTTCAAAGGGGAAGGGCTTTGATTTTTATAACCATCTTCAGTGCATCCCAGTTGTAGATGGCTATTATAGCAGCAGAAGATGTGGCTGCTATAATAATTTGAAAGCAGGCACTTCCAACTCTGTTATTCTATGAGTCTATGATAGGGCTGTCAAACTCGCGTTGACATGTTGTTGTCATGTGATGTATTGCAACTCCCCCCCTTTCACTAAAATGGGTGGCCAGCACGTGATGCATCTGGCCCGCAGGCTGCGAGTTTGACACCCCTGGTCTATGACATCTCCAAAGTCCACACAAGTTGCAGTAGACCTCTTTTGTAGGCTATCCATAGCCCAAGAGACCACAAAGCCTCTACCTTATGAAGGAATAGGATTTCCAAAGTATTGAGCAAAGGGGTAAAAATTAAAATCCCAATTACAACTTATTATAACAGATGTCAGGTTAATTGAATATCTGTACAACATGCTTAAGCTACTTTCATCCTGGATAGACTTTAAGCCAGTTTAAGAAAACTCTGTCTAGATTGATACACTTCAGCAGTTACTTGTCAAATGTACAGTCTGGACTACCATGTCCTCCCCCTAAGAACTTCCTCTGCTTTTGTGCCCTCTAATTTCCTATACAAAGAAATCAATCATTTTCCTTTCAATGTGCAAATCTTACTGTCAACTCTGAAGCTGGCCCGACCGAGGCCATCTTGGAGGCTTCAGCATTGCTACGATGGCGATAAGGGATAGGGAGGGGGGGGAGTAGAGATAGTTGGAGTTCTGTAGCCAAAAAAAGATAGTTTCCCCTGAGAACCAAGGACATCCCCACAGGTAGCTGAAGAGAGGAGGAGTGAAATTTCCAAGCAACCAGTCAGCACCTTGATTGGACCACATGACTGATTGTTTGGGAAAAGGGGAATTTTTTTACTTTAATTAGGTGAAAACCGTGGGAACCTTTAGAGTCAGTTTTCACCAGTTTGTGCCAATATGATATATCCAATAAACCTGTTCTTTGAGGAACCTGTTTGCTTTGGAGTTCTGTTTGCTATGGGTGTATCTTAGAACCTTGACACTTACTAGACATATGAAAAATTTATATGCACAAAGCTAAAGCATCATAATGCATAATATAATATACAGTCAAGACAATCTGCTTAAAACAAAACTGCTTTCTTGAATTTCCTCATCTTTGGCTCCATAAGGTCTGTCATAAAAACACCCTAGAAGTATTAGTAGTAGTGTTGACTCCTGAAGATTAGTCTCTGCAGTTTTGTTGGGAATGTAGTAGTTATACTATTTGTACGATATGCAGAGCATTACAAATGGAAAACCAACAGAAATACTTTTTAATAACCAATTTTTTTCCTCTGAGCTACTTTAGTTTTTCACCCAAGCCGCTTTATCAATAGATTTACAATTTTTATGAAAGCTCAGTGGAAAAGTAGGTAGCCAGAGGGGAAAAGAAGGAACAGTACTGCTACAATGTTCTATGAGAGTAATCTTCTGCACAGTTAAGTATTATAACCACTGTGCTATTCTAACACTAGTGGCAACAGTAGCCATAGCAGACACTACAGGGCCACAGGATGTGATCAGTGACTCAGATGAGGGAATGTTCCTGCCTCTGTGCATTAGCTGATGAAGGAGCATGGGCTTGTGCCACAGGCAAACCACACATTAGCATTTGAATCCACATTAGCTGTACTACTCCTATTTTAGTGTAGAACAAGAAAACACAGACAGAGATTGCATTAATGATGGGTTGGGGTAGCAAAAGGACAACATCATTTGAAGAGTTGTTTGAAACCAGATGGGTGGCATATAAATTTAATAAATAAATAATAAACATAATATCTTTCTATCCTGTAGAAACTGTGAGTATCTTATACTCACAATGTGTCAACCTTAAGACAGCAAAAAAACAAGTTCAAACCTATTATTAGGTTCACTGGAGCAATATTGGGTTAGTCTTTTAGTCTAAACAAACTCATAGGAGGATAATATTGTATGGAACAGAAGAAGCATGTATCCTAGACATTCTAAAGAAAAGGCAGGATACACATGTCTAAAGTGAACTAAGTCACTGAAACATTATTCTCCACTTCTGTTTCTGCAAATGGAAAACTACAAACAGCATATTAGTTCAGCTTTAAAGAATTCAGATTCACAGTGACTAAATTATAACTCAACTAGAAAAAATTATAACTCAACTAGAAAAAAAGAGTGTTTACTGTGCAATCAAATAAAGCTACAAAAAATCCTCCTTATTTCCTAACTCCCTGTTTATTGCAGTATTTTCCACAAATTATTTAACTTTAAAGTCAACAGTAAAAACATTTCTTGCCCTGATGTATGGCAAATGCTAAAAAAGGCAAGAATGGAAAATGTCTCTATTCCTAATAAAAGCTTGATTCTGACAGGTATCATTAGCAGTGCTGAAATGTTAATAATGGAAAATGGTCCAAGCAGCTTTAGATAATCTAAGATAAAATACTGCACATGGAAAGTCAGTATTGAGAAAATACCGTATTTTTCGGAGTATAAGACGCACCAAAGTATAAGACACACCTTAGTTTTCGTGGAGGAAAACAAGGGAAAAAGGCCTCTGCCTCCAAGCAATTTGCCAAACAGCAAACAGCACAGATGATATACACTGTTTGCTGTGTATTTCTGTGCATGTGTGCCTGACCCATAGAAATAGCAAAGAATTGGAGAAATGTACATTATGCCAGAAAATTTTCTTAAATGTAGTCACACTAACTCCTCCCAATTATTTAAATAGATCTACTCCAAGGTAACTAAACTCTAATACTAAACAGGACACTGTTACATTTCATACTATACTTGTACAGAGCTGTTAAAATTAATTAAAATTTCTGGAAGTGTACATTATTCTCTATTATTTAAAAGAAGATACAATAGCACTGGGCCTCTTCAGAGCAAGCATTTATTTTAAAAAGCTTCTTTATTTTGTTAAGTGGTCTAGATTTACAGGGATCTCCAACCTTGGCACCCTTAAGACTTGTGGACTTCAACTCCCAGAATTCCACAGCCAGCAAAGCTAACAAAGCTGGCTGTTGAATTCTGGGAGTTGAAGTCTACAAGTCTTAAAGTTGCCAAGGTTGGAGACCCCTGGCTCTAGAACAATAATAAAGCAGTCTTTAAAAAATAAGTCTAATAATTTGAACATTCTACAGACATTTATAGTTATTCACTTACCCCCTTCCATCCAGTTCAGCAAAAAAATAAAAATCTGCAAGTCTCTCCCAGCTATTTGCCTCTTTGCAGTTAGTTTCACTTTCATTTCCCCAGTGTCAAACCTAATCAGCTGTACATCGGGAAGCTGCTAGTGACTTGCTTGGCTTTACAGGCTCTTCCCTCTTTGCTGCAAACAGGTAAATTGCTGGAAGACAAAGGCAAAGGGTGGGGGTGGCTGGGTGGGTGGGGCTACATTAGGTGTATAAGACGCTCCCAAGTTTTCACCCTCTTTTGGGGGGTAAAAAGGTGCATCTTATACTCCTAAAAATATGGTAGATGTTTCTTCAATTGTTTTGCATTAATAAGATTTGTTTGCATATTTATTTATTTGTAAATCGATTCTGAATGAAGTGGTGCAAAACCAAACCAAAACAAAATGAAACACCCTCCAAAAGAATCCAGTGAACTATTACAAAATCTTTGCTGATCTTTCAGTAGTGTAGCACAGGTCATAATAAGAAAATGCTGAAAATTGGCAAACAATCAGAAAATATTTCCATAGAATCATACAGGATAATAATTAAAGAGGTTCCTGTGGATTGCTTTGTTGAATCTGCTGCTCAGTGCAAGAAATCATGACTAAAATATCCCGAACAGAATCCATTGAGTTTTAACATCTCCAGCAAAGACAGTCTTCACACTTCCTAAGATAGTCCACTCCATCTTTGAGGAGCTCATACACTTAGAAATTCTTCCGAAAGACCTACCAAAATCTACTTTCTTGTAATTTAAAGCCACAATTTCTTCATTTCTGGAACAACAATATACCAATTATGAAATGCTTTTCAGTTACTTGAACACAATTATCATGTCTCTCTATAGCTTTCATTCTCCACGCTCTACATATCTAATGATTCTAGCCGTTTCTTGCACATTTTTCCTTCAATAGGCTTCTTCTCACTTTGATTTCTCTCATGTAGAGATATTCTAGTTTGTTAATGATCTAATGTAGTATTCTATATGTAGTCGGTCAAGTAAGAACAGAGAGGATCAATTATTTCTCCTGCTCCTGAAAGTACACTTCTAATAATGAGCTTATGATTGCCTTTGCTTCTTTTTGATGCTGCATCACACTGGTAGCTCAAATTCAACTGTGATCCATCAAGACATCCATTTTTTCTCTCCACATACTGTATTTTTCAGAGTATAAGATGCACTTTAGTTTTGGGGGAGGAAAACAAGGGAGAAAAAAATCTGCCTCTGCCTACCAGCATCCTTAGCCTGGTGAGCTTCAGCACATTAGTTCATTGGTTGTGAGCGCCGATCGACGCCCAAAAACATGACGCAACAGAGGCCCAAAATGGGGCATGCGGAGGCCTAAAACGCAATGCGCAGAGACCGAAAACGTGATGTGCGGAGGAGGCAATTGGCCGCAATGTGCTTTGGTGATCCCCGCAGCCTTGAACAGTTCTCAAACGGAGTGTTTGGAGGCTGAAAACGCGAGGCACGGAACCCAAAAATGCAAGCCATTGTCTGTGGCAATCTCTGCAGCCAGGAAGAGGACGCACTGAGGCCGAAGGGTGGGCAGGGGCTACATTTGGAGTGTAAGACACACCCAAATTTTCAGCCACTTTTAGGGGGGGGAGTGCGTCTTATACTCCAAAAATACAGTATATCCTGCCTATTCATCCTCCACATATAGTTATATCTTTTATTGTATGTTTTTCCTACCCCCCAAAATTATTTTGTCCCTATTGAAATTTATCTTTCAGAATAGTGGTCCAGTTTGTCAAATTATTTCTGAATCTTGATATTTTCCTTTAAAGTACCTGCTATCTTCCCTACTTCTGTGACATCTGAAAATTTAATAATTGTATTTTATAATTGCTCATCCAAACCATGTGTAAATAAATTGAATGATATAGAATCCAGTCATGCAGTAGTGAAGACTTCCAATCTGATACACTAATGTATACTTGCTAGACATGATTGTTGAATCAGATATGTATCTATTAACTGGTAGTAATATTTTATCTTTTATTTTAGAATATCATTGGAGACTTACTTGGCTGAGTTGAAAAATGCCATATGTTCATCCCATTCCCATAATAATTTTTACTTTTTGAGGGAGAGTGAGAAGAAAAGATTTGGCTTGCTTGGCTTGTTCTTTATAAGTCCATGCTAGCTCAAGAATGCAATTCTTTCCTAAATATTCAGACCCTGACCGCTTATTAATCTTGTATATATATTAATTGAGAAATCTGCAGTTACTTTTCTCCCTTTTTTAAAATAGGAAGAACAGTTCCCTTTTTTAAAATACTTCTAACAGTATACAGTATCTTCTTCTGTGATTTCTTAAAGAATACCAAAAGGGAATCTGAGATCATGAGATTCTTCAAGATTCTTAGATGTCATTGCTTTGATCCTGAAGACTTCAGTTTATAAAGGCGATCCCTTACCTTAGGTTATCTCTTCCTCCTTGTTTTAATTGTTATGTTTGGGTCCCTTTAAATGTAGTTCTCCTCTGAAGCAAAGTAAGAGTTAAGGAATTCTGCCCTTTATCCATAATCCATTACCATCTTTCAATTGCCTTGAAGCAATAGACCCACCCTTTCTTTTATTTCCTCCCTTTTAATAATGACATAACCAAGAGTGCCTTTTGAGGCTTCTAGCTTCTCTGTGAGTTGCATTCTTTTGTGCCTTACCCCTTCTGACTTCCTTGCTGCAGATTCCAGTTAGTTGTTGGTATGCTTCTTTGCTGATTATACTCCTCTTTCTTTTTTCGTTATATGCCTAACTATAACTCTAACTCTTAGCTTCTTCATAAACTTCTAATACATTCACAATAGTTCCTAAGCTGACCTTCATTTTAATTCTCATTAGAACAGTGCAGTTTTATTAGTAATTCTAGTAAGTTAGGTCTGATAAATTCCCAACTCCCTTATGTTCCTTTGTCCTGAGGTTTTCTATTATACGATCCTGCTGGGGGTTTTCTAAGCTTGTTGAAATCTATTTTCCTAACTAGTAGGAGTGTAAACCTCTGCTCCATTTTTTCTTTCTGCAGTAGCTTGAAAACAAGGATGAGGTGATCACTTCCTCCCTAGATCTCCACTGCTTTTAATTCTATAACATATAGCAGTAGTTAGTACTCACAGGATCTAAAACCAGCCTGCAAGCAAATCTCATTATCACTAACCATAATCTGACTGTTTGAGCAGGGAAAAAAAAGATTAGAATTGGATGGCTTACTGACAGTTGCCCATTCTTAAATCATTGATTTTGTAATTGGGCACCTGAATTCATTGAATGTCTGAAACTATTTTAACAGCAGCCTTGTGACCTAGTTAGAATTGATCCAATGTATTGAATGCCAATTTTTTAAAACGCCCAATGGGAGTCAGTTCTTATTATTGGGACTTTCATCATCCAAACATGCATCATTTTATCATGGTGGTGGAAAGGCTGCAAGGGATAACACTAGGAAAAAGCAACCCATCTTCCTGTCCTCATTGGAAGGTCATATGTTACCATAACTGCTGCTATATGTCCTCATGAGCAATTTGCATTGGACCTGGAATGGATGCTGTTAGGTTACATTCTCTAATGGCAAAAGACAGCTGCACAAGGATTGTCACTACTGAATAAAGGATGTTTTGATCTGCCAAGGGACCACTAATTTAAACAATGGTAAGAATAAGATTTAAGGGAAGCTTACATGAGGATCAGCGCATCCAGGCATATGTAAATGATCTTTTTTTTGAAAAGTAAAATATTTTTTTATTCCACCGGCTGCTTTTCCCTACTTAAAAAAAATATCTCAAGAGATTCTTTTAAAAATGAGCTGCAATTTTCAACATGAACCTAACAAAATATGTCAACAAAAGAGATGAGAGGGAGGAGGAAAGCATAGAGAAGAACTCCAAATGCATTGTTGCATTATTTACTGGTTGTAAACAGACCAGTTGGAATCCAGCCAATATCTACCTTGAATGACAATTACAAAGTGTGTAATTAGCAATGGAGTGTACATAATGGAGAAGGTGCACTCTCAAAAAACGTTGGAGGCATCAGACAGATGCACTGGTGAATAATGATGAGTCACTTCCCTTGAGGACATGTCTATTGTAGCAGCTTAGTTTTATTTACAACATCTCGGGGTTTTGAAATAACTGCTCCCCAATTGGTGTAGCAAACAGCTCTATAAAGTGTCTTTAAATTGCATGTGATAATTCCTATAATTATTGCAATGAAGAAAACATGGTTAAGCAATATATAGAAATAATTTTCTCCTGCTGTTGGACAGGACAGATTGTTCTGGAAAGAGACAGATTAATAAATAGAAGCTGGAGGGCCATTTCTAAACAGAGTCTGGAGAGAGAAAGAGAGAAGCGGGGAGAGGGAGAGAAAGAGAGAAAAAAAACTACGCACACATCTTTTAGTGCATGAACAATTGTCCAGTCACGAATTAAGAGATTACAGGGTCGTAAAAAGGAAGTTTTAAGTGACACAGACACAAGCAAGCCTTGAAGGAGAATCACAGAATGGATAGGATTATTTAGGCCATTGGCTCATTGCCAGAAACTAAGCATCCCTGACAGAAGTTGTCTAGACATTTGCTTGAATGCAAACAATTGAAAGGTCTTCACCCTCTCTCTTGGAATTGGTTCCACTGTCAATCTGCTCTGTTAAGAAGGGTTACCCCCTAACAATTGGAATCTGCCTTCTTCTAACATGTCTTCATCATTCTGTATCTTTCCCCAGGAAGGATAGAGAGCACATCTTGATCTTGCAGGTATTTGAAGAATGTTATCGTATCTCCTGTCAGCCTTCTCTTTTCTAGACTAAACATGCCTAGCTCCTTCAAACTGTAGGATTTAGTTTCTAGTCCTTGTTTAACTTTTTTTGAAGCTGCTCCACTTTCTCTGAATACTGAATACTTCAAGTATGAAGCCCAAAATTGGATATAGGATCTAACCACTATAGAATAAAGTTTTCCTTCTCATTATTTGGAAGCTATTTCTGAAAGTGCAGCTTAAGATAGCATTTTTCCCTTTTTCTTTTTGCAGCCTCTTCACAGTGCTGATTCATTGAGCTTGCATTCAATGACTATTTCAAGATTAGAGTGCAATGACTAAGTCAGTGATTCCTTATTTTATACCTGTGAGTTTGGTTTCTATTTCATAAGTAGAGAAATTTGAATGTATCTTCATTAAGTATCATATCATTTTCAGCCCTTTTCTATTGTCAGACTTCCTGCCAGACTTGGCAATAAATCTTGATTCTCCAGATACTTAATTCCATATTCAGAGCCTTGCTTATAGCACAAGATTATAGATACTGTATGGCTAAATAAATACTTTTATTTTAGATAAATTATACATAAGCAGTTCTGCCTCTTGCAGAACACAAAATTAGTTTTTCTATGCATACGCCAAGATTTAAATCATAGATGTTTTCAACTCAACAGAAATTTGCCCTTTCTCTATCTGGCCTTGAGACTGAGAGCCAAACTAACCAGAATAGGTTCTGGTTAATTTGATAACCAGATAATAAGGTTTCTGCCTTAATAGATTCAGCCCTTACTGCTATCAAGAGAGTTTTAACTTTATTTCAAAATTTTTGGAGTATTAGCTCTCTCATCCAGTTTATTGTATAATAATGTATAATCATTTTAAATATCTTCATTCAGTGAACTAAAATGGCGAGGAGAGTTTAGAATTTAATCTTGTGACATACCAATCTGTACCTGACATTTATGATGAATGATTTTCAAGATAATTAGGTATCCCACTTAATTGTTAATTGCTACCTGTGGGCTGAATCCTTGACTAGAACTGCCTTCCAAAAGAAGCTAAAAACAGCTCTTCTGGACAGAGATTGGGAGAATGTCAGGATTAGAGGTTATATGTTATATGTTTATATTTTTTAAATTTTTCATTCTGAACACAGATGTTTTAATTGTTCCAGTACTCCTGTAATGTGATAAGAATTTTGTAGGACTGCATTAGGGTGTAAATATACTAATAAAATTAAATTAAAGAGATAACTGAATTGCCATGAAGCCTGACTCAACTACTTTGGTAATCAAAATGCCATCTTGCCAAATCCTTTGCTGAAATCAAGAGAGATTATTAAAGCATGTTCATTTGCATTAAATTATATTTCTATTTTCCAGTCATCTGATAATTCACAAGATTCTTCAAATGTCATAATAAAAACATTGGCTAAGTAATCTGTAGTTATTTTTGTATCTTAGAATAGAATAGAATAGAATAGAATAGAATAGAATAGAATAGAATAGAATAGAATAGAATAGAATAGAATAACAGAGTTGGAAGGGACCTTGGAGGTCTTTTAGTCCAACCCCCTGCTTAGGCAGGAAACCCTACACCACTTCAGACAAATGGTTATCCAACATCTTCTTAAAAACTTCCAGTGTTGGAGCATTCACAACTTCTGGAGGCAAGCTGTTCCACTGATTAATTGTTCTAACTGTCAGGAAAGTAACTTAGTTCTAAGTTACTTCTCTCCTTGTTTAGTTTCCACCCATTGCTTCTTGTTCTACCCTCAGGTGCTTTGGAGAATAGTTTGACTCCCTCTTCTTTGTGGCAACCCCTGAGATATTGGAACACTGCTATCATGTCTCCCCTAGTCCTCCTTTTCATTAAACTAGACATACCCTGTTCCTGCAACCGTTCTTCATGTTTTAGCCTCCAGTCCCCTAATCATCGTTGTTGCTCTTTTTTCTGCACTCTTTCTAGAGTCTCGACATCCTTTTTGCATCGTGGCTACCAAAACTGAATGCAGTATTCCAAAGTGGTATTAACACTTCACATGATCTTGATTCTATCCCTCTGTTAATGCAGCCTAGAACTGTGTTGGCTTTTTTGGCAGCTCCAAAAAAATGGCTCATATTTAAATGGTTGTCCACTAGAACTTCAAGGTCCTTCTCACAGTTACTACTGTTGAGCAAGGTATCACATATACTGTACATGTCCATTTTGTTTTTCTTGTCTAAATGTAGAACCTTACTTTTTTCACCACTGAATTTCATTTTGTTAGAAACTGCCCAATGTTCAAGTCTGTCAAGATCCTTCTGTATCTTGAGCCTATCTTCTGGAGTGTTGGCTATTCCTGCCAGTTGGTGTCATCTGCAAATTTGATGAGTTCCCCATCTATCCCCTCATCCAAGTCATTGATGAAGATGTTGAAGAGTACTGGGCCTAAAACAGAGCCTTGGGGTACTCCACTGCATACTTCCCTCCATGTAGATGCAGTTCCATTGAGCACTACACGTTGAGTGTGGTTGGTCAGCCAGTTTTGAATCCATCTGGTGGTGTTGCTGTCTAACCCACATTTTTCTACTTTATCTAATAGTAGGTTATGGTCTACTTTATCAAATGCCTTACTGAAGTCCAAGTAAATTATATCGACAGCATTCCTCTGGTCCACTAGTTTTGTCACTTTGTCAAAGAATCCAATAAGATTAGTCTGGCATGATCTGTTTTTGACAAACACATGTTGGCTTTTGGTTATTACTTTGTTTGCTTCTAGGTGTTCGTTGATTCGTTGCTTGATTATCTTTTCCAGAATCTTCCCTGGTATTGAGGTCAGGCTGATAGGTCTGTAGTTTCCTGGATCTATTTTTTTTCCTTTTTTGAAGATGGGAACTATATCAGCTCTTTTCCAGTCCTCTGACAGTTCTCCAGGATCTTTGAAAGATATAGTTCAGTGGCTCTGAGATCTCGTCTGCCAGTTCCTTCAGAACCTTGGGGTGTAATCCATCCAGTCCTGGTGATTTGAACTTGTCTGGGGTAGACAGGTGTTCACTTACCATTTTCTTCCCTATAATGACTTATATATCTTATAAGTCATCTGTCCATAGAGCCTTGTTTTTTATTTTGGTATTCGTGCTGGGAGATCCTTGTGACGTCCAGCAGCCAGATTTTAGCCATGACAAAGTCATGTTGCCCAGGGTGCATCATGAGGAGGCTAGTCTACATTGCACCTAGGTTCCCTGGATACCTGCAAGAACAACATCATCTCGAGGGCACTGCTAACCAATGGCTAAACAATATCTGGCTGTGTAGGCTTTGCCATCCTAGTAATTTTTCGTACATAATTTAATTTTATTCATAATTTTATTCATGATTTGTTTTGTACATTTTAAAAATAATTCACTGTTCTGGTGTTTTATAGTTGGATACACATTTTACATGCTGTTTTTGTGAATTGTATGCATTAGTGCTGTATTCTGTTATGCCATATGCCATAAAATAAAATGAATCTGGCCATAGATATTTAACCTCATTCAAAATATTATAAAACATATCATAAACACGTCTCTATTTATCTCAATATCTAATTCAGTCACTTCATAATTATTTTCTTTTTTTGGGGAACGCTAAACCTAAATGGGAACTGAACAGCTTTGCTTTTGTTATCTGTTAGGATTTACAGCTTCACTGAGCAATTGTGACACTGCTTTTTTCCTGTTATTTTGAACTTGCTTTAAGAAGCTCTTTCTGTTCTTTCTATACTTGAGTTTTAGTTTTCCTGAAGTCCTCTTCTTAGTTTCAGGCTACATGTATCTGCTGTCACTTGGTGACTTGGTTCTCTTTCCATTTCCATCTTCTATACATCTCTTCCTCCCCTCTTCCCATATTTTTTCATACTAAACTTTTTTGGAACTAAAGAAACAAGTTTATAATGGCCCTTTAGATAATCATTGTAGGAATCCAAACTAAAGTATCATAGACAGATTGCTGACTAGATTATGCTTGAATACATTCTAAAGAAGTCCACTACCTTTTTGGCCGATTAGTTTGATTGTTCAACAACTCTTACAGTTAGGATTTCCCCCCTGATATTCTGTCAGAACATCGTTTCCTATAACTGCACTCTGTTACAAAACAGGGGAGATCTTGAACGTGAAACTTTCGTAGGCATTTGAAGATTGCTATGGTAAGATCCTCAGTTGTCATTTCCCAAGGCTAAACATACCAAACTCTAAAATGCCTTGTTGCCAGCAACACAAGTCATGCATTTCTGAGACAGAAGAGTTGATTTTCCAAGAGATGTTGGGACGAAGTCTCCCATGACTGACTAGATTGGAAAATCTGCAATTTGACTTTAAAAGCACCACCTACATTTTATCCTTTGTTGGGCAAGTTATAGCAGATGCTAGCAACATTATTGTCTTTATTCATGTCTCTATTTATTTTAACCAAGACGAACTTTATAGAAGTCAAATCCATTCAGTTGGATTTGGGAGCAGGAGTGCATAATTTTAACCTATGGTGCTACTCTTTCTCCCTTTCTATTTTTACTGGTTTTTTTAAGATAAATTGTATCTTTCATCTGCTATATTCTAATCATGGGATTCACCCCACTAGGTGTGTTTCTGTTATACTATTATATCATTTGCTTTCATACTTTAAGATCATATTGTTTATTTCCCATATTCTGAGAAAGAAGGCACAGAAAACAATGAACTTTATAAAGCCATGAACTTTATGAGACATTATTCCCTCTCATTTTTCACTGTTTTAATAAGGTGTCATTATAGAAAGTGTCTTTATTTCCTTCTAGGTACTTAATGCTTTATCTTCAGAGCATTTGTCTCCACTAACCACAGGAGTCAGTTTAAGCTCCTTAAACTGCCATCTTTTGGCTAACACATTTTTATCAATCCTCCTCAGATGCAGCATATTTTGTGCCATAGATGGAAGATATATTGGGAAGAAGAGTTTCCCAGGGCAGAAATGCTAAGAATGTCAGTGATGAACTTCCTCCTAGCATTTTACATGAAAAAAAATTATATAAAGTTGTATTTCCTTTTAAGTGGCGGGAAATTCTGGGAGGAAAAGATGTCTAGTTTTAAACTTAAATGAATATAAGAAGCTGAAACTTCATACTCTCAGAGAGAAAACAACGATGTGTTTGTTCTCTTAGATTTAGAAGGTCACATGACTCTAAAATATCTCTGGGTGGATTATATAATTTAAAAAAAAAAACAAGAAAAGGACAAAAGACATATACATCCAGACAAAAGCACCAGTACTTTACCACAGAAAATCTGCCAGGGGCAAAACAAAGATCAACCCTCAGACCTGGGAGTAAAGCCAAGTTTTCAGGTTGGGAGTCATACAAATTTCTGAGAAGATGGTGTTTCAGAGGATGGGCATTGCAACCTAGAAGTCATACTTCTGTGGTCTTAACTAGATGATATTGTTTAACTGAGGGAACTCAAGAGTGCCCTCTCTGTCTCCTCGATGGGCAGAAACCACTGGAGACTGGTGGCCCTCAAATAACTAGGCCCTATGTCATTAAAAGCTTTATAGGCAACGATCTGGATTTTGAATTGTACCCAGAAATCAACCAGAAGTCTCTCAAGGTACACACAGCATCAGATAGGTAACTGCTTCCCCAACCAAGGCCAAAGATTAAACATTCTGACATCTATGGAGTCTGAACAGCTATATCAATTTGTTCTTGGCAGGATAGAGCCTTAGTATGTTCCTCCCCATCCAGACCTGAACAGCCTCAGGACATTGACAGCATCACTTGAACGGCTTGGGTCTGAGATATACAATCAGGTATCATCTGCATATTGATGATACTGCTTCCCAAATTAATGGATGACCTAAATGGTTTCAGTTAGGTATTAACCAGGAGAGGTGAAAGGGTTGAGCCCTGAGGCATTCCACAAGTGAGGGACAATGGGCATAACCTCAATATTCACCCAACCTCACAGAAGTATTCTCGTGGGAAAAATAGGAGGCAAGAGTATTATGTATGTTTGCTGTTTTCAGTTGGCAATATACAGCAGGGTTCCGCAACCCCCAGGCCATGACCCAAAACTGGGCTGCGGCCCGTTCGGAACCAGGCCGCACAAACGGCGGGCTCTCTCAGTGCAGCTCCATTTGTGCGAGTGACAGGCGCTCATGTGCGTGGTTGTCTCTCACATGGAACCATCCCCTCTCCCACCCCATCCGCCGGGCCGCCAAGATGGAAAGGTTGGGGACCGCTGATATACAGATACACAGACGCAAAGACACAGACATTCACAAACACAGAAAACAGTACTATGGTAGATGGTATGGAAAGCCACTAAGAGAATGCACTACCTCATTTTAGCTCCACCAAAAGTTATCAATAAGGAGGACCAATGCTGTCCCAACAGTCCAGATCAGAAACCTGAATGAAATAGCTCTTCATCTTTCTTCAATAGTGCTTTAGACCGTTCATTTCCTGGAATTCCTTAGAAAAGCAAGGTCCATAGGACAGGGCCACACAGGAGTAATGTGGTCTAAGACCACCAAGTCACACAAATTCTAGACTCACCCAAGGCCTCAGCTGAAGGAAGGAAGGAAGATTCCCCACTCTGGCTTTCCTCACTAAGCCATCGTTAAGTCAACTCTTTTTCATAGTCAACATCCTATCTAATTTCAAAAGAGGCTATAATAATAATCTTGCTAGTCTAATTGTGCTGTACCTCCTCTCCCTTCTTATATTTCTGTGAATTAGGGAGGTGTTTGTGCTGCTTCTGCACATTTTGTCTGTTCTGGACTTAAGATATGTTTCACCTTTTGTTGCTTTACATATCTCCATCAAGGTTAATTTCCTTAATCTCTACACCAAATGGCAAATTGAAGTCCCCAAGACTAACAGTATGGGACGTGCTAAACTATCCCAGGAACAGAATTCAACAGCTCAAGCAGGGATAATACCTTGGGGAAAACAGGGTGGTATAGCAGCAAGAATCCCATCGGTTTCCTAAGGCCCACTTTCAACTGAAGAGTTTCACTTCTGGTTATCTGTAGAAGGCTCCCTCTGAGACCCTACAATGACTAATAGAGAATAGTGGTTGCCCATCGCCCATCCCCTGGAGTTACAACTGATACAGAATCTAAAACCTGAGTAGAATATTTATGAAGGGGGAACCTATCCAAGCCTACCCACTTTTCAGTTATATATGCCACATCGGTACTCTCATTTGCAATAAGATCATGAATGAGAATGGATTTATTGCAAACCGATTTGCATAAGCAACAGCTGAAGTCTAGGGCTACCACAGTCTCCTTCCAGGAATGCATACCAAGAGCCATGTATGAGGATCTTTAACTTGTCATCTCCTAGTGCAGCTAGCCCTGACTCCCATCATACCTACCTCCTGGCTTTCAAAAAGAGATTGAACAACCATTTGGCTGAAATGGTATAGGGCAGGGGTCTCCAACCTTGGCAACTTTAAGACTTGTGGATTTCAACTCCAAGAATCCCTCAGCCAGCAAAGCTGGCTGAGGAATTCTGGGAGTTGAAGTCCACAAGTCTTAAAGTTGCCAAGGTTGGAGATCCCTGGTATAGGGTCTCCTGCTCGAGCAGAGAGTTGGACAAGAAGACCTTCCCAGGTTGCCTTGCAACGCTATTATTCTATGTTCTATGCCCATCACATTCTCTATGGTATTGCCTGCCTCCCCTTCCTCCTGATTCCCTCCTATTCCCTGGTTCCCCTATATTGGTTAATCCTAGATTTTGTCTGCTTCGGTATTTCTTAATCTATTTTACTCCACATATAATACAGGCTTAATAGCATTCATTGACAGTAGGTCAAACCTCTACCCTACATCCAAGACAACTATATTATAAGCAACATTTATTTTCCTTTCAAATGGGATGATCTGCTATATAATTACTCAGTATTCTTTCAGTGCTCTGCTTATGTTCAGGATCATATACTCTAAGAAGGTCTCTTGATTAATTCAAACTTCTAACAGGAAATGAAAAGATACAGTTAGAAAAAGGGATTTATTTTAAGAGTCCAAATCCAAGTATTTCAATAGAAATATACATATATACAGCTTAAAGGCATTGTACTGTATTGTAGAAAGGACAATGATTTGAATGAACACAAACTTAATGTAATAAAACAGTACCTCAGGGTCACACAAAACATTACTTTAAATATATAAGTAACTGCTATGCCTTTTACTTAAACACTATGTACCTCAGTCCAAATAAAACTCCCTCAAAAGAAAGAAAGAAATATCTGTAATGTTTGCTGCTAATTCAATGTCAGTTTAGATCAGATGAGTTAAAATGCCCATTCAATCTTCCCAATAATGACTAGGAGTCCTACACTTACCGGTATGTTTGGGTAAAAATAAACAAACAAAGAAACAGAAACCATATTTCTGTCATGCTTTTAAAACCATTGGATTCTTATTTCACTATTTTAGATTTATACGAATAACGCTCAAACACTAATAATTCTAAAAGCTGGTTCACACCATTCCAAAATGCATCAATGTTAAAGATAAAGCATATGGTATGTAAGAGACGTGCATCTTTGTAAATATATAGGAAGAAGTGTGGTATCTACCTCCACCTCATACTTACGATGTAAATAATGGAGCATAGCAAATAAGCATGCTATGTAAAGAATAAATCAGTCCTATGATTCCTCAACAAGGAAATACTACCACGAACTGGCACTATTTTTTATAAAAAGTTTCAGTCTCATAGTATGAAAGATATTCCCCAGTAAGTCTAATAAGCTCTGCAAACTGATATATGAATTCCAAGGCACTCAGAATCTCTCTCAAAGGTACATACACACAGAGAGAGGAAATGGAACATTTGTAATCTTCTCTTTTGCAATGAGAAACTCAAAGCATGCCCAGACTAAATATATTTTCCAGACAACCAGAAAACTGCATTTTGACACGTAAACCATCTAAAGCTCCTTCATATGTGTGTATGTGTGTGTGTGTGTGTGAGAGAGAGAGAGAGAGATAGGGGGGAAGGGAGGGATAGATCTGTCAAAATAGGTATCTAAATAAGCTACCAAATTGTTATATTACACTTATGCAAGATAGAATGCTAAAATCTGGTTCACACAACCCCTAAGATACACATACTAATTACAAAAGAATACAAGGTAGACCTTTTTTGATTCTTCACTATGAAGAAGAAAGCTGAAATCAGGCACATTGTGATAGACAGATGACTACGAGAGCCTTGTTCAATCAGGCTGTAGGGTTATGTTGTCTCATATTCTGGATCACAGAACAGAACGATTTGGGAATCTCAAATCTGGACTGGAAGGAGATAGCCTCCAGTATATAAGGCACACTGACTATGATTCAGGGAGAAAGCAAATGCCATAATAAATAAGAGTAGACCTTGGTGGCTTGATCTTCCATGAACTTGTCCAGTCCTCTTTCAAGCCATCCAAATTGCTGCTGTTACTCACTATTGGCAGCAATTTCCATAGATCAAATACCTGCTGTATAAGAGAGTAATTCATTCTGATGATCCTAAATTGCCCTACATTTTGTGTCAATGAATGATCTCAAGTTCTAACATGGAGAAAAGGAGAAAACTTCTCTCCAACCACTTACCTATATTGTGAATGTGATTTTGTAGACTTCTATGCTGTTTCCTTTACCCTCCTTCATTTCAAGCTATAGTTTCTTGCTGGGAAGCAATTCCAGTCCCCAAATCATTTCAATTGTCCCTTTTGTGCCTTTTATAGCTTTGTATGATTTTAATATGTTGGGTGAGAAGAACCACAAACAATATTCCAAGTGCAATCACAACATGGATATACAGTATATAAGGACATTAGGATATCAGCAATTCTATTTCAATTCCCTTTCTAATGTTTCCAAATACGGAATTCCTTTTCATTTAATTTTCTTTTGTAACAGCAGCTGCATACTGAGTTGGTATCTTCACTGAACCACCCACCAAGACTCTGAGATCATTACTGTTTAGGTGGATTAAAATCCTTTTTACCCTATCCATAAAAACTTATATTAATTTTTCTTACTGAAGTAATAAGAGTTTATACTCCATAGCAGAGCTTGTGATTTAAACACAAACATAGTTTAAACCGTACAGATGATATTTCCGATGACCCTTCAGAATTTTATTTTTCTATTGAAAGAAGTGGACATCCAGATGCCATAAGCAATATTGTTCAATACTTGCATGAATGCAAGTCTCATTTACTATTATTTTTATATACATTCTTACAATCATAAATAAGAAATTTTAAAAAAGCAATAAAGATAATTTGAAACACAGGCATGTCTTGAGACATATATAGGTTTGATTTCAGTACATGAATTCTAGTAAATTCCTGATACGCTTTAACAGCATGTTATAACAGAGAGGACGTGAACATGAACTGTTCTCAATTGCTTCAACCTTCATAATTCAGTAGTTAAATCTAGCACGACTGAGGCCACTGGCACCTTTTCTTGCTCATTCTCCCTTGAAATGATTGAGGGAAGTTGTTTAATGGCAATGCACATAGCTCTTGTTCCTTTCACAGAAACACTTGCGATCATCAAGTAGAAAAAGGCCAAATGATTTGGTACTTCTTAATTTCAGTACATGTTCAAGCAGACATCCATAAAAATGTGCATAAATAATTGTTTACAGTTTTCAGACTGGAACTGAATTGAGCAGAGAGTCACTTGACTCAGCTGTAATTTCACGCAGTGTAGTCTGACGCTCCATACTAGTAAAAAGGTTTCTTGATGGACTGATATCCAAAGTCTCTGGACCTCTTGCCTCTGAAGCATCTGTGCTTACCACACTGCCAGTTCGAGAACGATATGGAGGAAGATCTAAGTGATTCCGGGATCCTGTTTCTGAGGAATATGGAGGCGGAGGAAGATCAAACCACGGGGGTCTGCTGCAAAGTATAAATTAGATGTCAAGTTACCAGATATATGAAATGAACAGCATCTGAATTTTGCTTCAACAAGTTATAAAGACAACAAATGGACCACTCATTCCACTAAAGTTCCCCACCATCCCATTTGTGACATTCAGGAGGCCATTCTGGACTAATTTAAGAATGAAAATGGGATTATTTTACCCCTCAGATGCTTCAAACCTTTGGAAACCCAGGGGACAAACTCTCAGCTTATCCTGTAATATCACTGTCTTCCAGTGACATTACTTGCAGCTTTCAACTAATCAGGGGAGGCTTTCTATTCCTTGATCCTGGGAAAATGTCCCAGTTCAAGTTACCATATTACAATACAGATGCATACAAAATGTTCACTACTTGAATGACCAAGTCACAATAGAACTGACTTGATGGGTTGACTTTTGACAAGTAACTTTTGTTCAGAAGCCAGAAACATCCATTTAGCCTGTACTCAATACTGCTTGGCCCCAGTATTATTAAACTGCAATTTTTGATGTTACTGGAAGAGAAAAATAATGAGTTGGTTAAATTTTAGGAATTTTACTTGATGATGTGCCGTCCCTGGTATACTACTCTAAGGCCAATTACAGCTGTCAGCTCAGGGAAATTGCACATACTGTAAATGATGGTGGACAAAGCTAAGCCTCAGGAATCCACCAAGACTCAGGCTTCTCAAGATATATTCTGGCATCTCACAAACATACTACAATTGTTTATAACTGCGTGTTATTGTAGAGTAAGTTGATCTTACTTTGCATTGGAAACAATAAGGAGGGGTGGAGCAATTCTGTTTAAAAGTCTTGTGTCTCACAAAATATACCGTATTTTTCAGAGTATAAGACGCACCTTTTTCCTCCCTAAAAGAGGCTGAAAATTTGGGTGCGTCTTATACTCCAAATGTAGCTTTTCCGAAGCTTTTTTCCCCAGCCCTAAGTAGGTGCTAACGATCTTCCCGGCTTGCAGCATTTTTTTATTCCTACTCCCTCAAAGTAGGTTTTTTTTACCAGCCCTAAGTCTTTGCAGGCTTGTTTTCATTCCTACTCCCTCTGAAAAAGGTTTTTTCAGCCCTAACCAGGGGATAAAATAATGTGCTGAAGCTGAACAGACTAAGGATGCTAGCCAGATGAATACCTGGTAGGTAAATTTTTTCCCCCATTTTCCTCCCCCAAAACTAAGGTGCATCTTATACTCCGGTGCGTCTTATACTCCGAAAAATACAGTACTTAGAATGGTTTCTCTCCATGTGAAAACATAAAGTGATTTGTGTTTTTTGCAATAGATGGTGGGACCAAATTGAAGACATATTAGAAGTCGGTCAGTATCTCACAAGTCGCAGCCACCCATCCCCATTATCACCACTGAAATCAATAAGAATCTTAGCAGCAAAACCAAGAAATTAATGGACTGGCTTCATATGTTAAAAACAACACCCCCCTACAATTTAGTTCCCATAACTGACTGCAGACAAATATATTGAATTGGTATCTGTTGTTGAAAGGGACTTCTCATTGATTTTCAAGTGCTACATCTTAAAAGCTTGGGGAGTTAAGTTAAATTCTGTATAATCCATATATGCATCACTTAGTGATAAATTATTAGTTGCCATGGTTTCACATTAACCCCCTTCTTTCGGGGGGGGGCAGAGACACTATAAATGGATTTTTAATTTTCCTCAATGGATCCAGATCTTCCTCTCAATATATTATCCCCAATATATTGTTACTAAGAATTACCACTGATTGTCTCTTTAGTGGAAATTGTGACCAGTTTGTAAGAATCTTGTGCACATCAAGTGATGCCATTAATACTTGAAATGCAATTTGTCCATTTACTCAAAGACAAGCTTTTTAAAAATTAAATTTGCTTTAAATTATTTATAGTGATTAAGCATCTCCCAGGCAATACCAATGAAATGCAGAAATTCCCACTGTATGTCACATTGGAAGATAAAATTTGGAAATAGGTGTGTGTGTGTGTGTGTGTGTGTGTGTGTGTGTGTGTGTGTGTGTGTGTGTGTCTCCCTCCAGTTTCAGACAACAATGGCAATACTAGCCCGACATTCTGCATGGTTTTTTTTAGAGTTCTTTTACTCACTATCCTGGAAATCTTGTACATATCTGCCTCAGTTTTTAAAAAAAAGAAAACAGCAAATACAAGTGAAAGGTGATCTTTTCATGGGATGAAAATGGCATGGTGTTGGCTCAAAGGCATCTTGAGTAGGGTACGAAAGGGAGTGTAAACTGTAAATGGCCTCTACACTGAATAAACTCCAATTCATTCTGATGAGCTAAATTGGTAAGTATGACCAAAAGATGAATTCCACATATATTTCCACGACATACTTCAATTCTGAAAGAATCATTTTTGAAATAGGAGGATAGACAGATTTCTGTCAGCAGAACTTTGGATTCCTGTACTGGAGGAGGAAATTATGCTCGGTGGAGAAGTTCAAACTGCAGCAATTGTGACTTGCCTTAATGGCAGTAAATAGTCAGGCAGGAAATTTGGGTATAAATATTGAAGCAGTTTATGAGGCATCAACCCAGTGAAATCAATGCTAATGAAGCAAGGGTGGTGCAGTTGTTAAAGGAAGCTATCATGAAAGAGAAGCATCGGGTATACAAAAAAAAAAAAAAAACCCAAACAACAAACCAGAACAAAGGGTTTAAAGCACAGGAGAAACTCCACTGGTTACACTACTGCAATGTACCTTTGATCTAGCACAGCTTCTGAATAAGATGGTGGTGAATCTAAATCTGGAGGTCTATGATAGCCCTGGGTAGACATATACTGGACCCCATTGTTAACATTATAGGTGACATTGCACTGATGTGGATGATCAAGGACGACGAGACGAGACAGGAGGACAGGATGCTGCAGTCGATGTACGGGAAGTGTCATGAGGTTGTTGCGTTTTCGCTGATGGTGCAAAATTAAGGCCAGGAGGGCCACCACCAACACAAAAATAGCAGAGCTGCCAATGATTGCATAGGTAACGCTGGGATAGAAGATCAGCTGAGGCTCTGTTGTCACGTAATTCTGATTGCTGTCAGCCTCTGCAAGTGAAAAGAACAAGAGAATGATACAATTAATCTCTGTGAATGAGATGCTGCGCTTTTCGATATATATGTCTTCTCTGCTAATTTAACACCGCTTGCTAGGCTTTTCATCAAGGTTTGTTCTTGCTTTAGAAAGCGTGGAATATTGGCTTCTCAAAAACAAAATAAGCATCGACTAACTTCAATTGCATATCCCCCCCCCTCCCGTTTGCTTTGGAAGTTTCTCTTTGGAACTGACACTCTTACTGACTATGGAGGAAAAGAAAGCTCAACACAACGACAAGCTCTCTTTCCTTTATCAACCTTTGTGATTTAGCTTTTAGTAAATAGTCGAATTTAGAGAGTCATAGCAATAGCAATAGCACTTAGACTTATATACCACTTCATAGTGCTTTACAGCCCTCTCTAAGCGGTTTACAGAGTTCAGCATATTGCCCCCAACAATCTGGGTCCTCATTTTACCGACCTCAGAAGGATGGAAGGCTGAGTCAACCTTGAGCCGGTGAGATTTGAACAGCAGAACTGCTGAACTGCAGTGCTGCACTTTAACCACTGCGCCACCTTGGCCCTTGTCATATCTGTTTCCATGGCCTAAAATTTAGGCAAGAATTCAAATCTCAGGCATCTCATTCCATTGTTGATTTACAGAAATCTCAAGCCCATTTATGTGTCACCTTCCTCAGTAGTGGGTTCTAAAACCCTTTGCTACCGGTTTGCGCTCGCGACACTTCTGCGCATAAGCATCCTGGATGGGTGGGCGGAGCCTCCTGCCGCCGGCACTACCAGTTCTTAGAACTGGTCCGAACCGGGAGCAACCCACCGCTGACCTGCCTATTGTATAATTTCTGTATCCAGTTTCCTGGAAGTGACTCTTCACAATGAAGTATAGGCAATCAAATGCACAACTATTCATAATTCTGCATTATACTGTATATTGGTTCTGATTATGCAGTACCAAGCTGTTATTACTTTCCCCCAAAGAAATGATATGCTGCATCGTAAAAACAAAACAAGATCTGAAAACTGCATCAAGTTATGAAAAAATTGGCAGGTTGTTATTTTTAGCAAAACCAAGAGCCTGTAGAAGAAAATAATTATGAAAGATTAAATTTACAATTTTTTCCCACTATAGCGTATTGAGGCAAGAAGTATACCAGGCTACCAATTTCTTTTATTAAACCCCTTTTAATATGCTGATAAGCAACAGTTTATAATAGTATAGATCTTGGACGTTGACAACACACAATAATGAGAAATCTAGACACCCATGATAACGTAACAATTGAAAGTAGTATTCTGAGATTCAGCAAACATATATCCTAAAATCAAAATCTATCTTCTTTCTCAGTTTGGACATTACAGCGCTACAACGCCTTACATATTAAAATGCAAGCTGCCTATTCTATGATACTTATAAAAGAGATCCAAGTCAGAGAAGACTATAGATTTTAAACTAATTTATTTGTTTATACTTAATATTTCTATCTCTATGTTAATTACAGCCAAAGACCTCTGTTTTGATAATACTTGGCTTGCCAGCTAAGAAAGAATGGAGGAAGAGCACAATTATAGTCATAGATTGTTCTACCATACTTGAGGACATGCTAAATCACGGGTGTCAAACTCGATTGTGTCACGGGCCAGATTGTGATATTTTTTGCCTTTGCGGAGCTGGGGTGTGCGTGGCCTGCACATGATGTATCTGGTCCACGGGCCGCCAGTTTGACAGGCCTGTGCTAAACCATAGCTCTAAAATAATTATTCTTGAAAAATATGCTTCCTTCTACAGACCAGGTTGAGGCCACTCTAGGAAACCAACATTTCTTGATCTCAATATTCTCCTTTGATATGAAATGATTTAAAGTAAAGAAACTTTTGTGTGCAATTCATCTCAGCAACTCCATTGGGTTTACTGCCTGTAATCTCAGAGGCACATTACATCTGAAAATCATGATAGGACAGGAGACTTGCAATCATGTTTACAATAAGAACCAGCTTAATGAACAAAGTTTAATTAACAAATAGGAACAGTATCTACAATGGTGGAATGCATATGACTAGGAATAGAGTCTATAATTACTTATACTATCACCAATACTATTGACAAAATTAATTTTTCTTGGAGGCTCAAATGATGACCAAGAATGTCAGAATCAGCAGCAGTGAAGATTTGATAAGCAGTATACGGTACATGATAGACAAGTGTAAGCCAAGTTGAATAATAGACTGAATGCAGTAATTATATATACTAAAGTAAGGTGACCAGACGTCCCGCTTTTGGCGGGACAGTCCTGCTTTTTAATAATTTGTCCCACGTCCCGCGGCGTTTCAAAAAAGTCCCGCTTTTTAAATTTGAATTTGCCCTGCACACCCCTCTGCCTCCTGCCTCGCCTGCCTCCTCCTGCCAGGGGGGGGGGAGGGCAGTGAGAGGGGCAGCGGCGGTCTTGCCTGTTCGTCGCCGCAGAGCCAAAGAAGCTGGTGGCGTTTGCGGCACGGGGCTTCTCCCGCCCGCTTTCCCCGGCCGCCGGGACGCCGGCATTTCCGTTCTTTTGCCCTCTGTGCAAGCAGAACGCTTTGCACATGCACAGAGGGCAAAAGAACGCAAATGGCGGCATCCCGGCGGCCGGGGAAAGCGGGCGGGGGAAGCCCCACGCCGCAAACGCCACCAGCTTCTTCGGCTCTGCGGCGATGAACAGGTAAGCCTGCGCCGGTAGGAACCCACCCCTGACTGCGATGAAGGGGGGGTGTTTGGGGTGTGTGTGCACAAAGCTGCAGGATAAGAGAGACGGACCCCTCCTGTCTTGCTCCCCTAGAAACCCCCCCGTCAATGGTGTCCCGCTTTACAAATATTAAAATCTGGTCACCTTATACTAAGGCCTATATTCAAATTCTAGCTTGGCCATGAAAGAACAATGGATGACCCTGAGACAGTCCTGACTGCCGCACTGGGTCATTGTGAAAATAAAGGGTGCGTGTATAGGGGGGGGGAGGGAAGTAGTTATAAGTGCAGCTTAAAACTTAAAGCGTGGGATACAACGATACACAATGTAGCTTTTTTTTGATGGACATAATCAAAGTTATTAAGAACATCACAGCTGCAAATATATATATACTGTCCAAATACCTCCAAGCAGTACAAAATTAGATTCTCACAAACAAAATTAGAGCCATGGTGGTACAGTGGTTAGAATGCAGAATTGCGGCTAATTCTGCCAACAGCCAGCAGTTCAACTCTCACCAGCTCAAGGTTGACTTAGCCTTCCATGGTTGGTAAAATGAGAACCCAGATTGTTGGGGGCAATATGCTGACTCTCTAAACGGCTTAGAGAGAGCTGTAAAGCACTGTGAAGCGGTATATAAGTCTAAGTGCTATTGCTTACAACTTAGAAAGCCAAAGAAATCCACTCTGTGTTATCGGCAAATTATGCTTCCTTTCCTAGGAATAAGGTGTGCACATAGAAAATAAATGCAACTTTCCTTTTTGGCATAACCCTTTTCGAGAAGAGAAAGAGAAGAACCATCTGTGAGTTATTCTGTACTAGCTGCTTGTACTGGATAGTGGCAGTTATAACACTATAACAGATGGATTTAAACTAGGGCTTTCATATATTGACTGCAAAAATCTAGATACCCTTTTCCACCATTTAATTGTCATATAGATTTTTGCAGCTCAGGAAGGTTTCATTTAAGGGCTTACACTATTTTGCTTTGAAACCAAAGGTAGTTTTAGAAAAAAGAAAATATAACTTTTAGTTCTATTCTGGCAATTTTTAGCAAATGCTAAACATAGCAGACAAGGCCACAAAATTAAGTTTCCTGGTAATACAAGTGAAGCAACCCTCTGTGAAGTATGACATGAGGAGATTAAAAACCAAATAGTTTATACAACAGTTAATGTGTGAGCAACTTGAATTAACCCAAATACATGCCACTCCCCTCTCGTTTGTTTTTTAATGGGTTAATACACCAAGAGACAATGCTGAGTAAATAAGTATCTCTCTCTATATAAATAAAACCCTAACCTGAGTATATAAACCAAATAATAAAAATATGGAAAAATAGCCTACAGATAATTAAAACTGAACAGAAGGCTGGCAACAGAAAACCTTAGAGGGTGATACCTAATGTTTATTAACCATGAACACTATATTAGAATTAATGCAGTGGTTTAGGACCAACTATATTAAACTTAGATTCTGAAACTGGAAAGACCTCTCAATCTTGTGCAGGAGTCCAGTTGTTGCATACTTCAACAGGGCTAAAAACACATCACTAGCATAGGCATGTGCTGTTTTAATGAAGAGAAGTAACTAACTCCAAAGAGAAGCACTTTAATATCATATTTACATATTTCTAATAGGATATAAAATATAATGATCCTTAGATAATTGCAGAAAATTATGAAAATTAAAAATGGCTAAGATTGCTGATTAAAATATGATCCAATACCTGTACAGTCCAAATTTCCCCTTTGTTGTTTCATGAGACAATAACATTTAAAGCCCTACATGGCTCAGGGCCAGGTTATCTTCGAGACCGCCTTCTACCTCATAGTTCCCAGCGACTGGTAAGATCCCAGAGAGTTGGTCTCCTCCAGGTCCCATCAGCTAAGCAGTGTCGGCTGGCGGGCCCGCGGGGAAGGGCTTTCTCTGTGGCTGCCCTGGCTCTCTGGAACCAACCCCCCCCTGAGATCCGAACTGCCCCCACTCTATTGGCCTTCCGGAAAGCATTGAAGACCTGGCTTTTCTGGCAGGCTTGGGGCTGATGATCTTGCAATTTGCGAGGTCCGACCTTGAATTATAAGTATGTATGTAATTTTTAACTGTTCTTTAATTTTTTATGATGTTTTTAAATGTATTTTCTATATCCTGTTGTAAGCCGCCCAGAGTCCTTCAAGAGTTGGGCGGCATAGAAATACAATAAATTAAATTAAATTAAAACATAACAGCACATTCCAGAAGCCAGCAATATCCAGAGAAATGAACCAACAATCTACAGCTTTATGCTTAGCGGTGTAGTAGGCTGAAAATCATTGTCAGTCAATATAAGAATATTAACATGAGTCCTCCTCAATTATTAGTGGCAATTGATGAAAAAAAATCTGTGGAAAAGCAACCAAGGGTTTACACATTGAAGACATCATCTGGGCCTTTGTTTTATATTTGAGGCAGAGGATTACACAATTGAAATGTTTAGAAGCAGCCTTACTTCTTAACATGTACAATGTTTCCTAGATACGGACTCTAATTCACAAGAGCGAAGTGAATTGTTGTACAGCTCATTTTGGCAATTGCTTAGCACTGCAGGATGATTGCACACTAACTCATCAAATAAAGGCCCAGAACTTCACCTCTCACCTTCTCTCCTTTTTATTTCTCACAACACTGTATAATTATCTCAAGCGCTTCTTCTGTCCCAGTTTCAGTGCCAAAAAAAGGGTGGGTGGGTGGATGAAGAGAATCAGCAACTTGATCACATTAACATTAAGCTGCTGTTTTAAGATTAATTTTATGAGCTGTACAAGCTTCTGATCCATTGGCCACATTGCATAGAATAGAATAGAATAGAATAGAATAGAATAGAATAGAATAGAATTTTTTATTGGCCAAGTGTGATTGGACACACAAGGAATTTGTCTTGGTGCATATGCTCTCAGTGTACATAAAAGAAAAGATACGTTCGTCAAGAACCATAAGGTACAACACTTAATGATAGTCCGGGTACAAATAAGCAATCAAATCATATTAGGAACCAGTCAATATAAATCGTAAGGATACAAGCAACAAAGTTACAGTCATACAGTCATTAGTGGGAGGAGATGGGTGATGGGAACGATGAGAAGATTAATAGTAGTGCAGACTTAATAAATAGTTTGACACAGAGGTGGGTTACTTCCGGTTCGGACCGGTTCACCTGGTGGCGGTCCGTGGGCGTCGCCATCTTTTAAAATTTTTTTAAAAAACATTTGTAAATTTTTTTTAATTTTTGGAATTTTTTTTTCTTCTGAGTATGCGCAGAAGCCGAGTTTCTGGCACTATGCATGCAGTTGCCATCTTGTTTTCGGCTTTTAAAAAAATCTTTTGCCAGTGCGCACACGCACGTCCATGAGGCACAGCCACGCAGTGTGGGAGGAAGCGAATCGGCAGCGAGGTAAGTTAAAACCCACCCCTGGTTTGACAGTGTTGAGGGAATTATTTGTTTAGTAGAGTGATGGCGTTTGGGAAAAAACTGTTCTTGTATCTAGTTGTTCTGGTGTGCAGTGCTCTTTAGCGTCATTTTGAGGGTAGGAGTTGAAACAATTTGTGTCCAGGATGTGAGGGGTCTGTAAATATTTTCACAGCCCTCTTTTTGACTTGTGCAGTATACAGGTCCTGAATGGAAGGCAGGTTGGTAGCAATTGTTTTTTCTGCAGTTCTAATTATCCTCTGAAGTCTGTGTCTGTCTTGTTGGGTTGCAGAACCGAACCAGACAGTTATAGAGGTGCAGATGACAGACTCAATAATCAGATAACTTTTTGTTTCTTGTCAGGAACTGCATGCCCTTCAGGACAATCATTGAGGGCTATATACCAATAATGGATTATGATAAAGTAATTTACAAATAGTCCTTATGACTTATGAACACAACTGAGCCCACAATTTCTGTTCCTAAGTGTTAAGGGTCAAGTGTTAAGTTATTAAGTGAGTTTTGTCCCATTTTAGAACTCTCTTGTCACAGTGTCACAGTTGTTAAGTGAATCACTACAGTTGTTAAATTACTAACATGGTCGTTAGGTGAACCTGGTTTCCCCATTGCCTTTGCTTGTCCGAAGGTCACAAAAGGTGATTACCTGACCCCGGGACACTGTAACTGTCATAAATATGAGTCAGTTGCCAAGAGTCCAAATTTTGACCACATGACCATGGGGGAAGCTGAAATGGTTGTAAGCGTGAAAAACAGTAATAACTCATTTTTTTCAGTGCCTCTGTAACTTTGAACGGTCACTAAGCAAATGGTTGTAAGTTGAGGACTATCTGTGGAGGGTAGAATCAGAGCCAAAAATGTCTGAAACTTTTCTTTCTTTGACATACTGTTCCCTATTTTCCAAGCAACAGATGCCAAGAAATCGATGGAAAAATTGGATCAGAGGTCTGACATGATCAGTCACAGAAGATCTTTGAAATTAGGTCGAGATTCTGTCGTGTTTCAAAGATTGCAGCTTGCTGGCTCCTGACTTAACTGATTGATCAATACAAAAATATATTGTGAGACAGCCAAGGTCCAGACAGCATCAGCATCAGCACACGGGATGCAGCCATCTTAACTCTCAAAAATTGCACTTCAAAAGAAGTCCATCCTGGCTTTTATGCTGCAGCATCCATAGCGGGTCATGATAAGATCAAACTGACAACGTAGAATCATGAGGTCATCATGCAAATGACACAATTATCTAATTGCATTGTAATGGCTGACACAACTATGTAAGCCATATATTTGGGCAATAACATAATGACACACTTGTCATTTGCTGCCATGACAGACATGATTTGTACATCGGTGGCTAGATGCTGACATTAGTCTACAACCTGCATGAATACTTCTTTAGAATTAGATAATCCAGAAAATGCCATGATTAATTGAGGAATTATAATTAGTTTTCTCAGGTCCATATAATTCTCTACTGAGATGCACAGATGGCTGTAATAGCTTTACAAATGACATAGTTATTATCTGGAGAATACCAATATGCAAATTCATCAGTGTGCAAGGGCTTTCTTGCTGGAAAGAGGTAGGCCTTAAAAATGTACACAGGGACCAGCAACATTTGTCTAACATGCAAAACTAATGCTGTGCAACAAATAACAAGAGTGAAAAAACTTCTGTGCAAGAAATCAAATGGGTGGAGGGTGGGGAAGAGTTAATCTTGCCCATTTACTAGCCTTCACCAGTAAATATTTACTCCCTCAATTATTTAATCCATATATCCTACAACAAGGAAGTCTGGCAGAGATCATGAGAATACTGGAAGAATCAGCAGGCACCAGAAGGTTTAATTATTTTCTGTCTACTGAATATGCCCCCATTCCCCACCCCATATCCCTTCAGCAAATGCAGCCTGTAGATATGTATTTGCCAAAATGGTAATAGGTCTATGCCTGCCCTAGAAATCTTCTGTCCTGAAAGAATAACACTTCATGTCCCATGGACATTTTGAATGCTAGTATTATCCAGAAAAAGCAGTTTAAACAATAGAAAAATACTATATTAGTACAGGCGCTACTGGCTTAGAGTGGAGGAAAAGCAGAAGGCTAATAAGATTCAGTTACCGTCCACTGGTTTAATAAGTGTGTGAGTCAAGATGCACTTGGAAAAAATATGCTAGTTTAAGTGCAAATTAGATGTAGTGTAAAGTGTATTTTAATCCACTCTAAAATGTAGCATAATCACAGAAAATTGCCTATCTTTTAAGCACTAGTCTGAAAAAAATATGCTAGTACAACATCTAGCACCTCATATATATTGCTTTAATGATGATCATTCTTGTAAAAAAATGCTCAAAGGAAAAGATACCATCTTTTCCTTTGAAAAGGGAAATATGCTTTTCCTTTTCCTGATACAGTTTTCTTCTTCTTCTTCTTCTTCTTCTTCTTCTTCTTCTTCTTCTTCTTCTTCTTCTTCTTCTTCTTCTTCTTCTTCTTCTTCTTCTAATAATAATAATAATAATAATAATAACAACAACAGTTGTTGTTGTTGTTGTTGCTATTATCATCATCATCATCATCATCATCATCATCATCATCATCATCATCATCATCATCATCATCTCTTAAAAGATAGGGTCTGAAATATTATAGGTTTCTGTGACCAAGGTTAAAAACTCAGACTAGAAAGCAAAACAAAATAAGAATTCGTAACAAAAATGAACTGCCCACCACCACCATGGGCAGAATCATTGGGAGAAGTCATGTAGAAGTTTGGACAAAACTGTCATACCGTGCAGTTTATGGTGTACCTCTTTCTCCGCTGTAGTATGCCAAAAAAGTTGCAAAATCTAAAAAGGTATATCTGGAGGCATTTTAGGACTCATCATAGTACAATATTATGTAATATAATCCAGATAAGAGAGAGGTACTATTTTTTAAAAAAACCTTTCATGGAGTGTTCCCTCATTGTGATTAAGGGGTCTGAGCATCCCAATAATACTATAAGCTACACTACTGGGAGTGTACACTCCCAAAAGTATCATCCATGATGGACAGATTAAAGAAAGGGATCTATCTAGATAAATTGCATTGAAGAATGAAATGTAAGGAAAATCAAAATGACATTTACAACCAGGCTGATATCCACGGTACCAGTAAATGAGTCCCTAAAGACAGACAGTATCCAATAAAATATTGGAAAAAAGTAGAGGGTAACTATGAATAGCTCTGATGCTTCTGATCTGGACAGATCAAAGCCAAACTATCTAGCTGCTGATGCAACAGAAAACACAGAGGTTTGATGTTGCAAAGATATTAGTCTGTGAAATGTCAAAACCATCAACCAAGGCAAATCTGATCAGCCAAGGCATAGCAGAAATATCAAAAAAAGAACACTAATATTCCAGAAATCAGTGGACTGAAATGGACTTGAATGGATTGTTTCGTATCAGACGAACATCAGATCTGCTTTGGACAATTGTGAAGAATCATATCCTGTGGAGAAGAAAATCATAGGAGAACTGAAATAGTGATCATGAGTTTGTGCAATCAGTGATAATAAACACTAACATTAACTAAAATTATCAAAGTCAATGCTTGGATACAACCCCCTCCTCTCTAATGACAGAATGAATTTCATTTGCATCCAAGGCAAGCCAATAGCTGCTCAAAGTCCCTTCAACCACAAGATGGGGGTGACATATAAATTTAATAAGTAAGATAAATGAATGAATGAATGAATGAATAGCAATAGCACTTAGACTTATATACCGCTTCATAGTGCTTTACAGCCCTCTCTAAGCGGTTTACAGAGTTCAGCATATTGCCCCCAACAATCTGGCTCCTCATTTTACCGACCTCAGAAGGATGGAAGGCTGTGTCAACCTTGAGCTGGTGAGATTTGAACAGCTGAACTGCAGCTAGCAGTCAGCTGAAGTAGCCTGCAGTGCTGTACTCTAACCACTGCGCCACCTCGGCTCAGAATGAATGAATGAATGAATGAATGAATGAATGAATGAATGAATGAATGAATGAATGAATGAATAATAAAAGTATTAGAATAATTTAACCATAGATGCAGAGGAAGCGAAAGGTCTAAAGAAGTTCTAAAGCAATTTGTAAAACCTTGTTGAAACAGTACAGATATCATTAAGGATGTAAAAAACAGGAGACAAAATAGAGCTGTCTGCAGATATGCTGAATATAGCTGAAAATAAAAATAAAAAACAAAGGTCAGGACAAACGGAAGATTATTTACCAAACTAAAAAGACAGTTTTCAGTTTTCTTACAGGGAAAAGCAAGAAGAGACACAGATTTATATTTATAACTGAGTATAATCAAAAAGAGCAAGACATTTATTTAAGAAAACTTACATTAAATCAAAGAAACTTGATTTTGGGCACCCTAAAAGACAAAGTAAGCAAACTCTACTAGACAAAAGAGTTAATAAGAAGAATTGGTGAGAACATATAGAAACTGTAAGAATGGATTCCTAAATCAAGTATGAATATGAAGATATGATCACTGAACTAGGGCCAGACATTCTGTTAAATGGGCCCTAAAATATTACTAACAATAAAGCTGCAGAAGTTAATAAAATACCAGCCAGACTTTTTAAAATCTTGAGAAAGTATGCATTTAAAGTGTTATTTGCTGTCTTTAAGAAAGTATGGGAAAAAAGTAAATGGCCAAAGAACCAGAAAAGAGCAGTTGTTATTCTGATACCAAAATGGGCAGTTCTAGAGAGCGTTTGAACTAGTGAGCAATTGCACAATCTAGTAAGAAAAAGTTCAAGGATTCAAGAAAATCCTTGGAATGACAATCGCCAGATTTACAAGCTGGATTCAAGAGAGGCAAAGGGTCCAAAGTCACATTAATACTGGTAGTAGCTGATGGATTAACACAAGAAAAGACACAAGAGGCACCTTGACAATCTATATGCTTTATTGATTATAGTAAAGATTTTTTTGACCACAACAAATTGTGGATAGCCTTTAAAAACCTGGAAGTACTAGTCTACCTCATTAATAACAATTAGAATTGAACACAGAACAACTACATAGTTCAAAACAGCAAATTATATCCCAAAGTTGCGTACTATCACCTAGTTCTGTGATGGCGAACCTATGGCACGCGTGCCACAGGTGGTACACAGAGCCCTCTCTGAGGGCACATGAGCTGTCACCCCAGCTCAGCTCCACTGTTCATGCATGCGTGCCTCCCAGTGACCAGCTGGTTTTGGGGCCTATGCCACACATGCATGGGGGGCGGGGCGCATGCAGGAGATGCATGCGCATCCATGGGGTGCGGGTGGGGGTCATATGTGCATGCACAGGAACCGGGAGTGTTCACTTGTGCATGTGCGGGGTGCACACGAGGGAGTTTGCATGCGCATGTGTGGGGGCGGGGCGCACGGGGGGGGGGTTGCGAGCACATTGCATTATTGTATTGCTTTTGGCATGCGACAACAAAAAGGTTAGCCATCACTGACCTAGTTTATTTAATGTATATGAAAACTATATTATGAGAAATGAGAAGGAATACAAACTGGGATTTAAATTGCTGGAAGTAGCATCAACAACCTTAAATATACTATGATGTATGATTTTGTAAGTCATGACATGATATTACTTTATAAGTATGTAATATATAAGAAATGTCTTGATTGTAAAAGTGGGAGGGTAACAAAGGAGAGGTTGACAGAAGACTTAAGTGGGTAGAGACTATCCCTGATTACATCAGCAGGAACTTACATGAATTCAAAGAACCAGTTGCTGACAGGCAAACCTAATGAAATGGTACCAGAACTGGAAGTGACTGAACAATGGAACAGCAACTATGAGATAAATCTGCAGATGAGAACGGAGTATGCAGCTAGGTCTGAATGAAACTTCACTGCTTTGAAAGACCATATTCACAGTTTGAATATTCTCCTCATTTCTCTTATCAACAGAGGGGAAGATGACATTGCTTAAGGACTTTCACTTCCCCAGAGTGGCCCCATGTCATATGAAAGAGACGGGGCTTAGGGAACTGCCACTATTGTTTACGGAGTTAGATAACGTCATTTTCTGGCAATTAGCATAAGGTTAGAGAAAATTTCTTATGTGCATAGTACAATCCATTGCTATCAATCTGTTATTGAAGCCAAAGCAGACAATAATTAAGAAAGAACTGTTCAGTATCCTCAGCTCAGATGAAAATATGGCACCTGATATAAAGTCAAAAATATTTAGGTAACTGTAGAATATTGTATCTCTTATAAACATTCCTGAAAATAGTTCAGGAATTCTTCTTCTTTTCTGAAAAAGCTTCTTGGATGAGAAGTGAAATGTCTTCGAGGAAAAACAAAGTCCAGTTGCCATGACTTGAAGGACTGAGAATTTCCATAGACATTCCTGAAAATATTTATTATAAAGCCTAGTTACAAAGACAGATAAAATAAAATAAAATAAAATAAATAATACTATGCCAATTAATTTATTTTCTTCTTAAATTATTTTAAAATCAAGACAGGTTTGTGTAAAAACAGGCATACCGTAGTATGACTGTCCAAATCCAACAATATAAAATATCTGGTGAGAAACCATTCTAAGAAACATCTCCACAATTTACTGAATCACTGCTTAACAGGAAAAGTTTAACAGGTATGCATCTTAGTCCACTTTAAAATGAAATTAACAAAAACGTCTTAATTTAAGCGGCCTCCATCTGTCTAGTATAAAGCTCCTATTATTGCAAACAAATCACTGGATTAGTAAGGTAATACAAATTGCTGTCCTGCCTGCTTTTGAATCTGAGATGTATTTAGCAATTGTCAAACTGAAGGAAAAAATAACTCCTTCTGATATTATGGAAATTGGCATTATTGTTCTACCTTGCTAGGCAAGACTTGTAAGACAATGGCACAATTCAGAGTTCTAGGTAGTACTAATGTCTTTAACTATTGAAAACCATCTCTGTTTCTATTGGCAAATCAATTACTTGAAACCTACCAATAGTAGCACTACCTAACAAACTTTCTTTGACTTGTCACTCTGGTTTAGAATGGTTTCGTTTATTTGTTATTTCTTGGCAGATACCTGACAATGGTTGCTGTTGGACTGATTAGCAGCAGAGTCATTCAAGCTCCTCTGTGTTGGCATACCGAAATAAGTAATGCAAACTGTAGATGCTGCTAATATTATAATTCATATCAGTATGAATTTTTATGAAAGTCTGTAGCAAAAATGCCATTAACTTTTCACTCTGTATGTACTGAAGTATGATTAATTATGCACTGATAGCAAAGCCCCCTTTCTCTAATATATTATCATTTCGCTATTTAAATATACAAATAAAATATTAGAAAAAGTACCAACAGTTTAATATATAGCATCATTAGCCGTTAAAAGAAGAGGATTCTGTTACAAATCAGGCTCAAAATGGCTTCTGTTTTAAACAGTAAAGAAAGTATTTTACAAGCTTAACTCAATGCCAAGTTCATTAGATTTCTTAGACTCAATTTGCAATTCCATAAATTTTAAAACTTTGCAAGCACATCATAGGTGCATAAAAACACTTGCCTTTGGAAATAATATGTAAAGATAACTTGGAATTTTTTTATAGATGGCTTCGGTGAAGCATCTCTGGCAGTAAATCAAGATATTACAATACCTGGGATTCTATCCAAGTTCTGTATTCCCCATTTGACATACACGCTGCATGAAAATGCAGTCTCACTTCAGTGAGTTTTTAGAGGAAATAAATTAAGCAAAAGATTATTTTAATTACAGAATGGGAAAAACGGCTTCACTTGGCAGGAAGTTTATTTTTATTCTTCATTGCTGACACTGAAAGCTTGATTGAAGCAAATATATTCAAGATTGTCCCCTTGCAGGGAAATGATTTCTTTTTTTCTTTTTGCCATAAAATTTACTTGACATCATGAAGGCAATGTGTTGGGTCAGGTGGATCTTTGATTCAGACAAACAGCCCATTTTGTGTGGGACGTCTTAAGGGAAATAATTCACACATATGCAACAGACATATGTTGCTCTATGGCTCTTGCAAGCTGAATTCAGAGGTCGGGTTCCCACATTTAATAGGTCTTTACTTGTAGAAATAAATGGGTTGGATTTAAGCAACACACTAAGCCATTACCCATGTTTAACCACAGTGACTGATTCATAAACAATCTAAGCTACCAATTCTCAAACCCTAGGTTAAGATTCCTGGGAGACAAGCAACTTGTGGGGTGTCACATCTTTTTTTTTAAAAAAAAACATATTTGAGCAGGCAAAACATTTACATATTCATTTCTTGAACAAACCAGACTCCAATAAAACTATTTTTCTTTGAAAATAAGTAAAATAGGTGGGTCTGTGTATTGCACAGATCTTTTTATAGTTTTGGGTATTACTGTTACTAAATATTGGTCATATACTGTGTGAAGTACCCCACCGCCAGAGGTGGGTTCCAATTTTTTCTACTTTTTAAGAGCTGAAGTGGTGCTGTGGTTAAATGCTGCAACTGCAGGCTGACTGCTAGTTCAGTAGTTCAGCTGTTCAAATCTCACTAGGCTCAAGGTTGACTCAGCCTTCCATCCTTCCGAGGTCGGTAAAATGAGGACCCAGATTGTTGGGGGCAATATGCTGAACTCTGTAAACCGCTTAGAGAGGGCTGTAAAGCACTATGAAGCGGTATATAAGTAAAGTGCTATTGCTACTACCATTCTGTGGGTGTGGCTTAATTTTGTGGGAGTGGCTTAATTTTGTGGGAGTGGCTTGGCAGTCATGTGACCGGGTGGGAGTGGCTTGGCAGTCATGTGACTGGGTGGGAATGGTTTGGCAGTCACGTGATTGGATGGGAGTGGCTTTGCGGTCATGTGACTGGGTGGGGTGGCTTGGTGATGATGTGACTGGGTGGGCGTGGCCAACTTGATGTCACTCATGTCAAGAGTTAGGGTTAGGATTAGGGTGCCTGGTCTCTCCTTGCCTCAACGAGATACAATTTCCCTATCTATTTACTACTACTGAACATCCAAAATATACTATTTAATCCTATGTATATATGCCGTATGTGTACATACATATTACACACAGGCACACAAAAAGATACATTATCTCATTATCTACTATATAAACTGTATGTGTATGTACACACACACACACACACACACACACACACACACACACACACACCCCTCTTCTAAAACTATACACATTCAACCTCACTTACTGCATTTGGAAAAACACACCCATAACTTCTGTACATTAGAACATTACACATGCCTTCAGATGTACTTCCCTAGTTTACACATGACTGGGCACAACCAGTGTTATTACTTGGAACCTTTGAAATCCTGGCAAATGGCTATAATTATATTCAACATTTAACTGTAACCCCAGCATTAAAGACAGATAGACCTATTTGAATGTTACTGAGAAAAAAAGTTAAAAGTTGAATTCCTGTCCTCTTGGGAAATTGACTCTCTGGAATAATCCTCATTTAAACATTGTAGATAAAAGTTTTTTTGTGGGGGGGAGACCTGGGCTGAAAGTGGGGTTATCACCCTACATGATTAGTTAACAAATCATTTATTGCTAATTAGTCTTTTGAAGCAATATAACCTACCTAAAACTGCTGAATGGCAACATATTCAATCAAAGCAATTGTTAGGTTCCCAATTTGGATCTAATGCATTGGCAGTCTCAGAAATTCCTATGCTTCTGCGCATATTATAGTTGTTGTTTTTTTCAAAGATAAAAGCAACAATTAAATTTTATTAATAAATGAATCTTACAAAAGTACACAGTGATGATTTATAAAAAGTCTGGAATGCCATCACAATCAGATTCAAGAAATGAAGGAAGGGAATTTGTAATAATGAATATTTCTGATAATCTACAGGGTGCTTTCCTATCAATTCTGAGAAACTAAAGACTCTATACCAGTGGTGGCCAACCTTAAGCATACCATCCGCCAAATTTTTTCGCAGATAAGGTCAGATCCGCCATTATTTATTTATTTGGTCATTTTTGTATGCCGCCCCACTCCCGTAGGACTCAGGGCGGCCATACAACTCAAGCACGTTTTTTACCTTCTTACTTTTGCGTTTGGGGTTGTAAAATAGGGATAAGGATAGGATCTGCTTTGCTTAAGGGAAGAAAAGGAATAACTCAATCACGCAATTCAATTAATTAATTTACGCCATTTCCAAAGACACGTTTATTGGAGCACCAATCTACAATAGTTAGAAATAATCTCTTGGACGAGAGTACTTTCACAAACAATACAAAACGGTTTTCCTGATGAACTTGATATAAATAGCAACTCATTTTCCCACTGTTCATTGAATTCACGCTTACAATCACTTTCGTGGCTTCTTTTGGTCATTTTCTTTTGCACTGTAATGGATAACAGGAAATTAAGCATAGGCTGTACGAACTGAACTGAGATCAGTTTTGTGTTGAAAATATTAAGATGGGTTCAGTTATGACACCTATTTAAAAAAAATAAGTAGGCGCAAGGAATCCATCACTATATGGCTAATTTGGCTCTGGCAGATCTCCTTTTCGTAATCTGGTTCCCTCTGAAAATTGCTTACCATATTAATGGCAACAACTGGATCTATCGCAGGGGTGGCCAAACTATGGTTCTTTGAGGATCTGTGGACTTCAACTCCCATAACCAGGAATTATGGGAGTTGAAGTCCACAGGTCCTCAAAGAACCATAGTTTGGCCACCCCTGAGTCATACATAGAATATATGATTTTAGTCTGGTGGAACTAATAGGATCATTCATTACTTTACAGATCTTTCCTTTTTTGTTTCTTCAATGAAAATTGTTTAGTTAAATAGGGCAGACTTTTAGCTCAGTGCTTAGTAATGGTGCAAAGCCAGTTTTAAGGCCAGCTGGGAAGAAATAAAATATTACAAATGTCCATTTAACTATTATATATCAGAAATGATTAATTTAAAAAAGAATAGTATGAGATTGCTTATATTTCTAGAATATTGTTTTTAATATTAGCTCTATTTATATTCATAGGGCTACCTCTTATGTTTTCTTTGGAAGTAAAATTACTACAAATGGAGCATGTGCAATATGCTTATGCACCTCTTTCAGTAATTTACATTATGAAAATAATATAGCAATATAAAATGTATATAAATAATAATAATGTTCTATCAAGTCATTGGTTTATATTTAAAAGTTTGTATATGTATTGAGATTTTAAAATCTTCCCTCTAATTTCCAGTGAGTTTTTTTAGTGATACTAAAAAATTGCTGGAACAAGAAATTGGCAATATATTTTGGATGTTTTAGAAGAGAATGTAATTATGGGGAAGTCCTGTGCAAAATACTTGTTGGATTCTTTTATGGAAACATGTACTGCTCCATTCTTTTTGTGCCATGCCTCAGTGTGCAAAGGTATTGGGTAATTTCAAACCCCATACTGCACTCAAAACCCCATACTTTCACAAGAACAACAACGAATTAAAAGAAACTCACCAAGCGCAGGTTTCCAAAGACGTCCCTTCTCTGAAGCTTGCTCTGCAGCAACGGCAGTTTTCCCAAGAAGTCCCTTCTCTGAAGCTTGCTCCTCAGAAACGGGTGGCTGGTGTAAATTGATCCCACTCCAGACGCTCCACAGGGGGCCGGCGCTTGTGACTGACTACTTCCTCCTCTGCTATTCGCTTCTATGACTCGTGGACTTCAACTCCCAGACTTCCTGAACTAGCATGATTGGCTCAGGAATTCTGGGAGTTGAAGTCCACAAGTCATAGAAGAGCCAACTTTGTCGCTTCGTTTCGTCACTGCCGGAGTTTGAATTGCGCGCTCTCTCCAGAATTAAGCAGGAAGGGGATCGGACAATAAGGTTAGAATCAGTTTCGCTCGCTAAATTTTAGCGAGCGAAAGTGATTCCGACCTTCTTATTGTCCGATCCCCTTCTTCCTGCATAATAAGCGTCAGCCTTTTCTGTCTGTTGGATGATTGCAATGCGCCACTTGCAATCATCCAATGCGCCACGTTTGGCGCATGCGCCACGGTTTGGCCACCCCTGCTCTATACAGTGTTCTTTATACTATCCCTCTGACATACTGACTCTGAACTAATAGATCCTTTCCCTCGTCTTACTAAGTAACTGGACTTACAGAACAATTACACACGTTGTCTCCTAGAGATTATAGAGCAATAGGCTTACATTTGCAGATGCTATAATAGGTGGAAAATAAATAATATTTCCCCAGTTTTACAATTGTTCACTCTTGTTCAGTTGAGCCTAGGTAATAGCTTGAAACATAAAAAAAATCTGTAACCAACTTTTTCAATATTCAGATTTTTTCCTCCTCATTTATGCAAAGTAAATGTCACTGATTTAATAGAGAACGTTTCCAGAAGCATAACTCCTATAGCTATTAACTGAAAGCTCACTGATGCCTTAGAAAAGACAGCTCCGGGCAATCAAAATAATGATTTGATTTGCAATGACAATGACAATGAAAACTTATCAAAGGAAAGTTGTATGTTTGTATTATAAAATTAGGAGGAGGGGGAGGAGGAGGAGGAGGAGGAGGAGGAGGAGGAGGAGGAGGAGGAGGAGGAGGAGGAGGAGAAGAAGAAGAAGAAGAAGAAGAAGAAGAAGAAGAAGAAGAAGAAGAAGAAGAAGAAGAAGAAGAAGAAGAAGAAGAGGAAGAGGAAGAGGAAGAGGAAGAAGAAGAGACTATATTTTTAAATAAGGTGAAGCTTTTTAAATGTTGAATGATTGCAGAATCTGCTCTACTATCTGAGATGGAATGAGGTAAAAATGGACACTACTTGTTATTTATTTATTAGATATGGAGGTTGCCTGACTCCAGAATGATTCTGGATGGCTTTCAGTTTAAAAACAGAAAAATGAAAGAGAAAAAATCTGAAGCAAGTGGACAGGTATATCCCATATAGTAAACATAAAAAAAAACAAATAAAAGAAAAACAAAGCTCTGCACTGCCAGGGCTCTGCAAACATCCCATCCCGAGTTCTGGGAAATGAGATACATTTTAAAATATTTCTGGACCTCACAGCGTTGGAACAACAGTTTTCTCAGGGGAGGGGATATTATTCCAGAAGATAGATAGTTTATTATTAAGCATCACCGAAGATCTCAGCCCAGCATGGGGGAACTCCACCTAACATCCAGCCATCAAAACACTAAAGGAGAAAAAAATGTGAAACAGACCTAACACAGGTAGTCCTCGATTTTTGACAATTGAGCCCAAAACTCTGTTGCTAAGGTAGACAATTGTTAAGTGAATTTTGCTGCATTTTGTAATCTTCCTTGCCACAGTTGTTAAGTGACTCACTGCAGTTGTTAAGTTAGTAACACGGTTGTTAAGTGAATCTGGCTTCTCCATTGACTTTGCATGTCACAAGGTTGCAAAAGGGGATCACATGACCCTGGGACACTGCAACCATAAAAAAAATAGAATAGTTGCCAAGCATCTGAATTTTGATCATGTAACCACTTTTTTAATGCTGTTTTAACTTCAAACGGTCACTAAATAAACTATTGTAAGTCGAAGACTCCTTGTAAAAAGGAAAACACATATTTATGTGAAAATGGGATAGTGAGGAGAGGTTGTTAGCTACGAGACCCAGTTAGTTTGAAAAGGAAAATGCCCCAAAGCCAGGCACCTTTTTCCCTGGTTTCAAACAAACACGGACAGAAACAGCCTTTCTGTTCTTCCCAATGCAATGATCCCTTTCTTTACTTCATCTTCATCTTGGTGTTTTGTTTTGTTTTTTTTCCTTGCTCTTTATTTGCTGATTCTGCTCAAAGGAGGGAAGGCAATGTTTGTGCTGTCTATTTGAATAGAGAGGATAGTTGGTATATGAAAATAAAATGTCAAAAGTTAAGTGCGAATTCTAATTACTATATAGAGAAATGCTTGCCATTTTGACACATTATAGGAAGATCAGGTTATTTTCTAAATGGAATACCTTATTTTATAGGCAATTCATTTGAAATCATACTTAGTAATTCAGTTAATAGGTTTTTGTCCTGACCTTGCTTTTTTTTTGGGGGGGGGAGGGTACTTTTTATCAGGTACACAGGCTATATGCTCTCAAGGCAAGTAAACTCAGCAACAGGAATCATTTGGAATTGTGGAAGGATCATGATTAATCATATATATTAATTATTATATTATATTATATTATATTATATTATATTATATTATATTATATTATTATATTATATTATATTATATTATATTATATTATATTATATTATTATATTATATTATATTATATTATATTATATTATATTATATTATATTATATTATATTATATTATATTATTATATTATATTATAATATAATATAATATTATATTATATAATATAATATTATGTTATATTATAATATATTATATTATATTATATTATATTATATTATATTATATTATATTATATTATATTATATTATATTATATTATATTATATTATATTATATTATATTATATTATTATTATGAGCATTTGAAAACCCCAAGTCAATGCTTGGCATCCACATATTGTTAACCTAGAGATGCCAACTCTTATCTGAACCCAGTCCTGAAGAGTTCTCTACCCCATATATTTATTTAGGGGTATATTCTTTTTGGGTAAATATGTTTTAGTATATTTATGCCAATATAAGAATTATAATAAATTCAGATCTAGTCCAAAAGTATCTCCAAGCTATTTGGATTTGAGAAACTTAATTACTTATATCAGTTCAATTTAGCTCACTAGTACTGTATTGATGACATTGTTCACTAAGACTTCAGATAAAATTTCCAAAAGCATTTAAGTGTGCACGTGCACACACACTCTAACTATTCTGGCTTTGGACAAATGCACAATCACAGCAATGCATACTTCTTTATGTATTATCAAAAAAATATGTTTGCCATTCATTATACTTATATACAAACAGCCAATGCATATTGTTTATACTAGGAATGTTAAGTAAGCTATTAAATTTTGAAAGAGCTCCTACAAAGAATCCAGGTAGTGCAGTATAGGAACAGAGAAGGGCTCAGGAAATTATATATAGCCCTAGGGAGCTCTTTTGTAGAAAATGGAACATAAAAAGTCATTTTCAAATCTTGGCACAGAATTTATTTTCCTGAAAATTTCACAATAATTTTAACAAGATTAGAACAACAAAACAAAAACCAGCTTTCAAAACTAAGCCAGCTAAAAGTTTAATTAAACACAATTGCTTGCTGTGCTTGCCTTTCCAAGCTAACTCATGCATATTCATCACTATAATTACAGCAGTAAAATAAATAAATAAAACACCACAACTAATTATGCCAAACTCTTTATTTTATATACATGCTTGGAATTTTTTAAACACAATTAATATTGAAATTAATTGCAAGTTGGCTGAGTTTTGCACTTTGTCCTTCCACATTTATTTAAAGTTTGGGGTTTTCCCCCAAGTGATACACAAGGGTTTATCCCAGGAAAACAGTGAACACTAAAATATGTTCTAATTATAATGATGCAATACATATTACGTTCTAAACTTTAGCTCTTGGATGAGTGTTTGCCACACTTATATATTATACATAACCTATGATGTTTAATGTTCCTCTTCCAGTGAGACCCCCTATTTAAAAAATGACAGAATAGTCCTGTTTGCTCAAATTGGGATCCTTGGACTTATTCCTTTCTGATATTAGCTGGGAATTCTGAAGTATCTGGAAGTCATTAGACTGAAAAGACTGACTCATTTGGTCCCTGCTATATACTTAAAAAAATAATAATTCTAGATCTTCAAATGAATCATCACGGATGTTAATCCATTTTTAAGATACAAGCATATTCCATCACTAGCAATGAAATGTAACTTTTTACCTATTTTGTATCTTTCAGTCACAAGACTTAATACCAGGAGTGACCTGAGCACGCAAGCTACATCAGCAAATCTGCAGTAACATATATCACTGTAGTTAGGGGGGAAAAAAATAACTCCAGTATCAGTAGAATCCCTGAGTCATTTAAATTACAATTATATTTATGGCCCACTATTAAAGTAGCAGTTGCACAAACTGACTGTGATGACATGGAAAAATGCGATGCAAAACAAAAACCGATTCTTCATCTTTAATAAAGATGCAATGCATATAGATTTACATAATCAATGTAAATAGATGCATTAGAAAAATGGCTTGTTAACGATTACGCATGATGTAACAGGAGGTACATTTTGTAAAAAAAATTCTTCTCTGGCTATTGATTGATAGATTCAGTTCAGAAAGCCATTTTTAGTTGTTCTTCCAACCAACAATTCTATCTGCTGCCTTCACACTCTTGTCAGCTTCTACACACCACTGTTTACGTTGGAGATGAAGTCTGAAATAAAGACTCTCCTCTACTTATCTCCACATTCAGAAGCTTTCATCATCTAAGTGAAGCATGGAGCACACCCTAGGTCTTCCACCTCAGACCCAACATACAAACTGAGCAAGCAACAAAATTCAAAAAGTTGTACAAGATTCAAAAAGTTGAATCCTGCACTTTCCTTTATGGAAGTTCTAAATAAGAAATGGAGAATGGAACAGATCTAGAACCCAAGGAATCTCTCTGGAAGTTCTTGTTTGTATGGTCCAGAATATTCATACTGAAAACTGAATATTGTTGCTGGTCAAGTGAAAACACAATGTCATCCTTTTTGTTGCCAGCCATTCAGTCCTGCCCACTGCCAGCCCTCAGCCACTCTATGGATCAGCACTCTCCATGCTTGGATTGGACACAGCACTGGATCCAACATCCACAGGAGCTGTTGGCAGTATTTGCTGAATTTTTTCCCCTGTTCCTGCCCTTCACAATGCCTCCCAATCCAAAGTATAGAGCCGCAAAGCAGGAAAACAGGGACTTAAAATATTACTTTACTTTCAATCATAGAACAGAAAACACATTTTGCTTACTCAGATTTAAATGCACAGCAGTCTGAGCCTGATTATATCCCACAATCCCTTCTCAGGAATGACTTGTACTGAGATGCAACTCCACTTTATCCTGATGACAACTAGATAGTTTTATTCTGATGTTGCGGTCATAATTTCTCTTATCAAAGACCAAGAAATACTAGAAAGTTGCTTTATTTCCTGTCTGCAACAACATTATAGGAAACAAACTTTCATGGACTAATGGCAAATTTTAACCATCTTTCAGCATAAGCACATAAATGCCATAGTAATCCAGTAATGCAATACAGGTAATCCTCGATTTACAACAGTTCATTTAGTGACCGTTCAAAGTTACAACGGCACTGAAAAAAGTGAGTTATGATTGCTTTTCACACTTATGACCACTGCAGCATCCCCATGATCAAAATTAAGATGCTTGACAACTGGTTCATATTTATGACGGCTGCAATGTCCCGGGGTCAGGTGATCACCTTTTGCGAACTTCTGTCAAGCAAAGTCAACGGGAAAGCCAGATTCATTTAACAACCATGTTACTAACTTAACAACTGCAGTGATTCGTAAAATGGGGCAAAACTCACTTAATAAATGTTTCAATTAGCAACATAAATTTTGGGATCAATTGTGGTTGTAAGTCGAGAACTACCTGTATCAGCTTGCTGGCAAGCAACATTAGAATGTATAGATATACACACATGCACACATACACACATGCCTCCAAAATACACATAGATGTAGCAGAGTCTGGTTGTATAATCATCTCTCTTGCTCCTTCCTGCTGTTATATTTTAGAAACATCCTGAATTGTTAAACAGTCTAGACAGTAAACAAAGAACAATATATATAATAAAACTTCATTGTCAACAACGTTTAACTAGTTGGTCTTAGGGGAGTTCACCACTAAATCAGTTTGAAAATCATGTCTACAGAGCATAGTAGATGGGCTTTCTTCTTTATATTCAATAGTTGAGAAAACAGAATCCTTCATTTGTTTTTACCATCAGAGCCTTCCGACTTGATCCAGAAGGAAAAAGCACCAAAAAGCTGATGATCTTTCCTTATCCTTTAAAAAACTTTGTTGCACATAGTGGACAGTGATTATTTTCACAATCACTGTCCACAAACCCTGTAACTTCCATTTGAAACTTATTAGACACATTATACAATGAGATAAATTGCAAGACTGATTCTCACAGAAGTTCCCATCATAAATCCAAGAGCAGCAGCCTACAGAAATGCAAACGAAAAGTATGATTCCCCGAATCAACCCATTATCCAGGGGCTATATTAATTTAATTAGAATGCTCATAAAAATAACAAGAATATCTTATTCTTCCAAGAAGCAAACATTATAATATTCCTTTGCCAAATGTTAATTTGGAATGACCTATGACTCCATGAAATATTAGGTATTAAAATGTGATCTGTACAGTACTGACAATTCAAAAAGAAAAAAATTAATTGCTGAACTCAAAAGAATCTACACGTTTTTCTTTATACAGTAAAATACAATTGAATACAATTTTTTCCAAGAACATAAAATAATGAGTTTGGATACCTAGAAAAAAATGTCTTCCTCAGCAGAGTGGCTGTTAACTGGCAAATGCAAATAATATATAATTGATCTGGGTGTGCTAAAGGACCATTACTCATCACTGCCTTGTGCTATTGGGAACTATAGTTGAAAAATATCTAGAATGGAGCAGATGGCTCAGCTAGTCCCTGAACTAGAAGACTGATCTTCCCAACTGCTCCCACAGATTGTGTTACATTTTATTTTAATAAAGGAAAGATGAAAAAAATAGTCATCAGAGAAAGATATTCCTGGGTAGTCCCTAATAAGGGAAGACATTGTTAGTAGGGTTGAATTAAATAGTTTGCTCTTTTTTCACCCAATTTCTAGCTGTTCTTTTTTATATGGCAAAGCTGTCATCAACATATCTGATCAATATTTTGGGTTGTATTTGTGAAAGTGTTATGGCTTCTAGATGTTGCATAACTACCTCTGCTATACATTCTGAAAGCAGTGATCCCATAGGTGTGCCTTAGGGGTGGGTTCCAACTTACCTTGCTGCCGGTTCGCTTCCTCCCACGCCACAGTGCTAAAAAATCCCCCCCCCAAAAAAAAGAAAGAAAGAAAAAAGCCAAAAACAAGATGGCGACCGCATGCACAGTGCCAGAAACTCAGCTTCTGTGCATGCTCAGGAAAAAAAAATTCAAAAAAATTAAAAAAAAATCAAAAAAAGATGGTGGCGACCACAGACCGGCACTGACCGAACCGGGTCAGTGACATCATCAGCGGGTCGTTACTGGTTCAGGTGAACCGGTCTGAACCGGGAGGAAACCACCCCTGGTGTGCCTTTAATCTGTTGGCAAGTTTGTCCATCAAATTGGAAGTATATGGTTAGGCAGAGGTTTATGAGATCCATAATCCTGGGAGTTTCAATCTTTGTGTATTTGATTAAGTCAGATGTGCTGTGGAGCAATGCAGTCATAGATTCTTTGGGTAATTCCGGATCTATGGACATGAACAGCAGTGGTGGGATTCAAATTTTTTTTACTACTGGTTCTGTGGGCACGGCTTGGTGTGCATGACAGAGGAAGGATACTGTAAAATCTCCATTCCCTCCCCATTCCAGGGGAAGGTTACTGCAAAATGCCCATTTCCTCCTGATCAGCTGGGACTCGGGAGGCAGAGAATAGATGGGGCGGGGCCAGTCAGAGGCCCCGGTATTTACTGGTTCTCCGAATTACTCAAATTTTCCTCTACCGGTTCTCCAGAACTGGTCAGAACCTGCTGAATCCCACCTCTGAAGGGTTGTGAAATCAGATGAGATCATGATTTTGTACTCATCTATAGCCATGATTGTTTGAAGGCATGTAGTGGAGAGTTTATGGAGTGTTTGATGAGATGTCTCTTGCACAAAGTTTGCTCTTTGTGATACTTTTAATAGCTAAAAGTCACAAGTCTTAATTCTTCCTTCAAACTGGCATTTTGTCTATCCACAGAGAATAATGCTGACCAAGAACATATTTCACTTAATCTCATTTGGATTATTACTTCTTAAAGCACTTACATAGCCCGATCCATGTCATCATGCAGTGACATTGCCAACAATTGGACGAAGTACTATTCCTTAGGAAGTAATGACTGATTTTATTTATAGCCTGTTAAACCAACAGGAATATGCAGATGTTAAAAGTGAAAACACATAATCTGTGGAAGCCACTAAATTTTATTACAAATTTAAGTCAATAGAGAATTGATGCTAGAATGTTAATACAGCATATTCTTTGTTTAATGAACCTCAGTTTAGTGGATTTTGGACACAATGGACATATTATCCATTTGGACCTGATTCCTATTAAATCAAGGATTTATCTCTTAAATCAAGGTTTTATTAGTAATTATGCCATCCCCCCCCCACGGCAAATTACATACATTGATGTGGATTACATGTTTAGCTTTAATGGGCATTCCCTACCCTTCAAACCGCCTGTTAAATCAGTATTATATTAATGTTAGACATTCTCATTGTGAACTACCGTATTTTTCAGAATATGAAACGCACCTCCCCCCCGCCTAAAAGTGGATGAAAATTTAGGTGCATCTTATAGACTGAATATGGGCATTTTTGGCCTCCCAAGCCCTCCGCGTATCGCATTTTTGCCCTCCCAGGCTGCCAGAAGCACTCCACAGGTCAAAAACAGGTGCGTTTTTGGCAAAAATGGGCTGTGCAGAGCACTGCAGAGTGCTTCTGGGGGCCAGGGAGGGCAAAAACGTGACACACGGAGGCCAAAACCTATTTTTTTCTTATTTTCCTCCTGTAAATTTAGGTGCGTCTTATAGTCCGGTGCGTCTTATAGTCCAAAAAATATGGTAAATAAAAAACTAGTGTTTCCTGTTTTCTTTCTTACTCTCTTATTCTGTCCCATGGTGCCCTCATCACAAATATTTCCAGTGGTGATCAGCTATTGTCATCTAGCAGTGAAAATAACTTTTAGAAACCCATATATTCATCTGTGTTTACCCATTATCTTGAATAAGGAGGATTTACATCTGGGATATGTCAGCATCTGAATAAATTTTCCATTAGACAAGCCTTAACATGAAACATAAGCTGCAAAGAGTCAGTTCAGAAATTAACATCTTGCCTGTAATTTGATAGCTTCCTGTCTTCCTTCACAATGGTTGTTTTTTACTCTCTCCACATGAAAGAATTAATATAAACTCCTTTCATGAATTATATAACTTGATAGAATGAACAACTGTATTATAAATAATTCTGGAGTAAAGATTAGGTAAACAATGCTAAACAGTCATGTGCATAAACAATTAAATCACAGGTCACTGACATGAACGAAGTCAGTTAAGGTATAATCCCAAAGCAAGCATAAATCTGTAGAAATCAGTATGAATATTTTCTGTCACTCTGAAGTTTGGATAGAAGAGAAATAATTGATTATTTTTTCACTTTTCATTGCTTTTCACATCTATATATCATTAGAACCAATGTCAATCTTTTGGTTCTGTGACATGATTCTCTGATTTTAACCGGACAAAAATATGGAAAGAGAAAGAAAGATTTGAGAAAGGCTGACATACAGGAAATTTCAATAGGCTGACATTTCATAACCATGTTTATGATTCTGCCATTGGGTTATACCGTATCGACCAAAATCTGAAAGCATTTAGATGCTTCAAACTAAAGCAATCTTTATGAAAGTACAGATTTTAAGGAAAAAAATAATGGAATGTCTGACTCCTGTTATCTGGGAGAAGTTTGAGCTGATTGAACAGGGTTTTCATTGTGATTGTGAGATTAGTCAGTTGTGTTCTCCTGGTTGGTTATGCCTCCTGGGGGATAGCATATGGTTGGGTCTAACATCTACATGAAACTGCTGGGTGAGGTTATCTGATGGGACAGAGCCCATCTTAACTCAGGGTAATTATGGGTGGCTTACAATCATAAAAATTTGGGGGTCCTCATGGACTCATATATCCTGCTTGATGTGGCAGCCATAACTAGGAAAACCTTTGCAAGGATTTTCTTTGTGCACCAATTGTGTACTTCTCCTGCACCAGGAGACCTTGCTCATGGTTTGTCACACTTTCCTTATTTCCCATTTGGATTACTGCAATGTGCTTTACATGTAGTTGCCCTTAAAGATCACGTCAAAGTTACCACTGGTCCAGAATGCAGCAGTGCACACAATATCGGATGTGCCTACATTCACTCACATTATACTTCTATTGTGCAAGCTGCACTGGCTCCCAGTTTCTTTCCAGGTGAAATTCAAAGAGCTGGTTATATCATCTGTGTGACCCTGGGCCTGTTTATTTGTGGGACTGCATCTCTCTAACTTTGTCTGCCCTTCCCACTAGATCAAGTAAGCTAAGCATGCTCCAGATCCCATCTTATAAATCTTACTGCCTATTGTGACCTTGGAAATGTGCCTTTTCTGTAGCTACCCCTACTTGTAGAACACTCTCAAATCTCTTTCAGTCTTTCAGAAGACCACCAAGCCTGGATTTTTTTACCAAAGTGTTGGGGTAGGATCAGAGGTGGGTTCCTGCCCGAGCTGTCGGGTGCGTAGCTCCGGTAGGGAGCGACCGATTGCGCAATTTGCGTGCGACCGCTCCGGAGCCCTCTCCGCCGGTCCGTTGTGTGCGTCGCCATCTTTTTCGGTGAATTTTTGGGCAATTTTGCTTCTGCGCATGTGCGGAAGCAAAATCGCGCCGAAATCTTGTAAGGGGACGTGTGTGCGAGAGAGATTTTGGCGAGATTTTGCTTCCACACATGCGCAGAAGCAAAATCACACGAGGGGAGCGCGCACGCGCGTAGCGAGCGCGCATCCGAAATGTGGAGATGTGCGCATAGCGCACCGGTAAGTAAGCAACCCGCCCCGGGTAGGATATAACATAATAGAAAGAATGATGTTTGTGGCTAATTGAAGCTTGTTGCAGGGCATCCTGAGGGATTAATTAAAGTGCAAGGCGTCTGATTTTGTTTGATCACTTTATTGTTTTATAGATATGTTTTATAATCGTTGGTTATACTGTTGTTATGAGTTTTCCAAAGTTGCTTAAGATGAGTGGACATACAAATCTTTCAAATGTTTAGCTTAGCTCAGCAAGAGGCATTTTCATTAATAAATTTGTTCAAATAAAAAGAAATGGAATTTTTTCTGATCTATCAAGCAACTCTAGACTGGTTTCAGTGGCAGAAAGATGTGAGAATGCAGCGTTTTTTTCAAAGAATTTATGTCAGAATTAAACTAGTGCTTCATTCAATTCTTCATTATATTATTAGAATGGATTTTATTCTTGTGCTTCAGTCTGAACCAAAAATAAATATTATTCTAGCATTGCTTATGTGTTAATATTAATTTTAGTTATTCATTTAAACACCAAAGGAGTTCTCCAAGTAGGGCTCTTTTTTTTGAGAAAGTCTTTTTCTTTAGATTTCACAGATATATATATGTATATTTTCATACAAAATTGTCATGCTCTTCACTGTTGGGGTAAGCAAGGCTATTTAGAGTGCAGAAAAGTTGTGAGAAAAAGTAAGGCAAATAAATTAAAGGAATGATATAAAAAGATAGAAGGTAATGAAAACTAGTTTAGACTAACACCATTGTTTATTTCCATACCCTTACTATCCTTGCAAATATTTCCTGTTCTCATTATATCCATAAACCCCTTTCATACTTCATACTACTGCGTTTTGTTTTTTTAATCTTCTCACTTAACTGTCACCAATAACAGCAGGAGACCTGAAGAAATGGTATTTTTGGTCCATTTTAAATGATCTACATAACATCAATTGTATCCTGAGAAGCTTTAGATAATTAACAGTGAAATCTGCACAGGATGTGTATTTGCGCATATGTGTCAAAACAGATAATTTTTTATTTTATTTATTATGCTCAGTTTATTCTCATCTCCTAAAAATAGGGTGACTATTATTTATTCTTGGCAATGGGAATCAACCTCATTTAATTTTCTCGGTGAGCCAAGCTTAATGACATAGTTAAATTGTTTAAACAGTGATGGTCTTTTAACCACATTTGTTTCTCATTTCTATCTTCCTTTTATAAATGTTGATCATGGTGTATTAGGAGACTTAAGCTTAGAATATTATGAAATGGAATATTAGATGCATTTATGTTGTGTCTAGTCTTTTAAATAGCTTTTGATTATAGAATCTTTGAAAAAAGAAAAACAAAATCACTCCAACCATTTCTGTGGGAGGAGAATACTATTGACTTCTTAAATTGGAGACCATCCAGGTATGTTGGGGTGGCAGGTCACATGAATACTTATGATCATACATTTCACGTGTGCCTGCAATCAATGTTAGTAATGCCTCTTTGATTAGTTTGCTTTACAGATGGACAGAAGAAGTGAGAGAAATTAGCCAGCTTAGGAGATCCTTGACTTACAGTCACCTGAGGACCATTCATTGATAGACCTTCCAAAAGATACTTAGGACCCAGTTTCAGAGTTAGAGCTGCTACATTGCTTCTGGAATCATTCACCCTTGTGATTAACAACAGAAATGCTGCAGCGCACTCTCCTGCCCTTCCCCCCATCCTGCCTGGTCAGGTCCCCAGAGGCACTGGCCCTACTTTGCCCCCCCCCCCCGCTCCCACATGCTTCTTCCCACCTTGGTCACCACTTATTCACTTACCTTTCAAAGATCTCTAGAGCTCAGGAGATCGGGGTAGGTTAGGCCATTCCACTACTGGGCTACATGGCACAATTATACAAGTGGCTGTGTTTTGCTGAGTGCTGCCACAAACTGCTTCGACCCACCCAAGGCACTCTGTGCTCAACTTAATGACCCGTGCATCAGTGGTGGGTTGTAAAATATTTTGCCACCAGTTCACGCGCACCGCTTCTGGGCATGCGCAGAAGTGACCCGGGTGAGTGGGCGGAGCCTCCCACTGCCAGCGCTACCGGTTCTAAGAACCGTTCTGAACTGGGAGCAACCCACCGCTGCCATGCATTCATTTAACAACTGCATTGGGAAGGGCAGGAATGGAGGCTCATTATGCGAGGCAGTTCACTTAACAGCCATCCCGACTTTTGACCATAATGGGCAGGTTCTATTACAATGATAACTCAAGGACTATCTGTAACATATAATATTTTTATTGATGATATGGGTAACACAGTAATAGAGCTCTAGTTCCTTGTGGAGTCTTGTTAAAATTAATGTCTTTATAAGTATGAAAGTGGAATGCAGCATTTTATATTATGTCTGGAAATCAATCACAATTTAGTACTGCTTTTAGTAGTCATTCTGAAAAATCTCTGTTTCATTCTTAGAAACAAATAGTTTGGACTTTTTTTGAAAGATTTTAAAACTGAAGTACAGTGTGTGTGTGTGTGTGTGAGTGTGTGAGAATATAAATATTCATAGCATGGATTCACAATATCCTTCATCATAATCATCATCCATATACTGCTTAGAAATTCCTCAGTGGAATGTGTTGCTTTAACACTGGAATATGGAAAGCAGCAAATTATAATTATCCTACATGTAAATTTACTGCGCAGAAGTATGGAAATGAGTTAATGATTTATTGTTTGCAGGCTACTATAAAACTCAATAATTGTACAGTCCTGTTGTTTCCACTTGGCCTTTTCAGATAAGAAAATTATGTGCTTCAAGGGAACATTTCTGACTCCATTAGTTTTGATTTTTCAGCTTAACTTGCTTGAAAGAAGGGTATAAAATTGCACAAATGCAATTTTAGGGTGAGGCTGCTTATCACTTTTTCATTTCCAAAACTTTGTTCCAGAAATTTAAGTTTTTTAACTGAATAGTCTTGTGATTATACACATAAAAGATACACAGAATATTATATAAACAAAAGACCCTAAACTTTTTTTTTTAAAAAAAATGAATTGTAGAAATCACAAGAAAGTACTTGTACATCATCCTAAAGTCAATAAAGCCTTAAGGTGTAAAAGAAGCCCATCTGTTCTTTTTCAGTCAAGATATGCTCTTCTGTCACTGCCAGCTGATGCTCTTAAATTTTATGCACTTGAGTAATTAATTCTGCCAGTTGAAAATGAAGCTATGATTTGCAGAAAACTTCTAAATGGCTAAGAAAAATATCCAATATAAAATCTTAATACTTCCTGTAATTTTCCTAAGCAATTATAACTCTACTTTAGCTTGTTATTAAAAGAGTGCTAAAGATTGTACTGGCACAGAGAAAATATATTCAAAGAGTCATTTCCTCATTTTAATATCTGTTTCCTTTTTTAAATTTTTGATCCCCTCCTCTTTCCTTATTATTATCACTTATTTGCCGTTAAGGCTTTCTTTCTTGCGAAGGTATAACACCATGTTAATAAGACAGCTTTTATTTTATGCTGTAGAGCCATGTTCTCTAATCTGGTGCCCTTAAACCATGAAGAATTTCAGTTCTCATTCTGGAGAATGAGATAAATAAAATAGCTGCTATATGACATTCTCTCTCTCTCTCTCTCTCTCTCTCTCTCTCTCTCTCTCTCTCTCTCTCTCTCTCTCTCTCTCTCTCTCTCTCTCTCTCTCTCTCTCTCTCTCTCTCTTCTATCTATCTATCTATCTATCTATCTATCTATCTATCTATCTATCTATCTATCTATCTATCTATCTATCTATCTATCTATCTATCTATCTATCTATCTTCCATTCATCCGTCCCTAGGAAGGTCATGAGCACGGACTCTTCATTTTTAATCTGATAACTACAAAATGATGCATTTTCTTTCGACCAGTCTTCTTCCGTATCAAATTTATATTGCTTTGTTGTCTCATCTGGTTGGAATATTCTGTTTTAAATGAACAACTGGCTGTTTTCTTAGCTTTTTTATTTCAAAGACTAGAATTGTAAGTTTCCATTTGTGATTCTGAACTTAAAGGACACTTGTAAATTAGATTCCCCACACACACACACTCTCAATCTGTCTTAAGGATATTACATTATAGAATTTTTTCCCTAGAATATGATTGTTCAAGATTTTCCTTCAAAAGGCAAGTATGGAGATGCAACTGATGATCTTTATTTACTTGCAGTATAAAATACGGCAAGTTATTTTCCATTCTGATTAAATCATTTTCACTATCTGTACAGCTGTCAATTGAATATACACCATTTTGAAAAGGCAAAAGGGAAGTAAGTCTGAATGTATTTCACAGTAAGGAAATGGAAATGTTGAATTATTTCTTATGCACACTGGATAACTGAGAAAGCCAAAGAATACCAAAAAGAAGTCACTATGTGTTCCACTGATTACAGTGGAGCTTGATTGTGTCAAGGTGCAGAATATTCTCAGAAAAATGAGATTTCATTGTCTTCATGAAATGCCTGCCTACACATTAGAAAGCCACAGTACGTGGTTTTAAAATGGGAGAGAGAAAAGTCAATAACTACTGTGCTATGCTGATGACTTTTATATGATAGCTGAAACTGCAAAAAATCTGAAAAATCTTTTAATAAGAGTCAAATAATCCAGTGGGAAAAATGAGTTGAACATTATATATAAAGAAGATTAAAACTGATGACCTCTGTCACGACAACCAGACATAGAACAGACAATAATACAGGTGGTCCTTGACTTACAACAATTCGCTTAGTGACCGTTCAAAGTTACAACGGCACTGAAAAAAGTGACTTATGACCGTTTTCACATTTATGACCGTTGCAGTGCCTTGGGGTCCCGTGATCATCTTTTTTCAACCTTCTGACAAGCAAAGTCAATGGGGAAACCAGATTCACTTAATAATCATATTACTAATTTAACAACTGCAGTGATTCACTTAATAAATATGGCGAGAAAAGTCGTAAAATGGGGCAAAACTCATTTAACAAATTTCTCACTTAGCAACATAAATTTTGGGCTCAATGGTCGTAAATTGAGGATTACCTGCATTGATGTACTAGATACATTCTGCTTTTTAGGATTAACCATCAACAGAAAAGGAATAAGCAGTCAAGTACCTGCACACTTGGTAAAATAGCTACAAAGGCTTTGGATATGTCTATACCTACAACGATTAGAATAGTGCAAGTCCTGGTATTCCCTGGGATACTTTATTGAAGCAAAAGTTGGATTTTGAAGAAGCAGGAGAGAAAGAATGGATTGCCAAAAAAGTAAAGAAATGGATAAAACAAATCAACTTTGGAGTTCTTACCCGAATGAATAGCAATAACAATAGCACTTAGACTTATATACCGCTTCATAGTGCTTTATAGCCCTCTCTAAGTGGTTTACAGAGTCAGCATATTGCCCCCAACAATCTGGGTCCTCATTTTACCGACCTCAGAAGGATGGAAGGCTGAGTCAACCTTGAGCCGGTGAGATTTGAATAGCTGAACTGCAGCTAGCAGTCAGCTGAAGTAGCCTGCAGTACTGCACTCTAACCACTGCGCCACCTCGGCTCTACTCAATCCAGCACATTAAATCAGTATGTAACGTTGGCTTGCATATCCTGGGTTATTTGTAAGCTATTAACCACAGTTTCTCTATAATAAACCCATTTTCTAACTAGGTTTTTCATCTGCATCAATGAAAAGGATGCTAACAATGTGACTGTGTCTGAAATTCATTTTTATCTTAGCTTAATAAGCCAAGATTGATAATCCATAATAGGTGAATAACACTGTAAACCTCTGTAAACAATTTTAATGAAAAACCTATTTAAACTGAATGATAATGGAGAATGGTATGTCTTAATAATTAAAATCTATACTATATACTAATCATATTACAGACAGTATTAATAATACCATTACATCTGCAAAACATTGATTAAAAGTTTAGTTTTAAATTAAAAATTATAGGACACCATGACAAAATCACAAGCTGGAGCCTCAGCTCCATAATATGATGAAAACTTGTAGGTTAAACATCCAGATTTAAAAGCATTATGGAAATTTATTTTCACTTGGCTATTTATAACTAGGCATCTCCCACAAAATATCATGAAAGTGCTTTTTTTAAACTTAGTTTCACAGGAAGAATATTCTGATATTGTACAAGAGACATACTAAAAATACATCAGTAAAATTATATTTGAAGGTTAAAGCTACATTCAAAGTGTGTAACAAGCTTCAAAAATTGTAAAAAATGACTACAATACACCATTACAAGTATTTTGCCATCCAAACATCTCATATAAAGTGAAAAACCAAGGATGACTTTAAAAATGCTTCATTCTTTGGTATTTTCTGCAAGTGGTACTCATCAATCTATGCTATATCAGAGGGCTGAAAGACACAACTGGAATATAAAGGTCATCCTATCTTTTCTATACATAAACCTAGTATGGGAATCATATTAAATAGTTATTCAGTTATTAAGATAACCATTTGAGATACATAGCAGAAATGTTACAACTTTCATAACCAGAGGCATCAACATTTATCTTCATAAAAGGATGATTACATGAACATCAGTTTGACTGGTTTATCTATGGAATTTTCAGCACCTCTGCTGCTTTTCCATTTGGTACCTTAATTTCAAAGTAGGATCAAAGGATTTAAACAAAAAAGTATCCGAAAGTTGTAATTCTAATAGTATTGTGCTAACACCACAGACAGCATGCTACATGACAATTCACATACAAAATAACAATAGCAATAACACTTAGAGTTATATACCGCCCCCACAGCGCTTTACAGCACTCTTTGGGTGGTTTAACCCGTTGACATATTGCCCCCAACAATCTGGGTCATTTTACTGACCTCGGAAGGTTGGAAAGCTGAGTCAACCTTGAGCTCATCAGGATCCAACTCCTGGCTGTGAGGCGTGACTGGGAGGCATCTCCAGTTAGGACAGTGGATTGATTGGACCATGTGATGGACTTGTGGGTGCAGGGGAAGGGACTTTGACTTTCCTTTTGGTGGGGAAAACCCTGGAGCTTTCAGATTCGGGTTTTCCCAGATGTGCCATATTAACATCTCTAATAAAATGGATCTTTGAGGAATTACTCAGTTGGGGGTGTTACTTGGAACCCTGACATTTAGATATAAACATAGACAGACAGATATAGATAGATCTAAAAATAAAAAGGAAAAAGAAAGAAAACACAGTTTTTAGTTGCTCCCAATAAGACAATCAGGCAGGTTTTTGAAGATATTGTTCAATCTTTGTAATCGTTTGAGTTTGTAATTGATCACTGAAAGGATACACTAATATGAAAACCCAGGATTTTCTTAAAACATGGAAAGGCTGCCTAAACAGATCAGCTTACAGTGCTTGTGAAATGTAAACAGGTAGTCCTCGCTTACCAAGTGCCTTGTTTAACGGCTGTTCAAAGTTATGACATGTAAACACTCCCCCCAGATTTGAAACTAATCCTTGCATTTAAGACTGTTGCAGTCTCCTGCTGTCACATGACTGCCATTTGTGTGCTTCACAACCAACTTCGGACAGTTAATGGAGACAGCAGAAGTAAAATCGCAACTGGCAGTAATATGTCTGATTTAACCAGAAAGCATTTGGCTTAGCAATGGAGTTGCCAGTCCCAACTGTGATCACTAAAGGAGGACTGCCTATGAACTAAAAGAGGACTGCCTGTAAACTAAAAAAACCAAGAAAGAAAGGAAAAGAGAGAGTAATACTGTCATCAGGTGTTAATAGTTGCTCATCTGAACAGTAATCAGTAATATTTCAGCTTTTCTACATTAAGCCACCAGAAACTTATGAGTTTAAAGTAAGAATGCCAACATCTCTTGTGTTAGATACTAGGACTGAAGCACATAGGCTTCAGTCAGGTCCACCATTTCGGCGGGAGAATACTGATTGCTGATTGGCTGAACTGTCTGACAGCTCCCTATAAAAAGGCAAGCTGTCAGACAGGGCTTTTGCTGGATTGTAAATACCGTGTTTCCCCGAAAATAAGACATGTCCCGAAACTAAGCCCCACAGGGCTTTTTCGGGACATGCCTTGAAATAAGCCCCCCCCCCCGAAAATAAGCCCCCCCACAACTTCCGGGGGAAAGGGGGGGGACATGCCGGGAGCCGCTCTTTTTGCGGCGGCACTCTTTTGGCCCGGAAAGAGAGAGAGAGAGATCTCTCAAGAAGTTTCCCTGCAAAGACATGCTGAAAAGAGAAGCCGCGAACTTCCAGACGCTGGTAAGATAATCAATTTGGGGGGGAATGCAGGGGAGGGCCGGGCTGCGAGGCGCTCACTTTACCAACATCTGGAAGTTCGCCGCTTCCCTGTCACCGCCTTCCTCACTCATGTCACGCCCCGCCCCATCCCCCGCCCGGTGGTCAAAGTCCTTCAAAGCATTTTAAAGGGATCCGTTTTGCCTGCCATGAAGGGAACCAATGTTCCCCGAAGAAAAGGAGGCAAGCATTGGTTCCCTTCATGGCAGGCAAAACGGATCCCTTTAAAATGCTTCGATGGACTTTGAAGCATTTTGAAGGGACACCCTCCTACCTCGATCGCGTTCTTCGATCTTCTCTCCACGGCAGCCCATTCTGAAAGAGAACGCCTCACGAGTTGGAGAACTTTGAAAGCCTCGCGAGGCGTTCTCTTTCAGAATGGGCTGCCGTGGAGGGAAACCCCAGAGCTGTCAAACTCCAGTAAGTGGTGCGTTTCGCGGTTCTGCGGAGTTTGGAGCTTTGGGGCGAAGGATGGGGCGGGGCGGCGAGCGAGCGACCGAGGTGGCGGCAGAAGGGGCAGCAGAAGAGCGCGGAGCCCAAGAGCGAGATCCCAGCGGTCAGCAGGAGCCCCGAGTAGAAAGCGCCGGCCGCTGTGCCCAGGCGGAAGGGCTCCCCCTTGAGTTCGGAGCCCAGCGAAAAGCACTTGAGACCCACCGGGGCGGCACGCAGCGCGCAGGCAAGCAGTAGGTAGCTGGAGAGCGTGGCGCAGGCTCCCCGGACACTCCACTTCATCCTCCGCGTCTCCTCCGCTACCTGCGCCTCCTCCTCCCTGCCTCGCCTCCTCCCTTCTGTCCTCCTCCTCCCGTCTCCTCCTTGGCGTCATCGGCCCTTGCCGGGGAGGCGGCCGCCACGTGTTGCGGGAACATAATGCTGGGGATGGCAGTGGCGAGAAGGGAGAGTTCCGAATGCGCCGCCACCGGTGCCGTCGTTGCTCTGGCTGCTACCGGCACAGCGGCCGCTGCTGTCACCGCTGCTTCCTCTCTGCAGGCAGCCGGCAAGCACGGCTCACGCACCAGCTTTTTCCTCCCCGCCCTGCTTCCTCCTGCTCTCTCTTATTGAAGCGGCTGCTGCGGCTGCTGCTCTCTTGCTTGCCGCCGCCGCTACTGCTGGGAGCCGATGAATTATTGATGGCAGCAAGTTCGAGGCAAAAGAGGGGCTTAGCTTAGTCGGGAGGATCTCTGTGCTTCTTTGTAATAACGGGTGTTGACTCCTGCGTTTTAAAGCCACCTCTTGCCAGTCGCCCTTTGGCACGGCTGGCGCACAGAGATCCTCCCGACTAAGCTAAGCCCCTCTTTTGCCTCCGTCCGAACTCAAGGGGGAGCCCTTCCGCCTGGGCACAGCGGCCGGCACTTTCTACTCGGGGCTCCTGCTGACCACTGGGATCTCGCTCTTGGGCTCCGCGCTCTTCTGCTGCCCCTTCTGCCGCCACCTCGGTCGCTCGCTCGCCGCCCCGCCTCATCCTTCGCCCCAAAGCTCCAAACTCCGCAGAACCGCGAAACGCACCACTTACTGGAGTTTGACAGCTCTGGGGTTTCCCTCGGCTAGGGGAAAAAATCTTGCATAGTGCAGAAACTCTTCTCGCTTCGAGAACTTGCTAATTCTCGCGAGAAGAGTTTCTGCACTATGCAAGATTTTTTTCCCCCTAAACAGATTAGCCGAGAGACCACGGAGCTGCCGAACTTCAGTAAGTGGTGCGTCGCGGCCTGCCTGCACCCCAAAAATAATAAGCCATCCCCCGAAAATAAGGCCAGGGGCATTTTTGGGGGGGTCAAAAAAATATAAGCCCCTGTCTTATTTTCGGGGAAACACGGTAGTTGCAGAATAAAGAGATGTTGTTTTGAAGCCACTTCTGACTTCCTAGTCCGTTCACCCTATCTGACATTTTGTGAGGTTTGAAGGTGATTCCAAATTTCATTCCTTAACACAGGCACTTGCACCAGGCTCCTCCAACGGTGCTCTAGTCAACAACAGTGATCCCTGGGCCACAGACTGGGAATAATTGTTCTAAATCCTTTGGTAGAATGAACAGAAAATTTTAAAAATGTGGTTTATACTTAAACTCATCCCTTTTCTGCACAGAGCGAAAATCTACTGAAGCTATTTCATAATATCTATGTACTATTGATAAAAGAACAATATCTACTGCATGATTTATTTTTTCTTGTTTTTCATATTTATTTACTGATTTCCCAAGTTTTAATAACTTCTACAAATCCAGAACTGTTAATATCAATAGTGCAGCAACAAATAATGCTTTCTACTGCCACTGTTTGTATTTCTTTCAGCAAAAGATTACTTCTAGTCCCAACAGTCTTTTTTCACCTTTCTTCTCCTCAAGCTTTGTATAATTACAGCTTTTCTTTTAAGCCTGAAATTACTGGAATTATATTTTCATTTCTTACAATTTACTATGCCTCAGTGTCATCAAAGGTATCTCTATAAACATTGTCAACAACAAAATCCACAAGTGTATTAGATTAAGAAGCATTACAAGGATAACAGGAAGTCAAATCTTAGTGATGTAATGCCAAGAAATAAGAACTTTTCTTTCTTTGTACAGAAAAAATGATTTATATTGTTTTAATATCTCAAATAGCACATATTTTAATGTCTCTTAATATGATTAGATGATTGGGATTTTTATTTTTGCCATTTGTTGCCAGATGTACAGCACATAATAGCTGTTTCCAAGCACAAATATGAAGTTTTCTATTTCTTGTTATTATTGTTGAATAATAAAAACTTGAATACAAAATATTTTACTTTTCTATGAGGAACGAGGGACTTTTATTATTATCCCTCAAAGAGAATAAATAAAACAACCTGATTTTAATTTGTTGCTAATATAAAACATATGGCTTTGCTATGCTGGCCATAAGAGAAACTAAAACAAAAATCCATATTTGGCAATATATTGAGTAGGTATAGTGATGCTGTAGAAGAATGTTAAATATATTTTAGTGGTGTGTACTGTACTTCTTTTTAGGGCTTTTTAGGAGCCCAGGTGATGTAGTGGTTAGAATGCAGTATTGCAGGCTAACTCTGCCTACAGCCTAGAGTTCGATCCTGATGGGGCCCAATGTTGACTCAGCCTTCCATTGTTTGGAGGTCAGTAAAATGAGGGCCCAGATTGTTGGGGGAAATATGCTGAAGTTGTAAACCAACCAGAGTGTGCTTTAAAGCAATATGGGGCAGTGTATAAGTCTAAGCAATATTGCTATTGTTATTCTTTTCCCTCAATGAGCCTAGACTATTTGTTGATGCCCTGTACATACAAGATTCACTGTAGACTTTCTAAGTTTCATTAAAGACCTAGTAATCCCCTACAAGTTTTGGATGTTTTATTTTTATACAACCTAGTATGATATAAGATAGAGATCATGTTTATTTAAAGCATGTTGCTTAGATGCATCTCAAGGACAATTACCTAGAAGGAGGGGAGTTGATGGAATGTCTTTGGCTACTGCTCAACAGATTAGGAGTTATGGATTTTAAGCATAGCACTCATACGAAAGTATATAATCAAAATATCACTGGGGATGATGAATGAGTATTTAAAAATAAAAAAAAAGTAGCAAAACAGCACAACACAAGTGAATTACAATGAAGACGTGGAGCATGGAATGGTGCTATACATATGCTGGTTTCTCTACATAGAAAAAAAATCACAAGCAATTCAACTACAGTATATAAACTGTAAAAAATAATTTTACATTTACAAATTTTTAAAAAATTGTTACCCTTTCTGAAAAAACCAATCATAGCTTCTGAAAACCAATCATAGCTTCAGAAGCATGCAATGTCACTTCAGCAATTATCCATATCAATTTGGTTAGCAATACTAACCAAAAAGTGATCTATTCATATATGACATTAAAATCATATGTAACTCCTCCTAAAAAGAATTCCAAATCAAGAGTGCTTGCATGCAGAGATAGAAAGTAACTGGAACAGAACCTCATTTTATGCTCTCAGTTCTTAGGAGGTCTTCATCAAATATGAGGGCCGATCTTCTGGGAGGCCTTTAATCGAATTCGGATTGAGGCGCGGAAGGCGCTGGAATATCCTGCTGAGCCGAACTATCTTGTTGTGCTGTGCCTGAAACAGACTTCTGGGAGACTGGACACCATCTCGAAGAGGTAACGGCGAGCTCGGATGGTGCGTCCGACCATCGGCGGCTGGGAGCTTCGCCATTCCTCTTTGTTGCTTTCGTCTGCCTTCCTCAGCTTCTGTGACTTTTGAGGCGCCTGTGTTTGCCATCTATCCCACATCTGCCACTTTCTGCTGCGAGGATTTGCGGCGGTAAGCCCACCTCTTGGAGTGGATTTATCCCCCCCCCCCTGGCTGTGGACGGAGACGGGCTGTTTTTGAAAATCAGCTGGGGCCATTTTGAGCTGTTCTGCCCCGAATGCCGGAACTGACTGAGGATTAGTGCCCTCCAAGTTATAGATCTTTGGAGCTCCTGCCACCGCTGCTCTTGCTCTGCTCAGAGGGCTGAAAGAACTGGAAAGTCCTGAAGGAACTAATATAAAACAGACGGTAGGATTCCAAGGGTTCCCCCCTTATTATCATCTGGTTTTTCCGGGGACTGGCCATCACGGGGGAGAGGTGCCTGCCCTTAATCAACTATGCAGGCCTCTTTGCGTTCTGACCCCCCCATTGCTATTCTTGGGCTACGTAAATGAACCAGCGACTGTTTTGAAAATGTGGAACCCTTTCCGGACTGGAGGACAATTGCAGATTATGGGGACAAGAACTTTGGTTCCCTCAAGGCCATTGAAAGAAGGGAGGCTTTTCTCTCTCTCAGATCTTAGAACACTCTGGAAAGCTGAGGAAATGCACAGAACTTGCTCTCCTAGCACGCACCTTTCTCATGTGGAGGACTTTGCCTTCCGCTTTAATCCTATTATAATTTGCTCCCTCCCTCTCCGAAGTGTGATTGGGATTTGAGTGTGGATTGTGGATGAGTGAGACGGATATGTATGTGTTGCATGATTATTGAAAATGGAAGAGTCGGGGGCTGGATTTCCACCCCCACCCGCTGAGTGTAGTAACAGAAGCGGGGGAGGACGGAACGAAATTACCCTGGCCGGAGAGAGTGGTATGTATGGCCTGCAGGAAAGGGGGGGGGACCAGCGGGGAGAGGGATGGGGTCTCTGGTGGGGACGAGAGCCGGAACATCTCGGTCATAATGGGAAGAGGCAGATATGGCGGGACCAGAGGGGTGGGCCGCTCTCGGGGAATAAGACCTCGCTGTTTACAAGCGATCCCTTGTTCCGGCCCCTCCGATCCGGTTCCATCTTGCTCAACCCGGACACCTGGCAACCAGGGTTCTCAGGGCCCTGGGCTCAGGATGCTGCTGCTTAACGCCAGGTCAATTACCAACAAAGCCCCCCTGATATGTGATTTAATCACGGAGGTGGGGGCAGACCTGGTATGTGTTACCGAGACCTGGCTGGGTCAGGAGGGGGGAGTAGCTCTCTCTGAGATATGCCCACCTGGTTTCTCGGTGCAGCATCATTCTCGACCCCAGGGAAGGGGGGGAGTGGCAATAATAACGCGCGGAAGTCTGCATCCTTGTAGGATCCCTGCCCTGGAGATTGTTGGGTGTGAGACGCTCCTTTTGAAGTTGGACTTAGGGGTAGAGGTGGGCCTTTTCTTAACGTACCTGCCTCCCAGCTGCATAAGTAAGGCCCTGCCTGAGCTACTTGAGGCAGTAGCCGGCTTGGCAGTTGAGTTCCCTAGGCTTATGGTCCTGGGGGACTTCAACTTGCCATCGGCTGGCGAAACCTCTGGGGTGGCTCAGGAGTTCATGGATTCCATGACAACCATGGACCTGACCCAAGTAATCCAGGGTCCGACTCATGAGGGCGGTCACACGCTCGACCTAGTGTTTCTTTCGGGGCAGTGGAGAGATGATCTGAAGATCAGGGACATAGTCATCACCCCACTGTCATGGTCAGATCATTTCCTACTGAGGTTGGATTTCACAGCCCCACTCCTCCCCCACAGGGAGGCGGGACCGACTAGGTGGTTCCGCCCCAGGCGCCTAATGGAACCGGAAGGATTCCAGAGGGAGCTCGGGGAAATACCTAAAACCCTGGTACACAACTCGGTTGACTCCCTGCTGGCTGCTTGGAACACAGCAGCATCAGGGGCGTTAGACCGAATTGCGCCTAAGCGACCTCTCCGCGGCAGTGGATCCCGGAAAGCTCCCTGGTTTACCGAGGAGCTCCGGGAGATGAAACGCCAGAAGAGACATCTAGAGCGCCGCTGGAGAGCCAGCAAAACCGAGTCTGACCGAACACTATTAAGAATTTACATCAGATCTTATTTTGTGGCGATAAGGGCGGCAAAACGATCTTATTTTTCCGCTCTTATTGCGTCCGCAGATTCTCGCCCAGCTGCCTTGTTTAGGGTGACTCGCTCCCTCCTTGCCAAAGGGGGGAGCGAGGAACACTTACAAGGCAGAGCTGAGGAATTCGCTGAGTTTCTGTCGGATAAAGTCGCTCAGATTCGATTGAACCTGGACTCTAGCTGGGCAGAGTCCATAGAGTTGACAGGGGCTAGTCTTAGTCCACCATTATGGGAAGAGTTTGGGCCTGTTTCTCCCGAAGATATGGACAGAGCTGTGGGGGCGATGGGTACCTCCACCTGTTTATTGGACCCGTGTCCCTCCTGGCTGGTCTCGGCCAGCAGAGAGGTGGCATGCGGCTGGATCCAGGCGGTGGTCACCGCTTCTCTGAGGGAGGGATCCGTACCGCAGTCGTTAAAAGCTGCGGTGGTGAGACCCCTCCTGAAGAAGCCTTCCCTGGATCCAGCTGATTTGAAGAACTATTGTACGGTCTCCAACTTACCCTTTCTGGGGAAAGTTGTGGAGAAGGTGGTGGTTACTCAGCTTCTGCAGCTTCTGGATGAAACAGATCATCTAGATCCTTATCAGTCGGGTTTCAGGCGCGGCTACAGTACAGAAACTGCCTTGGTCGCTCTGATGGATGATCTCTGGCGGGCCCGGGATGGGGGTAATTCCTCCATCCTGGTGCTACTTGACCTCTCAGTGGCGTTCGATACCATCGACCATGGTATCCTTCTGCATCGTTTCGGTGAGTTGGGGGTGGGAGGCACCGTTTTACGGTGGTTCTCCTCTTATCTCGCCGACAGGATGCAGTCGGTGTTGACAGGAGGACAGAGATCGTCCCCTAGGCCCCTATCATGTGGGGTGCCTCAGGGGTCGGTTCTCTTGCCCATCCTGTTTAACATTTACATGAAACCGCTGGGGGAGATCATCCGCAGACATGGGGTGCGTTTCCACCAGTACGCTGATGACACCCAGCTGTACATCACCACCCCGTCTGATTTCAGGGAGGCAGTTGATGTAATGTGCCGGTGCCTGGACGACATTAGGATCTGGATGGGGAGGAACAGACTCAGACTTAATCCCGACAAGACTGAATGGCTTTGGATATTGCCTCCTAAGGACCATGACAATTGTCCCTCCTTGACATTCGAGGGAGCGAAACTGACCCCCTCGGATCAGGCCCGCAACTTGGGGGTCCTCCTAGATCCACAGCTAAAATTGGATCACCATCTTTCCGCTGTGGCTAGGGGGGGCCTTTGCACAGGTTCGCCTGGTGCACCAGTTGCGGCCATACTTGGAGAAGGAGGCTCTACTCAAGGTCACTCATGCCCTTGTCACCTCGCGCCTGGACTACTGCAACGCGCTCTACATGGGGCTACCCTTGAAAAGTATCCGGAGACTTCAGCTGGTGCAAAATGCGGCTGCGCGTGCTGTGGTGGGTGTGCCAAGGTACACCCACGTGACACCTGTACTCCGCCAGCTGCATTGGTTGCCTATCGGTCTCCGGGTCCAATTCAAGGTGTTGATCACCATCTTTAAAGCCCTTCATGGCTTAGGACCAGGTTATCTCCGGGACCGCATTCTGCCTCACACTTCCCTTCGACCGGTTAGGGCCCACAGAGTTGGCCTCCTCCAGGTCCCATCGGCTAAGCAATGTCGCCTGGCGGGCCCTAGGGGGAGAGCCTTCTCTGTGGCAGGCCCCGCGCTCTGGAACCAACTTCCCCCAGAGACCCGAACTATCCCCACTCTGCTGGCCTTCCGGAAAGCTGTTAAGACATGGCTTTTCCTGCAGGCTGAGGGTAGAGCGTAATCCATTTGAGCTCACCCCAAGTATGTATGATGTTGAATGGATATTGGATGTTTTTAATATTACGGTTTTAATTTTTATATCTGTTTTTAATGCATATTTATAAATTGGTTTCTTGTATTTTTTCTGTTGTACGCCGCCCGGAGTCCTCCGGGAGTTGGGCGGCATATAAGAATACCAAATAAATAAATAAATATGATAATACTAAACTTTATCATCTGTTGAGTGATAATAAAAACTGCAATCAGGGGTTCAGCACACAATTTGCAAACCAGTTGTCAAATCTGTCTGGAGAGGCAGGGAATGGAAGAAGACTAGACGTCTCTTTTCCCTCCTGCTAACTGAAACAAGCCTGCACATGTTTTCACATTTATCAGTAATTCTTCATCTGTAAGGTACAGGATAATGATGTTCATCTATCATGTTCGAAGAGGACCTTGACATCTATCAGGTTGTGGGCTGTTTATGATGTGTACGCAGGTGGCTGGTGAGGCCTATACGGGCACAAAATGTTCTGCCACATGTTGGGCAGACATGTGTGGGCACCATTGTCGCAGCATTTGCAGCTCTGGCTTTGCGGAGTGCTCACTTTTCTTCTGCTATGGCTGTTCTTCTGTCCTCAGATATTTGGCAGCCTTGGTGGATCAGCATGCACCATGTTGATCGATCTTGTGCCAGGGTTTCCCAGGAGGTGGTGTCGATATCGAGGGACTTGAAGGAGGTTTTCAACAAGTCTTTGTATCGCTTCCTTTGTCCCCGTGCGATCGCTTTCCTTTAGACAGCTCACCATAGAAGAGCTGTTTAGGGATGCGATGGTCTGGCATCCTTGCAACATGGCCTGCCCAGCGTGTCTGGGCTTTCATCAGCAGGGTGGGAATTGATGGCAGGCCTGCTCTGGAGAGGACTTCTGTGTCTGGCACCTTATCCTGCCACCGGATCCTCAGAATTCTACGGAGGCAGGTCATGTGGAAGTGGTTCAATTGCCTAGCATGCCACCTGTATACAGTCCAAGTCTCACTGACATACATGAGGGTAGTTAGCACTACTGGTCGGTAGACTTTGAGCTTTGTAGCAAGGCTTATTGCACGGCGGTCCCACACATTGTTTGATAGTAAAGCAACAAAACACATTTGATCATTATCTTATTCAATGACTCTCCCTTATCCAAAGGTCTTCCCACACAAATTTAGGGACGACAATGAGTTCTGTTCCTCTGTTGGTTGTACTGTATACCTGCCTTTTGTTTTCCAAATCAGGCAGATGCTTCTTCACAACTTGATAACCTGTAGGTTTCAAAACTGGAATATAAGAGGCACATAAACGTAATTGCTCCTACCCAGGACATTAAAAAAAAACCTGAATAGCCCTTTTGGAGCTTCAGATAGTCCAATCTCCTAAAATTATGTTCCATCTCAAATCTCTCCCTCATCAGATGGTGTTAGTGATATGAAAGAAGATGGGAGGGCAAGAGGAAGGCCATAGAACAGGGAGAGAGTTGTAAAAAAATATGGGTATACATCTTCCTTGTAGCCTTGCAACCACCTTTTTTTAAATAGCGTATCCAGAAATCCAGGTTGCCACCAATAGTAATGAGGGAAGGGGAGAATTCCTGGAGTGATAGCAGTATGAACAATGAAATATGAATAGAAGACAAATTAAGATTATAGAAATACCACTAATAGGCAAAGTGAATTATTATCAACCTAACTCAGCTACTAGCAAAAGTTCAGGCGGTTGTCAGGTTGACAATATGTAGATAACGACAAAGGTATTATTCCAGGTTGACGCAAGGAAAATGAGCTCTCCAAAATGGTCAATAAATTGCTCTCAATTCTCAGAAATTAAATGATCATATTCTTGAACAAAAAACATATTCTTGAACAAAAAAAGGACATTTGGGATCTTGATGGAAGTTAAAAGACTGAAGCAAAAAATCTTAATATAAAAACCTGACGACCATCCTAATGCTTTTTGAAAGAGACCCTTCTTTTTTTAGAAATATGAATAAAGGTTTAATGTGCTCAGCACATTAGAAATAATGGGGAATAGAAATGGGCAAATCACAGAAAACAGTGCACATCTTGAGAGTTTGGAAGAGTTCCAAGATGATGGATTCACCTTGATAGGCTCCATCTGGGTGCCTTCAAGTAGTCCAGATAATCCGAAACAGAAAGTTCAAAGGAATATTTTTTTCCAGCTTGGCAGTTTGTGTTGACAAAGCTATTCTAGAATTGTCTGAATCTTTTCAATGTGGGTAGCTGGAACTTTAAACTTTATATTTATAAAAAATATGGGAAATCTCCTGATGATGAGGAAGGGCAAATAAATTCCTTCTGAAAATCGTCATAAAAAATTTAAAGAGCTCATTTAAGTTTCAGATAAGGGATAGTGTCATTTAGTAGGAAAGTATAGTGAGGTCACAAAATCAGACGGGTGGTAAGATTTGTACCTCTTCTGTCCTTAAAAATATCAGCATAAATAAACTATTTGGCAGATCAGTAAAGCAGCTATTCATCTTTAAAGAGCCGTGGAAAATCTTCAGGCCTTCCAAATCATAATGACCGGGAGTTAGATGTTAGACATTATTGGCCCAGTGAATATGTTGGTTATGAATCTGAAACCAACCCATTTTTCAACACTTAAAGGGAATGCAAAGGAGAAGCCAAATAAAGTTGCAGAGATTTTTGATAGTCACTAGTGGTGAGTATCATAAAATCTATTATGTACTTATAAACTAGTTCAAAATACAATAGCCTACCATCAATGGCTTTCATCTTTACTGAGGGTTCTACAGTTTGAGTGAGGAAGACATATCCAGTATCACAGATGACAAATCACCACCATGATAAGGTAAATGATGGACTTCCAATATTTTTTCCTGGATAGTTGGAAATATTTCCTTGCTGAGACATAGAAATAATAGTGATAACCCCCTCATGCAAAACACAAAACACAAACATACTGTACTTTCCCTCTGAATTTAATCAGCAAAGATTTCGCACTGATTTTCTTCTCGGAGACTACACAGCCCATAGCAACAAACTTCTCATGCAACTGATTGTGTTTATGCATACTTTTAATAATCAGATCTTACTCTCACACTTTGGAATAACTGCAATTATGAAGAAACTTTCCTATCTGAAGATTACAGAAAGAGAATTGAATAAATCAACTCATTCCTTAATTTAGCCCTTCAGTCATTACAATATTTTTCTATTCATTTAGTAGATAAAGGGCATCTAATGAGACATTGTTCTTTCAAGCACTTTACACTTAAGAGGACAGATGAAAAGCGTAACTAAGATAGGAGAAAGAGAAATTTATTACACAAGACTAAGCCTACTTGTGGATGAATGGAAAATCAAGAAATGAATGAAGACTGAGTAGAAGAATATGCTTTTAAGAATGTTTTAGATGTGTGTTCTAAGGAAACTGCATGCATGAAGAGAAACATTCTAGAGATAAGCAAACTTTGAAAAAACATTTTTTTTGAAAAAAATCTCAACAACACAAAATAAAATTTCACTCTTGTCCAGACAGCATTGATCAGCATAATCAGGGACATTAGAATTTTGCAGGGCTATACTTGTACATGGTTTTCCAATCATTACCTGATGTATTTTTGAAATAATAATTAGCAAACATATTACACAAAGAAGACATTGCTAAGGTTTTGCTATATATACTAAGAAAAAGATGACAAAACTTCAAATGCATTTGTGAGATTTTCAATCATTCAATCAATGAAATTCCTCATTCGGTTTCACTGCATATTCATCTCAATGGTATCTATGAAGTTCATGCCTTCATTTTTTTGAAATTTATTCATCAATCTTTCATTGCAACAAGTATGTAAAGTAATACTTGTTGCAATGAAAGTAATACAGAGGAACAGTTTTAAGACTTCTTCAAAAGAAAAGGCAATCAGTAAAGGGTAGTGTTAAGATATGCATAAGACACAAAAGGAACAGGGAAATAAGTGATGAAAAGGAGAGAAGTATCAGTAGACAGTGAGAACTGCCTAAAATGCATTTTACACTTTTTTATTACAAGGCAAAGATCACTTTTCCACAGACCTAATTACTCTGGGGAGCCTTAAAATCCCAGCAAAAATAATTTTGCTGGCTTTTTCCCAGCGATTTTCTGAGTGAGTTGTGAAGTGAAAAGAAAAGAAACGCTAAGTGCGGCAAATCCCTATAGAAATTTTCCTAGCACCAGCTATTAAGCTGTGGCAAGATAATTTAAGAACTCTTGAATTGTATACTCTCTAGTATTACAGTAACCAAATTTGTTCAGAACTACAGTCTTCCTGAAGCTTCCACAGTGCGAGAAAATGAGTTTGCTGTTGGCTGCAAAAGGTAAGCTATTTTTTGATTTCAAGATTTTTGCTGAATTCATACATGTAATTTATTTATAGCATAATGTACAACCCTTGCCAATGAAGGGTTTTGTAGAGGATAATTTATGATTTCATGTTATTTGTGAACTAATTTCACTGTGACTCCTATGAAGAAACCAATTAAAGGCTTAGTGCAATGTGCAAAACCTTTGTCCCAGGATGTAGTATTTTAAATTTAATCAAGGTAGAAGAACTTAAAATCTATGTTTGAGACAGTTCTTGAATCCTAGAATAAGTACTTTAAGAAATTTAGCACATATATCTGAGAGTAAAGGAAATTTGTATATGGATACCATAGCAATACATTTAGAATAATGAATATTTTGATTATTTTTGTGGTGCAGGCACATTATCAGATTTATCTGAATTGGAGTGGATCTACTAAACCAGCTATGATGACAGAGACTAATTATTTAAGAATTAGTAGTAAGTCATTTCACTTTCAGTTATTATTCAAAAGTAGGTACATCAATCAATCAATCAATCTTGTTCTAAGAAAAAAAACATTTTATAGAACAGAATGAGATTGTGTGAAAAATGAAATAAAATGTTATAAAGAAATCATTGTACTTGCTCCTTATAAAGCAACCTAGACTTCAACAAACGTTAATAAAACAAAGCTTTAGGACCCAACAAAACCCTCTCTGTTTCAGTCTTTTAAAAGTATCTTGCTTCCCTTTCAGACAATATCTTAAATAGTTATCCAATACACTAAAAACAAGACAGATTTATTTTAAGAAACCAAAAAATATCTAGTGACTGAACGTATATCTGACCTTAGCAATGCCAAAGTGTAATTAGCTTTTTTTTCAGAGACTCAAAGTTCAGAATTCTACTAAATTCCAAGTACTATTCATATTTTCTTTACAGTGCCGATGTTGATGAACTGTCATATGCATTCTTATAAAAAGAAGAAATTAAATATATTTACAAAGAATACATTCACAGTTTGGGAGCAATCCTGGATGAGGTTCTGTTGATGAGGCCTAAGTGATTTCCATGGCTAAAGTGACTAGTTGTGTCAAGCACAAGGAATCAGGAACCAAGGGGGTTCAAATGAATATAGGTATCAACTTCAAAATGGATCGGGTCTGTTGCAGCCGTTTCTCCGTTTCTCAGCTTGACACACTTTGAGGGGGGTAGCTTTGGCATGTCAGACCAGACATCAACAACTTACTATCTCGTGGGAACCAAGGTCATCCCAACAGGTGCTGGATGAGATTACCAAGGAGACACCAGAACACCTAATTGGACAATGTGACCTGTGACAAGGAGGGAGGGAGCTGTCAGTTCTTTAATTATACTGAAAGCGCGGGAAATAGCCAGAGCTGGTTTTGCATTTCAAACGTGCCGAAATGATGTACTCAATAAAGCAGTTCTTTTGAGAAAGCCGAACGTCTCAGAGTTGCTGGATTGGTTGGGTTCATTACTCGGAACCTTGACAACAGGTTTATTGCATGCTTTCTACACTCTCTACAAGAATCTGAACTACAAGCAGCCAAAGCAAATAGGCAGTAGATAAGGTGGGCTGGACTTAGATCTCTTGTGGGCGTGAAGGGACTCTAGACCGATGATTCACATGACCCCCTATCTTGGACTCAGTTTAATCATTTCCTGTAAGTTGGACTGTATTGGGATACAAATATAGTACCTGTCTGATTCTTTAAAAGCAGTTGAATCTGTCTTAGGTGCTCACTGGAGACAATTTTATGGTATTTGAATTGTTTTCTCTTCCCTTTTTTTTCTGAAGTTCACAATATTGATGTTTTTCAAGCATCTTAAATGCTGTTGTTTCATGACGGCATTCCCAACTCTTCAACAAAACCTGTGTTTTATTAGATTGTGTTTATTTGTCACAATGCTTTTATAGTTTATAAACTGATTGAAATTGTATATAAATGAATAAATATATAAATAAAGCAATATATCATTTTAATTATAACTGATAACTTATCTGCTGAACAAGAGTACAACTTAATTCAATCTTCAGTTAAGGAAGTTGGAAAAGATAGTGGGCTACCCTACAAAGAACAAGGCTAAATGTTTTAAATTTAAACCATAGTTTGCCTTGCTTCGTTCTAAGGAAAAAGAACAGTTCCTAGTTTTGCTTATCGCAGCCAGCTTTGCCTATTAAAGATTTTAAAACACAGTGAGTGAGCCTGCTGATCCTCCAACTCATGAGAAAAGGTAACTCTTCCCAAAATTGTCTGAGCAAGTTTTACCAAATATAAGATACATTATATCTCTACAAAGGACAAGTGAGAAGAAAACCTTCTCCTCTTCCTCCTTCCACAAAGCATTCAACCTGTACTGGCAGTTCTGTGCCAATACTTATGAAATGCACAAATGAGAGGTGGGGTATTTTGTCAACGATATTGCCCCCACGACTTTTCATATACTGAAGTCCTACTTTTGTAAAAGTCTATGCATCTACACTTGAATGTACACCAAGACATACAGACTGTGTATAAGATACATAAGAGACAGGATCATTAGTAAAACAACCTGGGTCCCAAGGCAAACTTCTCCAACGGGTACTCAATAATAAGAGAGCCCACGTGCTGATTCATACTGCACATACTGACTTCTTTTGGTATTATTTGGGTTTTTTTTCCAATTATCCAGCATGCATCAGCAATAAGTTGCTTGAACATCTGGCATCTCTTTCTCCATATAGGACTCTAATCTGCATTGGATAATACTAAGCATTTTGTACTAGCATGTGAAATTAAAGACATTAAAGATAGTTTGCACATTATGTTAAGTCTCCTTTTTGGGATATTTATACTAGAACCTTCAGTCAATTTTAATCATTCTCATAAAGGGACAAATCTTGTTAATCTACACAAGTATGTCTTTAAAATATTGAGGTACATTAAAATCAGGGACTGGGCCACTTGAACATTTAAGCAAACGTTGCAACTAGTTTTATAAAGTGTCTGCTATGTGGTAAAATTTGCTTGTTCACAGAATGGCTGCTGGGTTAGACACAGTTAATCATAAATAATCCATTTACTAGATGGAAATTGGTGAAGTTCTTCTGTATCCGCTCTAATCTGCTATCCGAGACTGGCTGTTTTTTTAACCACTTTAGCTACAAATGTTCTTTTATGTCCTGGTGGATTATACTCTGAAACAAAGCAGTAGCTGCACGCCATTGTTTGTTTTCTGAAAATGTGTATACATTATATATCCTGTGAAGGGCTCAGAGGCACTTCTGAAAATAAAAAATATACTAGAAGTAGTATAAGTCAATTCAATTTTTCTTTGTTTATAAATAAAATAATCAGGTAAAATTTTATTTTTTCAGCTGGAGCAGAGAATTTGGAAGATTCCAAATAGGTTACCTGCAGATAATTGGGGCTGATTAGCAAAGAAATGAACATTAATCACTGTGCTTTCATCTTCTGTATGTAGAAGAAAAAGGAAAAGATCTTGCAATAAAATCAAGAGGGTCTCACTTTTATACCTTCATGTTAATAGTTTCATTGCCACAGCTAATATGATAAATAACTGGGAGTAAAAGGGAAACGTAATAGTTTTATAGCTTTGGTTACAAGACTCTCTTTTGAAGAAAGCAAGCTCCCTTCCAGAGAGAAATCAGTATTGTTAGCTAATAGATTGTTCTGCTAATGGACTCAATTCCTATGGGTGGTTCATATTACAATTCAAAGACCATTCTAATTCCAGTTAGGATTCTCATAATAATAAAAAAATATAAAATATATTTAAAATAAATAAATAAAAGATGAGATGTTAGAATGCACTTTCAATAGAATGTATACTGAATTTAAACTATTTAATTACATCAAATTGTTTCAAAAGAGTTGGAATACTCCTATAATATGCAGGAGGTTATATTAACTCTAGCTGCACTAATGAAGATATCATCAATACACTTAGCATGGATATTGATATTCCCTGGCAGGAACTACCATTAAAGAAGAGCAGGGAAACTAATACTGCAGCAGCTATAAAGCCCATTTATCATAATGAATTATCTGAATAACAAAGGAGGACATAATTTTCTCAGCACAAATTGGAGTACAGAGTAAAGCTATTCTGATTTTTCTAGACTATGATTCATTTTTTTCTCCCACAATATTTACATTAGAGTAAACGCATAACTGTTCTAAATAGGTCTGGGACTACTACTCCCGAGAAGGGAAGATTTAACTATTCCCCCGCCCCAGACATTTCTCTTCCAAAGTTCAAATCTACATGAAATATTTTTCTAAGGACCTTTACTTGATTTTTTGTGGAAGGAGGGATACTATGTTTCCCCAAAAATAGGACCCTGTCTTATATATTTTTTGAATCCTGAAATAAACGCTTGGCCTTATTGCCATACACTCAAAAGCCCGATTGGGCTTATTATCAGGGGATGTCTTATTTTGGGGGAAACAGGGTACATGTTGTGGATTCTGAATTGGTGCCTATGAAGTTATAAAAAGGTTTATTAAGAACCTAAGCCATGGAGTCCAAAGACCAGGCTTGGTCATTTCAGTCCCTCTTTGGAGCAAGTCAAGAATGTGCTTCTTACAGTGTCCCCAATATCAATCCAAGAAAAGGACAACTGTTGGACTAGAATAGGGATCGGCAAACCACGGCTCGCGAGCCACATATGGCTCTTTGGCCCCTTGAGCGTGGCTCTTCCACAAAATATCATGTGCGGGCGCGCATGTGGTATTTCCAGGGGTGGGTTCGCCTGGTGCTGGTCCGTGGGCGCCATCTTTTTTTCTGATTTTTTTTTTAAATTTTCTTCTGCGCATGTGCAGAAGCTGAGTTTCCGGCAATGCGCATGTGTCCCCATTTTGTTTTCGGCAGGTTTTTTTAAAAAAAAATTCAGGGGTTTTTGCACTCCGGCCATGCGGCGTGGGAGGAAGCGAACCTGTAGCGAGGTAAGTTGGAACCCATCAGCCAGTGTCTCCCGAAGGCTGCGGGGATGGGGGGGGGAAAGAGGGCAACCCGAGGGCCGGCGGCCGGCAGCCCCATGCCTTAAATTGTCAGGGGGGAGATAGAGAGGGAAAGGGGGAGAGAGCCATAGAGATATTCAGAGAGTGAGAGGGGGAGAGAGAGGGAGAGGGGGCAAGATATACAGAAAGAGGGAGGAGATAGAGAGGGAGAGAGAGAGACATAGATAGAGAGAAGGGGAGAGAGTGAGAGAGAGAAAAGGGGTTTGTGGTTCCCAGTTCTCTGTCCTAATGACCGGCTGGGTAGGCGTGGCTAGGGGGTCATGTGACTGGGTGGGAGTGAGTGATGTCGAGTTGGCCACGCCCACCCAGGTTTTGTGGCTCCTGTTTTTTTTTCCCCTGTGGAAAATGAGTCCAAATGGCTCTGAGGTTTAAGTTTGCCGACCCCTGGACTAGAAGATCTCCAAGGTCACTTCCAACTCTGTTATTCTATATTCTCTTGAGTAAGTCCTTCAAGTCACCTAAGGAAATCTATGCACTGATTTAAAAAAAAAACCTTTCTTCTTTATCAATAATGGTATCAGGTACTCACTAATTTATAAATCCTAATTCCATTATGATTAGAATTCTAATCTGATTAGAGGCCAGTTTGGTATAGTGGTTAAGGCATTAGGCTAGAAATGAGGAGTCTGTGAGTTCCAGTCCCACCTTCGGGTGACCTTGGGTAAGTTACTTTCTTTCAGTCCTAGGAAGGAGGCAATGGCAAACCACTTCTGAAAAATCTTAGAACTAGGGAACAGATGGTAAAGGACCCCTACTACCAGATGGTTCACTGAGAAGGTGGGATGGCCTCTGTAGCAGCTCTCCTTCTCTGGAATTGCTTAATTTAAATATGGATGGCCCCACCCTCACAACCTTCCAGAAACAGATGAAAATGCCAATCTTCTGGAAAGCCTTTGGGGATTAATTGTAAACAAAGTCAGAGTTTGTTAGTTTCTTATTCTTAGTAACTATTATAATTTTGATTTTGTACCATGTTTTAATATGTAAATTCTGTATGTTGCCTTGAATCCAGTTGGTTTCAGGAATCAGATAAATATTCCCATATCAGTTTCTATAATTTGCTTCAAAAATTTAAAATTTCTTTTTTTCTTCTCAATGTCATGCTTCCGCAATGTTAATACAATGAAGCTGTATGAAGATCTTACATTTAAATTTTATTTCCTGGTAAGTGCTATAGGCTGCTGTCTTGCAGTTATGGGTTTGCAGTCCTACAGGAAGGGAGCCAAGTTCTCCCAACCAGATCTACCAGGCCTGTAACCCTCCTTTCTTCCCAATAAGATGGGCAGCCTAGTATTCTACTTTGCAGAATTTTCCTTGCAAAGTCATTGCTCTCCACTTCCCCAAACATAATAGAATCTAATTGGATTTTAATTGTGTTTCCTAGATAATTTATTTTCTTCTTTCTTTTAACAAAGTAAGTTGAAAAAAATGTTATGAAACAAGATTTGTCCTAATAAATAAGACTCAGTGAAACAACTATAGGAAGCCAACAGCTATTCATCTCTATCAGCACATGATGACCAGAACTGCATTAGCACAAATTAGTGTAATACATTAACATGGATTAAAATCTTCTTGGGTTTTATTTGGTATCGAATCTGGGGCAATGAAAAGTCTGAACTTACAACCCTACGTGGATGACTTTACCTCTCAGCATGCTATTTTAAAAGGTTCTCTTATATGAAGAACAAATAGCTCATTCAATTTTGTTCTCTATGGAATAACAGTCTGCTAGCTAGAGTAGCTAGTTTTGTGGTATGGGTCTTTGCCAATTGCATCTTGATTCAGGCCACAAAACTTACTTTCTTCAAAGGAAATCTGTCTTAATTCTTTCAGAATATGTGTAGATATAGCCTTCTTTTAAAAAGGTTGAAAGCACCTGAGGATGAATCAGGCATCAATAAAAAGTATACTATGTACTTCAGTGAAAGGAGTAATATATGTAGGAGCAAATTATTATTATTTTCTATTAATAATACCACTTAAGACATTCAATTCTACTTTATATAATGTTGTTTAAAATGTATTGAATTGCATATAGCAATTCTAAGGATAGAAAAAAAGAAACCAAAGACGGGGTCACAATAGATATAATGCAGATTTGATGACAGTAATAAATAGTTCAGGACATGTGGGGGCACCATTATGTAATGATACATAATAATACAAAATGATATGTATTTATCAAGAGCCCCACAATAATTTTCATAAATTTGAAAGTGGTCAACATCTAAAGCATTTCATATATTTTGGTGCTCATGTGAAGTAAAATTGTATGACATGGTATAATGCCCAATTTTCCGATCTTACATAAGAAATGCAGAATCCAACAGAAGTGATAACCCCATTTGGAGGTTCCAGGTCATCTCTGGAAACAAATCAGCACTTTCTTTTAACTTCCTGACCAAACAGATAATTATTAAACCTAAGAAAAGAATCCGTGTCTTGGGAGACTAAGCTGAGATACAACAAAGGACACCATAAAGCAGAGGTCTTCAAACTTAGCAACTATAAGACTTGTGGACTTCAACTCCCAGAATTCTCCCAGAGAATTCTGGGAGTTGAATTCCACAAGTCTTAAAGTTGCCAAGTTTGGGGACCCCTGCCATAAAAGAACAACATGTTCATTTTTTAATTCAAAAGTTTGCTTATTTATTGATTATATTGATTTAATATAATCAATGCTCACCCATCTTGTGACTGATAACAGTTGCATCTGAATCCTATAATAAAACTTCAAAATCGAGCAGGAGTAGACAATTTCTGAAAGCTGATACACAATAGCATGCATCTCTATAAATGCTCAAACTGTAAAATACTTGTATAATGGTCTATTGAATGTTTTTTAATTACTAAATTAAAAATTTTACTATCATCAAATGTACTATTTAAGTGCCTCCCAGAATTTTATCTGTTCCCATTTTGTAGCAATGTCCCTAAAAACAACGAATTCACTTAAAATACAAACGTTTTATTGTGGTATAGTGAAGAAGAACAGGCAAGATAATAAGTTATAGGAGAAATTACTTCCAGCTGACAAAATTTTTTAGAAGCTGCTTCTGGGCACCAGATGCTATAACTATGCTATTTGTCGCTAGTAAAATATGCACAATCACATACTTGCTTAAATTAAGCATTTGGTGTAATTTAATTTGTGTCTATTTTAAGCATTTTCTTGTTTTTTTTAATTTTGTCTGTTTTTAACTATTAAGTTAAATATGTAAATTAGTTTAAATTAAGATAAGCACAACAACTACAAGTCAAGTTTTAGTGTACATCCTATGTAAATAATAAGCCAAGACCAGACACAATAAAGAGAAATGGCAGAATTGGATTAAGAGGAATCAGTCCAAGCAATTTCTAACCTTCTGAATGTAAAAAGACTTAAATTGGCCTATTGTAAAGTATTTACATAGGCTTAGTGGAAGGCAACCTATGTCCAGTTTATAAAAAATGAAACTAAGCATGTGGGCTCTTATTTTCCTAATTTTCGATTATACATTGGAAATATTTTTTAAACTCAGTTTTACACTGAAATGAAAATTACAGTATATTGCAAATTTATGCTTATAGATAAAACTGAAGAACTATAATCTGGCACTTCTGAAATGTTAGCAAGTGCTTGGCTCTAAATGCAATTAGAACTCTATTGTATTTCTGCACTGAAGGCACTCAAGATATACTTGTATAATATTGGATAAGTATCTAAAATTGATTCTTCTTGCACTAAGAAACTGCAAGTTTCGAAATGGGCAAGGGGGAAGTACAGACTGAAAATGGGACTGTTACTCCTGCTCAATAGCAATAGCAATAGCATTTAGACTTATATACCACTTCACAGTGCTTTACAGCCCTCTCTAAGCGATTTACCAAGTCAGCATATTGCCCCCAACAATCTGGATCTTCATTTTACCGACCTCGTTAAGATGGAAGGCTGAGTCAAGCTTGAGCCTGGTGAGACCTGAACTGCCAAACTGCTGGCAGCCGGTGATCAGCAGAAGTAGCCTGCAGTACTGCACTCTAACCACTGTGAAACTGCGGCTCAGCTCAATGCTTTTAAAAATGAATAAAAAGAATATACTTTACCAAAAGCAGCTTGTTGTACATTGAGATACAACATTTTTAACTTTCTCTGGATCAGGGCATTGGCTGCTTTGGAAACTTTTATGATTTTAGAGCATAATAAACACTGTTGTTTTAAAGATTAAACCAACAATTCTGTTTTATTGATGATTATATGAAATTTATACACACAAACACACACACACACAATTATTTTTTTAAAAAAAGATGTTCTTCAATGTTTAGCATCCATTTATATAGTCTACTTTACAGATTCTGGTTTTCTATATTCTGCCTAACAAATTTCATTTGAGCAACTTTGCTAAGTTAAGAGACTGGTATTATTTGAACTAAAAAAGGAGCACTAATATTTCAATTTTTCCTCAAATGACAGTCTCAACCAGGTCTTGCTAATTTTCACATCAGGTTCACACTGTTTTGGTTTATTATTCATGAGGGTGAAATATTTATGGGAACAAATTGTCAAGCCAGTACAAGTGGTTGCTTTTCTGTTATTATTAAATTAGTGTGCAACGCCAAGGACAAAGGATTCCTGTTATTGCCATCTGCTAACAGAGTATCACAGTCTTATTCTGAATTCAAATTCAGAAAGTACTACAACTTTAAAAGTCACTGTGTCATATTGAATGTGCATAGGTCTGTCCTGGATTTAAGTTTTGGGATCTGATCCAAATCGAATCCTAATTTAAAATATAGCATATCAAAGACCTAAATTTCTGTTTTTTAATATGTAAAAAGGTAAAGCTGTCTCTGCAATGCCAGCGCTGTCTGAAAATGATTCTACGGTTCTGTGGCCAGCATGACATCACATCGCAGCACAGAGTGTACGGCGCAACACGGAACCTTCCCACTGAAGTGATGCCTATTTATCTGCTTGCATTTTTACATGCTGAAGAACTGCTGGCTTGGCATGAACTGAGGCAAGTGACAGGAGCTCACTCTGTTATGTGGTGGTAGGACTCAAACTGCTGGATCATAGACCTTCTCTGACATCTATTAAGCCACTGAGCCACTATGCCTCTCTTATAATGTGCAGGAACAATAAAATATTTGAATGATCCTGCTTTGAGTGACTTTTGCATATAACTTAGATCTGTGGACTTCAATATTTCAGATAAGTGGCAATATGAAAAAAAAAATCTCTACTCAACCTATGGTAGCCCTCAACTTAACAACCATAATGGAGTCCAGAATTTCCATTGTAAATCATGACTGACCCAATTTTATGACTTTTTTTGCAGAAATCATAAAGCAAATACGGTGGTTGTTAAGCGAACACAGTGGTCATTAAGCAAATTCATTCTCTCCTATGGTTGTTTTTTTGCCAGAAACCAACAAAAAACATTATAAATTACAGTCATGTGACTGGGGAACACTGCAACCATAGCCATAAAGTTATAGCCAAGCCACCATCAGAACAATGGAATAGAGTCACAATTAACTTTTTGGAGAGTCCACTATATCTTCAACCAGTCATTAAGTCCTTTACATTTGTCCAAGTAGAAAATATATTCCAAAGAAAATACTCTGATTGGTATTCCTCAATGAGGATGAAAATAGACTATAGGCCAGCCTTACCCTTTGAATTGTTTCTGCTGATTTTTTCTATTTTTTGCTTCCAACTACTTAGTAATTATTAATCCATTAGAGGACCTTTATCCATTATGTTATTATATTTTGATAAAGAATAAGATGGGCAGTAGCAAAGGAAAGAGGGAAGGAACTGGTATTTGATGGCCAAGGTTTAGGATAAAAAAAGGCTTTAAACCATCAATATGATTTTTTATTTCATCTCTGTTATGATCAAGCATTAAGTACAGAGCATGGTCACAAACAATGAACCCATAAGTGATAGGAGGGAAGAATATTTAAAATGCAAAGCGCAATGATGATGTCAGAGATATGAAACTTCCAGTGCATTTTTGAAACCAGACTGGAAATGAAAGCAGAACGACTTACCTAAGCAAATAACATGCATATCATTTGGTGGCTCTTTACAAAGCCTTATCTGATTTTTTTTATTAGCAGGAGCCCAGAGAACTACTGGTTCAAATGCCATCCTACTGTATATCTTTTAATGGATCATTTATATCTTCTACCTTACGGAATTGAAATTTTGTTATAAACAGAAGATTGACAATGGAGATTAGAATAGCAGTCTCAGTAGAATGGGGTTAATAGCCCAACCAAATTTGAGGGGGGGGGGGGAATTGAATAGAAGAATAAGAAGCCAATCAAGAGGAAAATGCATAGTAACAGAACATGTAAACCAACAATTAATGAGGCTTGAAGATCAACAATGCTACCATTAAACCAATAACTGCTTTATTGAGATATTACCATGCTTCAGCAGACTGCAAGGATCAGTCAGTAAAGGAACATACAAGCCAACAATAAAATTAAAATCAGTTTACAGTGGCCAAAAGAATGAAGAGTTTTTAAGAAACATATACATATAGAATCCCACCATTAAAAGTTAAAATAGCATCTTGTTATAGTGTTTATTTGAAAGCAGATTTAAAAATAATTATATTTGGCAAATACCCAAGAAATCAGGATGTAGCTATAGAATTCATGATAAGATTAAGGAAACAGTTTGAAAGCATAGTGTGGGATTCTTGGGAAGACAAAGAGAATCCCAAGAGAGATGTGGAATGCAAAAATATTTTAAAGATAAAACTGGATTTGAAAAAAAGAAAGTGAAAAATAGAAATGTATAATAGTTTAACTTATCTCCCAAATATGACACCAACTATAAGGACTCTTTCAAAACAAAATCATCTGTAGGATATAATAGAGGGGCTTTTTGGAATGTTATTATCTAAATACTGTATGTCCAAAAGTAATAAAAATATGCATTATTAATAAAAGGCAATAAAACATTTACTTCTGGTACAGTTCTGTGCTGTGATATATTCTTCTGAAAATAATATTTTGTTTTAGGCAGGCTGATAGAAGATATTAGAAAAGACACTGTTAATATATTAGAGAAAAGTAAAAATGAGAAAAATGACATTGAAATGGTATAAATTCAAGTAACTGTCATTAATATATTCTTGCAGCAAAGTATCGGTAGCAATAACTGAAAAACTCCATAGAGATAGAAACTGGTCTTGTCATAGCATCTCACTGATTTTTAAACCATTTATTGCTAATAATTCCTAGAAAATCAAATCGTAATTTATTCATAATACAATGATACAAACCACAAATAGAAATCTAAATGCCTACACAAATTGAATGTTTCATTTTTATAACAAATTCTTGTGTTCGCTCCATAATCTATGCTGGGATGAGGGGGGAGATTTTCAAAATACAAATAAAATTATATTTGCAAGGCTATAATAGTTTTTCTACATTTAGCCCTGATTACTATATTGAAAACTACTTTTAAAATGTAAGCAAAGCAATTGTACTGTCCGACATCTGTCTTCTATAGTTTCTCTCCATTCTGTCATCAGGCAGAGACAACATGCTCCAGGTCCCATCCATTAAACAGTGTTATCTGATGGGACCTAGGAAATATGCCTTTTTTTTGTTGCATCCGGTTTCTGGAACATCATCATCCTAGAGATTGATTTGTCCCCACCATGACCTTGTTTAAGAGCTCCTTAAAACATGGCTCATTGCCCAGGCTTAGTTTCAGAGTTGGCACTGGACCCCTTATGATTAAAATGGTTCTTGTTAGATATTGTTGGAATATTTTATGTCAGTGCCTGTTGCTCTTTTGTCTGTATATTTAATTGTTTTAATAGTGTATACCATCTAGCATCACATATCGGGCAGCCTAAATAAATAAAGGCCTTGGGATAGAGGAGAGTATTATTTAATTTATCCTTCATTCCTTTATCCTTATATCCTTTATTCTTAATAAAGGAGCCGTAGTGGCAGTGTTGCAGGCTGACACATTGCTCACTGCCAGCAAATCCTGACTGGCTCAAGATTGACTCAGCCTTCCTTTCTTCTGAGGTTGGTAAAATGAGGACCCAGATTGTTGGGGGCAATATGCTGACTTGGTAAACCACTTAGAGAGGGCTGTAAAGCACTATGAAGCGGTATATAAGTCTAAGTGCTATTGCTATAAAGAGTTCAATAACTTGTCAGAATGATATATTTATATAGTTATTTAGTGAGTTCTGGAATAAGTTTCCTTCTTATCATTGCCTTTACTGTATCAACCTTTGTGTATCAACATATAATCATGATTGTCTATATAAATGGATGTTATATAAATCACTTATTTATTTATTATTTGCACTTGTATGCCGCCCACTCCCAGGGACTCTGGGCTGCTCACAACAATAAATCTACATGCAAACAATAAATATTGGAAAAAAACATTAAAAACAATAAAGATTAAAAACGTTAAAAACGTTAAAAAACAATAATTTAAAACCCCCATACAATTAATTCATTCATGGGGCCAAAAGTGCTCGATGTTATATTAAAATCATTGGCCCCAGGCCTGTCGACAAAGCCAGGTTTTTTAGTGCTTTTCTGAAGGCTGGCAGGGTGGGAATAATGCAGATCTCCGGGGGGAGTGTATTCCAAAGAGCCAATGCTGCCACAGAGAAGGCCCTTGCTCGTGGGCCCGCCAGCCGACATTGTTTGGCTGACGGGACCACCAGCAGACCTGTATATTCCAACTGGAAAAAAGCTAGACTAGCTAGAACTTAAAGACTTTTTTTAAATCCTGTGATACATAAAAGCCAATTTCTAGGCCATCAAATTCAAGATCTTAAACTACCGTATTTTTTAGAGTATAAGACGCACCTTTTTCCTCCCTAAAAGTGGCTGAAATTTTGGGTGCGTCTTATACTTCGAATGTAGCTTTTTTTTCCAGCCCTAACTAGGTGCTAACAGATCTTCCCAGCTCTTACCTTGCAGGCTTTTTCATTGTTACTCTCTCCAAAGAATGGTTTTCCAGCCCTAAGTCTTTGCAGAATTTTTTTTCATTGCTCTACTTGCTCCGAATAAGTTTTTTTTTTTAGCCCTAACCAGGTGCTAACTATCTTCCCAGCTCTTACTGGCTTGCAGGTTCTTTCATTGTTATTCTCTCAGAAGGTTTTTTAAAGTCCTAACCAGGAGATAAAATAATGTGCTGAAGCTGCTCCGAATAAGTTTTTTTCTAGCCCTAACCAGGTGCTAACTATCTTCCCAGCTCTTACCGGCTTGCAGGCTCTTTCATTGTTACTCTCTCAGAAGAATGTTTTTCCAGCCCTAAGTCTTTGCAGGTTTTTTTTTCATTGCTCTACTTGCTCTGAATAAGTTTTTTTCTAGCCCTAACTAGGTGCTAACGATCTTCCCAGCTCTTACTGGCTTGCATGCTCTTTCATTGTTACTCTCTCAGAAGAAGGTTTTTTTAAGTCCTAACCAGGGGATAAAATAATGTGCTGAAGCTGACCAGACTAAGGATGCTAGCCAGATGAATACACTCTGGTAGGCAGATCGTTTTCCCCTATTTTCCTCCCCAAAAACTAAGGTGCGTCTTATACTCCGGTGCGTCTTATACTCTGAAAAATACGGTAGATCTTTATTAAATTAAAAATCCTCTTGTTGCAAGATTGTTCTAAAATGCCCAGAGATTTCTGTCTGCAATAAAAGATAGGCAGCAGTTATTTTTCAGAATGATAGAGAAGAATCCATATAAATCTGGGCATTTCTATATGCTTGTGTGAAAAATTAATAAGACTGCATCTTGTCCTCTCCTTCCAAATCCATCACTTTTCATTTTCTCATTTCTTTCTCAATATGATTGGCCTATTGCTGATGCAACTGTACAGTATATATGAAATCCCCAGTTCTTTCCAGGCATTTTCCAATCACATAAAATTTCTGAGTTAACAATTTCTATAACCATGAATGCTGACCAACTTTGGCATACTTGAAATTGTTGTTTGAAACTGGAACATTTTGTAAACTCCCTAAGTGTAACACTTAGGAAACTGTTAAAATGCTACAAAAAACATATCCAGTACTAACACTATATTACTTCTACAAAACAAGATATTCTATTATTCCTTTAAGTATTATTAGGATAAGAAGAATGTCCTTTTATTTATTTATTTATAAAATTTATAGGCCGCTCATCTTAACCTCAACTGTTGTAGTCCTTAACAGCTACAGTTGTTACTGTTTTCAAAAGTGTATATATTTTACTTTAAAAAGGGGATGCATAAAACCTACTGACCCCAAAATGTAACCATAACCAAAATCATAACAAAAAATTATATAAAGTTGTTTTTTCTCTCCAAAGCAATCACCCCATACTTTACAACATGGGTTTCCAACCTTGGCTTGCCTAGGCTATAAGAGGAATTTTCTTGGGACACACACACACACACACACACACACACACACACACACACACACACACACAGTATAGTTAATGTATATAAACCGCATGATGTTAAATGTTTTTGATCTTGTGAGGCTGCATGTGGCCTGTGAGCTGGATACACCCACTTTAGAAATTAAATTAAAAATAATGCAAAGATATACTAGACTCCCCTGTTCAGAAACTTGTTAATGCTGCGGTACTTGTATAATACAAAAGACTTCACAGTTCCAAAAAGGCCAAACCCCTCCCCACTCCCCACCAATTGCACAATGTTAATTAAGAACAGGCACCTCAGTGTGAAAACCATGTTTTCAATTTCATACTTACCATGAGTGTTTCCACAGCTTTCTTCATCGCTGTTGTCCTGGCAGTTATTTTGGTTGTCGCACATAAAGCTTTTATCAATGCACAGGCCGTTCCTACAGTGAAATCGGTCAGTAGAACACAGCAAAGGATGTGCTGCTGTGGAAACAAAAGCATATTTTATTCAAACTTGCAATATCGCTTTGATAGACATTATTCCCAAGAGCACTTCCATACCATTTGTGCTTTAAATTTTTACCTCAGAGTCTTTTCTTCCTCTGAACACTGTAGTGAGCCAGTATCACAGTTTAGAAGCAGATGAATTGTGAGAGGGACAGTTTAATTTGGTTCGTGTATTAGTGAATCAAAGATAGAAATTTATAAAGGATTTATAAAGGATTTGGCCAATGAAATATTTATCTGAAAAGACAGAAAGGTAATTTGACAGAAAGCAACCTCATACTTAACCCTAACTTTAACCACAGTTTCTAGTGCTATTGTATCAGTAGAACTCTAAGCCAGAAAGAATAATAAACTTAAGGGCATTAGCATAAATTCCTTGTTTTGAACTCTGGAAAGTGACACAGAAGTTAAAAAAAACACTAAACAAAGGATACTGTGTAAGTCATACATGTATACGAATGTATGAGAGTATAAAAGGATGAAGATGCTGAAGGCGCAGGTGCTATTTGACATTAACAGCACACCTCCTTCTTACTTGCACATGATTCAGACAGAAATTATTTTACAAACCTTGATGTAGAAATGTGTCAGTGAGTTGAATGTGTAAATGATGTGCGATGCTAAATCTGTAACCTCTAGAAATGAATGTCTTAAGTTGTATAAGATTGTGATTTAGTAAAAGGAAAGGTACTTTTTGTCTCTAAAAATGATTTAAAAATAAATGCTATGGTTATAAGACTTCAGAAAGACGAATGCCTCCAAGAAAGAACTGTATGGTGATATACTTCAAAAATCCAAGGCATGTTTGATAACTATTAAACCAAAGTCTCAGCTAGAAGAGGCATATATAAAAGGAATTTTAAATATAGAATAATCTCCTACTGAAGAATGGGAAATTATGCACCGATTCCAACTATATGTGGAGAACCACATATTATATTCTTCTATACTAGTTTAAGTCTGCTTTAAAACAGTCCAAAAGGCTGAATTTCTACTAGCATTTTCTTTTGTATATAGGCACATATGCATTCATACGACTTTCTCCAGGATGAGAGCATTTCAGCTGTTCAAGGGGCTACAAAGATGTGTGTATGTGTGCACTTTCAAGTCAGTCTTGACTCCTGGTGACTGCCTCGATAAGTCCCTCATTTTCTTGGCAAGATTTTGGAAATATTTTACTTGTCTCCTTCCTAGGTTGAGAAGGTATGATTGGCCCAAAGTCAGCCAGTCTCAAGACTCTCAGTTTCTGGGCTGATATCTTAACAACTACACCAAACTGGCCTTCCAGAAAGATATGTACAGCAGTGGTAAACAACCACTATTCTCTTCTACTCACTCTTGATCCCAATAAAGAACCACTCTCCAGTTATCTGTAGTGGGGATCCTAATTCTACATGTGATTGCTTCCATATTGAATATAACCAATATTTTAAATGTTGATCTGCAATTACTCTTTTTGTGACTAACCTATATCATTTGTTTGTCAATATATAGAATTGAAACACTAACAAGCAGCATGCCCTGCCTCCTTTAACAGTGTTCAAATTTTCTGCAGTTTTAGGATTGTTAAAGAGATGCAGCCCGATTCTAAAGCAAGACATCTTGGTCTTATAAAAGCATCCAGAGCTTGACTTTACCTCATAGAAAAGTATATCACATCTTTTAATATAGAAAGAAATGAGATGGAAAGTTGTTTTCTGTTGTTCTCCTCTCTTGTGATTATTTGTCTTATCATATGTCAAATGCATCAAATTATTTCAAGTTTCAGAAGTGAATTTTCCATCATACAATTATTGTACTTAGGAAACTGACACTTCATGCAGACACCATCTGACAAAAACTGCTTTACTACTCAATTTTTGGGGGGAGGCAAAACATCCATTTATAGTAATTTTTATTGTTACCTATATTCTAATATTGCAAGAACAATAAAACTTCAATGTAGTAGGAAGAGGCCTGAAGATTTGTCAAACCCCAGGTCTCTGTCCCCATCCCTGTTTTTTTTCCTTTCTCTTCTGGGAGCTTCTGTCATGACCAGGTCCAACTTAGACGACTTTGAGTAGTCCATTCTGAGTTGGCCTGAAGGAGCTCAGAGAATTCAAGCACCTGAGATTGATTCACCTGGAAGTTATCAGAAGCAGCTGTGCCTATTGTCAGAGAACACCTAGTTTTAAAGCATGCCACATGTAATGAGAACACACCAATGACATTTAGCATGTCTCCTTGAATGTCAAGGGCATTCTCTGTTTTGCTTAGTTTCACCAACATGGGATGCATTTAAGATCCACTGGTTTCCCTCATTGGAGGGAATTGCTCACCCATGCTGAAATACTGATATTTGTGTTCCTGAAACTCTGTCTGGGCCAACTGATGACCAAGTTTTGTGGACCATGGCCTAACTATGATTCTACCCTTGATTCTGACTTTGGCTGTGGAAACGGCTTACAGGTAAGCTTCCAAGTGATTTCCACTGCTGGGCAGGTGGATTAAAAATAAAATAATGAAATGAAACGAAACGAAATGGTACGAGATAGGTAAGGAACTATGATTGAGGATAGCAAAGTGTTTGAAATTCCAGAGGATTTAAACTCAGATTGCCAATTATGCTGTCAGGACATTTGCTTTGCATTCATAAGGGTCTGCTTCAATCTTACTGGAAATGTTTTAAGCTTGAAATAGTTTTAACATATTAAATAGCTTGTCCTGCTCCTTTTTCTATTCATTTTACAGAAACATGCACAGTATTGTTATTCTTCTATAGTTATCAGGTTACACAGATCAAATTTACATCAGATCAAATTTACATCATCCTATTCTTCTCTGTCTCTCTTACAAACCTAACTCATAAATCATCAATCTTTACTCAGCAGCATACAAAGTTCACCAGGTACTGATTGTCAGTTAAGCAGGTGTGACTCATGCCCAACTAACGGTATTATATTGCTGTCCCTAGTTATCAGATTTGTACTTTATATTGCTCAACTTAATTTTAATTTTATTTTTCCTTAGATAGTATATTATCTCACTATATTTTACTCATCTCCTGAATTTTAACTAATAATTAATTTTAGTTAACCTATGGCTTTTTTTAGTTATTAATTTTATGACAGCTTTAAAACTTTTACCTTACCACTTTAATTCAATAGTCACTGTCCTCACAGATTGTAAGCAAATGCACTTCAATGTTGTAATTACTGGTTCCACAGTCTCTTGGTTTTTAATCAATTGCATTTGTTAACCAATTCAATCATATGGCATTTGCCAGTGCTTGACAGCGTAAAGATAAACCAGGTATACAAGTAATAATAAAGTTGCACCAAAAATATAGATGAATGGAAGAACTTTCAGGAACCAAAGCAACTGAAGCTAAAAGTCATCATAAAAAGATTTTATGAATACAAATGAAGGGAAGAGGTTTTCTGACCCTTCAAAAGTATATTTGATAATATGGGGGCGGCTGCCATAGTAATATTGCTGATACAAGACAGAACAATGAACATATTATATTGTACTGTATCGTTAAAACTGGGGACACTTTGAGCTCAGAATACTACCAGAATGGTCAGAACATCCTTACCATGTAGAATTTAGAACCGTCTTGAAGTTGAAATGACTTATGAAATGTTTCACACATCCACTAAAGATTACTGCAGGTCTTGGTTCCTCTTGTTAACTTACAAAAAAAAGTAGTCATTTATCAAATGTTCTTTTAAAGAAACAACTCTGCGCTCTCCTCTAGCAAGAGATTGTATCCCCAAAATATTACTGTAAATGTGACTAAATCACAGTCAAACCCTCTGCCTTTTTTCCCCTTGCAGCTGCAATGCACAATTATTTAGGTCACAGCATTATGAGATCTATTCAACCACCTGCAAAAAATAACTTTTATAACTAGCTGCAGGAAAGAACATAGCGATGAAAGTTTTTCTTTTGTAATTTCCTCCTTATCAGAAAATGAGAAAAGGCTATAGCTAAAAAATTCATGATAGCATGCTAACCTCAGCTTAAGAATTCATCGGAACTGGAGAGCTAACAGCTGGAAGTCTTGCTTTCTGTATCAGTTCCCCATTAAATAACAGGCGTTTCATGTTTCCATCAGTTTTTCTAATTCTGGTTACCATGTTTATTACATACAGAGCTTCCATAAAAGAGATTTCATACTTTTATTGGAATTTAGATACAAAAGTTGTGTTAAATGGCTTTCATTTTGCTGGATTTCTCCCAGAGTACTATAGTAGAGAACAAGCTGGACTTGGATAGGGGAGAGGGGAAAAGAGGATAAGATTCAAGCCTTTTCTATAAGCTCACTGGGTTCCCAGCCCAATTTACCTAACAGGATTATTTCCCCCCCAACCATACTGAGATAACAGAATATAAGTGAAATTAATCAATCAAGTCTTCCAATGGAGAGTTTTCAATATTTATCAAGTTTTGTGCAACATTTCTTTTAGATATAGCCTTCAGGCAATGGTACAGATGATGCAACTCCTTTAAGTAGTAGATACTTACTACAATTTTCTTCATCACTCCCATCAGGACAATCCTCAAAACCATTGCATCGGAAACGGCCAATGATACAATGAATTCCACTGGAACATGGGAAGAAGGTGGACCCACATTTAGATTTTGATTTTGCTGGGGAAGAAGAAATGAAATCTTTATGATTATAAAACAAATCTGTAAAAATAGTCACAAACCTCTCAGATTTGTATACTTGACAAAGCTCAATAGAAATGTTTTACAATCTGGCCAAGAGCTTGATGTAATCTTTATTTCTGCTTGGTTGATCGATGGTGTACAGTTCTGAAAACAATTGTCACTGTGGAGTCTTTGGTGCTCTCTGAACTTGGTTGTTTGCTTGCAGACATTTCATTACCCAATTAAGTAACATCATCAGTGCTAGTGAGTGTGGGACTTGCTCCCCATTGATATTCAGTAGCTTGCTCTGGTGGTGTTGGTACGGGTGTGGTTTTCCTCTTAGTAGTTCCTTGATTAGGGTATTGATTTCTGCCTGTTTTTTGTCTGGTGGTTAATTCCTGCTTGTTAGACATGTGTCCTGATCTTTGTTTTCTTGTTAGCATGTCTGTTGTCTCTTGAATGGGGTGTACATATAGTTTATCTTTATGTACTTATTGATGGCTGATTTATTAGCCAATTATCAGCTGATTGATCAGCTGATTTGTATCAACTGAATGCCAAGTTCATAGGAAGTCCCTAGAGTTTTTGGATTTAGTTTGATTTAGAATGCTCACGGTGTCTAGTTACTCCACACTCAGTAGCATTGATGATGTTACCTAATGGGGTAATGAAACATCTCCAAGCAAACAACTGTAAGAATGTTTGTATCTTATTATTTAAGATCTTACAAAATTTTCAGTTCATAGAAACTAAGCATGCATGCATTACTAGCATTAATATATGAACTAGTTATTAGCAGGCCATAAGCATTCTTATTTCCACACATGGTACTGCTTTCTAGTAAGTATGAAGAGAAGCCAACCTTTTTGTGAATTACACAGCTAAGAGAAGATTCTCTGGCAACTTCATAGGAATCTTTGCCAGCTCTATACCTCCAAGAAAAACTGGATCTTTGTAACTACACATCCAAGTCAGCTAAAGAAAAATACCCTCTGGCCATTCAAATTTCCAATGCCTGCCTTTCTATCATATGGGACATTTTGTGTGTGTGTGAGAGAGAGAAAGGGGGGGAGAGAGTTGTTAATAAATCCCATTTCTATCTAGCCAAAAAAACACTTAAATGTTGTTCATTTTGCTTTTGCATGCAAAACAACAATATTTACAATTCTTCATTGCAACATTCATTTTCTATGATATTTTTAGACTTCTGATTAACAGTAGTAATTCAAAGATAAAATTTGCACAGACCAATTCACAAATCTACTGTTCCTTGAACAAGGCACATTAATGAATCACTATAAACAATGTATCTTTCCTGGAAGATGAATTCTCTAAAAAACAATATGCTAACATTTTATTGCTTGTTATCATTCCGTAGTGTTTCAAACTCATATATTTCTCTAAGCTTCTGAACCAAGCTTTATTTTGCAGAGCTTTTAGTTTCTTTGACTGGGTCTTTTTTTTAGCATAAACTCACTATTAGATATTAATCCACTTAGATAAATTGGATGTAATTGAATAATTGAGATTTCCATTGTAAGTATACAAAGGTTAGAAATTGTGTATGCACATACTTAAACTCTCCAACGCCATAATCAGAGAGCCAGTTTGCAGTCATGGCATTGAATACTGCAAAAGATCCAGAGTGTATTACATTAGTAAATGGTTTTCTCATGCCAAAGATGCCCAAGATAATGAATATTTGGGAGTGATTCCATTTCATACACCAATACCTCCATTCAACCTATCCCCATGGGATTCTATAAAGTTAATGACAGTAATTTTATGATTTTAGGAGCCTTCAGGACTTAACATACAGTATCAAACCATCATTTTGCAATGCTGAACTCACTCATTGTATTGTATTTTAACCATAATTCAGTCCTCAGATAAGAGGTTTTAGGATAAGATTGTGCTGAAGATTTTAAATTCCTTATCTGTCCAAACACTCATCTATTCAAATTTTTATTTATTGAGCATGGCCTTCGCCCACCACTCTATCCAATGATAATGACACTTTGTACATTTTTATATACAAGGGGATTCTGGCGACATTATGCACACAGGTGAAGCTGAGATATTTCTTTAGGGTTTTTTAGGGGGAGGGGAAATATTTTTTTGGCTAAACCAAGTTTAGGGTGCACAGTGTTTTTTTTTCTGTTTCGGCCCTTCATCATAGTTTTAGCAGTTTTGCCACTGAAATATTAGAGCCAGGGAGAACTTAGTAATCATAAAAAGAAAGTTGAGTTCTGCTCTGTAAAATAGTATAGAATTGTATATGAACAAGTACTTCATTATATAAAAGATATTATGAAGCAGAAGCCAGAGCAACATTTAAGATTATGACTTAACAAAATGAAGAAACAAAAATCCAAAACCAAAACAAGTAGTACAATTCCTTTATAGAAAATACTTATTATAAATGCATCAGCTGAGTGCATCAAAAAAATATCAAGTAAGTGCCGCTAAATACCAAGTAATGTATCAAAATTAAAGGAAGAGGGTCCAAGGACAACTTTAAAGAGACAGAAAATAAGCTATCAACATGGTACTAGTAGTGAAAAATCCTTAAAGAAAACACATTTAAAAGCCTCTTCCAAATGATAAGAAAATAGAATTATGAATAAGAACATGTATGTTACATTGAGCTTTGCTGCAGTCTTACTGTGTGTGTATTTTTGTGTGTGTGTGTTTCTAGACATTGACTCTTAGTGTCAGCAGGGTTTTAAATAAATCATTGTTCCAAGAGCCAACAAACCTTCCAAGGCTCTATTCATACATTATCTGTTTTCTTAATAGGTTCATTTCTCAAATATGGAATTCAAACATAAATCTCTCCTAGGAGCTATCCATCCTACATTTCAGAAACAACCAAAGTACATATGCAAAGCAATATTGGGGAGAGAAAGTTTATTATTGTTAAGATTATTATAAATATCAGGAGCAATAAATATATTTGCTGCTTGCTTCAGAAAAAGGGAGCAGGATTTCACACTTCATGGGATAAATTATTTATACATGAGTAAGCTTGTTAAGAAGAAAGTAAGGGATAAAGGAGTTGAGACAGGAACCAAAGGTTTTTACACTAGGAGAAATCTTTATGTGAAAAATGGCTGAGTTGAAAACGACTTAAATCTGGAGCACAGGACCTGGATATAACCCTTTAGCCCTTATTTATTTCTATAGATGGATATTCTATATTCTTATCTGTAATAGGGAAACTAATTTAAAAATTTCCTTGTGAGTATTCTGTTGAGTCAGCCAATTCCTGAATAAGGCATCAGTATTTTCAATGTCAACATGTTCAGCCAATATCTGTAGGAGACTGACAAGGAAATTGTTAGACTGTTTTTAATTTCCAATGGATGGTCTAATAAAGTAGCAAATAATAAATTAATAAAGTGGTTGACTAAAACAATGTATCAGTATTCTCCATATCAGTATAGTGTTCTCAGTCAACTTATTAACATGACATCATCTGATGGTTTAGGAATATTTTTTTAGAGTTCTTGGTAGACCATCAAATCCAATAATGTTCTAAAGTGGCACTCCCCTATCTGAACCCCTCCAGTCTTGAACTTCAAAATCTGTACCTCAAATATCTGGAGAGTGGAGAAAAGTTGCTTTGGTAGATATTTTAGATTGGAATCATCATCAGTCATAGCCAACACAGGAAGTCATTGTGGGTTTATAATTGTAAACACCTTGAAGGCATAAGGCTGTCTGTATTTGCCTAAGGATTCAGATACATGGCAGATATATTTATATGACAGTTATGACTATGTACTAGCAGATTTATAACACAAGGGCAGAAACCAAGGGTGAAATGCTGCTGGCTCTATCCGGCTCGCGTGGGCCAGTAGCGGCGGTGGCGTGAGGTTCAGCGAGCCGGTAGCGGTGGTGGCGGGAGGCTCCGCCCACCCGCCCAAACGTCGGTCACGTCCCGGTTTTAAATCTCTGCGCACGCGCAAAGCCTTCTGCACATGCGCAGAGGGTCAAAACCGCGATGTGATGACGGCGCGTGCACTTCCGAGCCGGTAGAGAAGCCGGCTGCATTTCATCCCTGGCAGAAACCATTAGGAGGAATGAGCAATAAAAGCATTTATAACGAAGTGATAGTGATAGTGTATTATCATTTACTGTCTTAGCATATCATATACTAAGGGAATAAAGAGAAAGACTAGTTCAAATACTATTATTATTTAATGCATTTTAATTCTTTCTAATCAAAAGCATATTACCGTATTTTTCGGAGTATAGGACGCACCGAAGTATAAGACGCACCTAGATTTTAGAGGAGGAAAACAAGGAAAAAAGTATTCTGAACCAAATGGTGTAGTAATATATTATTTAATAAAATACCAGTGTAGCAGAATAATTTTTACAACCATGTATACTTTTTACAACATGTATACTTTTTACAACCATGTATACTTTTTACAAAATTCAAACTTGACAGCTTTAAGACTTGTGGACTTCAACTCCCAGAATTCCTCCTCCAGTCATGCTAGCTCAGGAATGGGAGTTGAAGTCCACAAGTCTTAAACTTGCCAGGTTTGAAGACCCTTGCACCCCTAACCCCTAACTCAGGGGTCTTCAAAGCTGTCAGCTGGCTCGCTTTGGGCAGCAGCAGTGGCAGTGGCTCCTTAAATGCCTCGGGAGCAGGCTTCGGCCAGCAACAGCAGCAGCGGCTTTCCTGTGGTCTGGCGGCAGCAGCGGCCAGCAGCGGCAGGAGCAACTTTGCTGTGGTGCGGCTGCGGCGGCCGCAGCGGCTTTGCTGTGGTCCGCCACTGCCGGCTTTCCCATGGTCCAGCGGTGGTGACGGCCAGCAGCGGCGGGAGCGACTTTGCTGTGGTGCGGCTGCGGCGGCTTTGCTGTGGTCTGCCGGCGGCAGCTTTCCCGTGGTCCGGCGGTGGTGACGGCCAGCAGCGGCGGCGGCAGCGGCTTTGCTGTGGTGCAGCCGCAGCGGTAGCGGCAGCTTTGCTATGGTCCGGCAGCAGTAGCTTTGCTGTGGTCCGATGGTGGCGTCTGCGGCCAGCAGCAGTGGCAGTGTCTTTGTTGTGGTCCGGCGGTGGCAGGTAGCAATGGTGGCAGCGGCTTTGCCATGGTCCAGCGGCGGCGGTGGCTTTGCCATGGTCCGGCGGAGGAGGTAGCGGTGGTGGCTAGCAGCCGCGGCAGCGGTTTTGCCATGGTCTGCCGGCGGCGGCTTTGATTGGCAGTTGGAACAGTTTCGTGGAATACCGCCAATCAGCTGTCTGTTGCCACCCATTGTTGTCGTTGCCGCCGTTGCCACCATTGCACCAACTCCCTCCCCCTGCCCCTAATGTAACATCCGGAGTATAAGACGCACCCAGTTTTTGACCCTCTTTTTGGGGGTAAAAAGGTGCGTGTTATACTCCGAAAAATACGGTAATTATAAGCAAACTATAAATAATTTAATAATATATTTAAAACAACACACATACAACACAACACACAGGGAAAAAAGAAAGGACAAGAAACAGCAAATTAAAGAAATGCATTCAATATAAAAATAGAGAAAGCCTGTAAAGAAAGGATAGATTAATAGGAGAGACACAAAAAGACTTCCTATTTGTTAATTCAGATATCTTGCTTTACCATGGAGCTTCTCCATGGTTTGGGCTGCTTTTCAAGGTAATTCATAAGTAGAAAGTTTCAACTGTCTCTTCTTTTTTACTATCAACTGTTTCTGGGCGATTATGATTTCTAAGTGAAATATCAGATAAATAATATACACTCCCCACATATTTCAACAGTAATTAAAAGACACTAATGTGGCAGCTGAAACTTCTAAAGAATTGTAAATGCTATTTTAACTCCAGATCCATTAGATCTAGGAGAGATGGAGATTATAACTTCTTTGGAATTGCTTGAAACTCTCTTGCATTACATAGAACCATGATGGTGAACCTATGGCACATGTGCAACAGCTGGCACGCAGAGCCCTCTCTGTGGGCACGTGAGCCGTTGCCCAGCTCAGCTCCACCACGCATGTGAATCACCGGCCAGCTGATTTTTGGGGTGCGCGGGGCGCATGAGTGAGATGCGTGCGCATGCATGGGGGTCTCGTGTGCATGCACGAGAGGCTGGGGAGCGCAGGTGTGGCGGCGCCTCCCCACAGCTCATTTTTGGTCTAGGCCCAAAATGGTGGGCAGAGGGGTGCTGCGCGCCTCCCCATGGCCCATTTTTCGTCCCAGGAGGCTGCAGGGAGGCCTACTACGCCAAAACAGGGGATGGGGTGGTGGTGTGCCCCCCAGGCCCCTTTTTGGTCCCAGGAGGCTGCAGGGAGGCTTACTAGGCCCAAAATGGTGGGCAGAGGGGTGCGGCGCACCTCCCCATGGACCATTTTTCGTCCCAGGAGGCTGCATGGAGGCCTACTAGGCCAAAACAGGGGACGGGGGTAGTGTGCCCCCCGGCCCGTTTTTGGTCCCAGGAGGCTGCAGGGAGGCCTCCTAGGCACAAAATGGGCATGGGGCGGTGCCCTCCCCACAGCCCATTTTTGGTCCCAGGAGGCTGCAGAAGGCCTCCTAGGCACAAAATGGAGTGGGGGCGGTGCCTCCCCACAGACCATTTTTGCTCCCAGGAGGCTGCAGGGAGGCCTGCTAGGCCCAAAATAGGGGGCGGGGGGTTGTGTGCACATGCACGGGGGGCAGGGGGTCACATGCACATGCGTGGGAGTGAGGGGGCAGCAGGGGGATCGTGCGCGCATGCGCAGGAGCACACATTGCATTATGGGTGCCGGCACGGGCTTGCGCGCTTGCGTATGCTTTCGGCATGCGTTGAGAAAAAGGTTAGCCATCATTGACATAGAATATTATACCACTTCTCAATTTCAATCATTAAAAGCTACAATTGATACAATTATTCTAAGGCAGGGGTCCCCAATCTGTGGGCCACAGCCCACTACTGGGCCACAGCCTATTGGCCACCGGACGGCATGAGTAGCTGGCCAGTGCCTGCATGTATGCACAGACCCACTCGTGCTAGTGTCACTGCAAGCATCACAGACACAAATGGCCCCACTCGCATGGACACTCGCAACCCCCCTCATGTGAGCATTGTGGGTGCTCATGGCCCACTTGCCGGGCACTCATGGTGCCACTCACATGAGGAATGAATGTTCATAGGTGCACGAATGCGCCTTCCCCACACAAAACCATCATTTTCCCCTCCCCAGGCCACCAACCTGGAAAGGTTGGGGAACTCTGTTCTAAAGTTCCTTATATAGGAGCATGCTGGAGTTAAAAGAAACGAAAAGGGATTAATCAGGTGGAGGGCAACTATGAAAAATACTTTACTTGTTAAATTTATAGAGGTGCACCTAATTCCTTACTGCGCCTTATATTTATATATATGAATATAGGTCTATGTCAAGGAAGGCCAGTATATACTGGTATTTATGGAAAAATTCATACATGGGATGTTTTCATTATAGTTAGAGTAGTACAAATTGGAGATTAAATCTGTTTATTAAATTGATTTTGGTACTAATCAATATAAAGGCCTGTTGAAGTCAAATTTCTGATATATGGGGTTTTTTTTCTGTTATCCCAATCAGCAGGATCATCTGAATAGAAAGAAAGAATGATTTAATTTTTATACATGGAATCATTTTTGCATGCAAGCTCATCTCATCTTTGGAGTTTTTGGAATTTTAAAATATAGTTGTAGCCTTTCAAATGGAGGTGCATTTTTGCTAAAATGAGTAACTTAAATCCTAAAGTTTTTTTTAAACAACTAACCAATCAGAAACTCATGTTCCCTCACCTAAGAGTTTTTGATTTAGAATAATGAGCAGAATAAACATGGCTAGTTGCATTTCAAAATCTACCAGTGATCTAGTAATCATGATTAATAAATCTTCTAAGCTTCTTGTCCTGGTATGCAGAAATTAGTGATTCAGAAAAATATTTTAAATCGCAAGTTGGTTTCTTTGGATACAGAAATGGCTTTTGATAGGGTGCAGATTAAATTACTAGAAGATCCCTTGGTAATGTTTTATTAACTTTATGTTTATTAATTGGATTAAATATGGCATTCAAAATTATTGCATTTACATTGAAAATTGGATTTTCAAGAATCTCCATCTTTGAACTTATTTAATTAAACAGAGGAAAGACCTACCAATATTAGAGCGGTTGCAGGAACTGAGCTTGGCCAGTCTGACGAAGAGAAGGACCAGGGGTGACATGATAGCAGTGTTCCAATACTTGAGGGGGTGCAACAGAGAGGAGGGGGTCAGGCTGTTCTCTATGGCACCAGAAAGTCAAACAAGGAATAATGGATGGAAGCTGACCAAGGAGAGATTCAACCTGGAAGTGAGGAGAACCTTTCTGACGGTGAGAACGATCAACCAGTGGAACAGCTTGCCAGCGGAGGTTGTGAGAGCCCCAACACTTGCGACCTTCAAGGGGAGACTGGACTGCCATCTGTCTCAAATGGTGTAGGAACTCCTGCTTGAGCAGGGGGTTGGACTAGATGACCTACAAGGTCCCTTCCAACTCTAATAATAAATCTAAATCTATTTTATGTGGGCAAAGTTTAATATTCAATTTGCTTTTTTTTAAAAAAAAGATATTTCACTATGTTTGTGTTCTTTTTTGTTGGTTTGATGATTGTTACATTTTATTTTATTTTGTATGAATTCACACAAATTAAGAGAGAAAATATGAAATAAAAAAGGGAAGGGCAAGTTTCATTTCACCACAGATGAATGTTAGGAAATACAGAGAAGCAGCATTTGAAATCTTACTTTCCTTCACCCAGTAGATAATAAATCATTTTTTAAAATCATGAACAAATTATTCAGTATAATGATGAAACAACCTTTTCTACCTGTGATTTATTTTATGTGTACTTATGCAAGTTATCTCCTGTTCAGCAACATTTCCTCATAATAAGTTATTTTTCTTCTAATATATAAACATTACATCGCTGACTTGGTGTACAATGGAACCTATTATTAAATTTCAGTTCAAATAAAATAAATCTTTATTTTTAAGATTATACTATTACACATAGTTTTCCAGCAACAAGCTATTAAAATGTAAGGCTTCTTTCAAGTGCATCTCCTAATACAAGTATTATTATAAGTTTATTTGAATTAAAAAAATGCATTCATCTAAAAATCAAGAGTCCTAAGCTAAAAGAATCCATCATTCTTGCTAAGTAGTACAGATGTTCTGGGTATTTTATTGTCCAAAATATATTAGCAAATCTAGCAGTTTCCCAAGACATGTGTTAAGAGCAAATACTGAGTGAGAAATAATCAGTGGAAGATAATTACTTTGTACCAGGGGTGAAATCCTCCCGGTTCGCCCTGGCCCGTCCTTCGGCATATAGCCGATGGAACTGGTGGCGGTCCCGGCGCGGAGCTTCTCCCGCCCGCTTTCCCGGCCCGGCTAAACGCCGCCATTCGGGTTATTTTTCCCTCTGTGCATGCGCGCGCATGCACAGAGGGAAAAATAACTCGAATGATTGTGGTCAGCCGGGCCGGGAAAGCGGTGATTGTGTTCAGCCGGGCCGGGAAAGCGGGCAGGAGAAGCTCCGCGCCACGACCGCCGCCAGTTCCATCGGCTATACGCCGAAGGACTGGCCCGGGCGAACCGGGAGGATTTCACCCCTGCTTTGTACTATTAACTGTTTCCTCAACTAGATGCCCTCCAGCTCATTGGATATCAACTCCCATAATCTCAAAGGTAATATTGGCTGAAATAATGGAAGCTGAATTCAAAATATATACAGAGCACCAAACTAAAAAAGCCTGCATTAAATATATTGGAATTATATCAAAATATGGCCTGAGGATATACCTCCTTAAGTACCAAACAAAACAAGGGTAGGCCCCATTATAAGCATCACTCTTAGCTGGAAAGATAACTGATGCCTTGACGGATCACAGCTTAATTAAATTTTATATATTTGGCAACAGCCATTTGCAGAATAATTTTGTTATCCAAGTTGCATCAGGGTAGCAGAATATTTCTTATTGTTTTCTCTACATGGCTGTCCAAAAACAATTCCAGCAACCTTACTGGAATAACATTTGCTGTTGATAAATAATTCCTGCGAAATCAGCATAAGGGTCTTGATATATCTTGGTCCTCAGATACTTATGACCTAGGTACTGTAAAGCATCTTATAATAAGCTTGTCTTTTAGACTATATGGAGCCAGGCATACAGTTTTGTTGGCAACAGGATGAGAATGATTTGTTAATGCCTTCTTCTATGTTTTTTTTTAAATACTCCCCAGTCTAGCATATAATCCTAGTACTTTGGTAGTTTTCCTTTTCAACCCAAGTACTGCCATTTACCAAAATTCTGTAAGATCTAATAATTTAAATATATTTCATAATGTTAAATATCAGCACAATTCCTATGAAAAAACCATCAATTTTTGTTTTGTACATTTATTCAGAGATCATCAAATAAATAAGAAAACAAGTAAGCCTCTGCAAACATTGGATGTGCATTAAAATCACAACAAAGAATGTTCTTTCTGCGCCAACTCAGGAAGCTCAAACTGCCCAAGGAGCTGTTGATACAGTTCTACAGAGGAATTATAGAGTCTGTCATGTGCACCTCAATAACTGTTTGGTTTTGCAACCCAACAAGACAGACACAGACTTCAGAGGATAATCAGAACTGCAGAAAAAACAATTACTACCAACCTGCTTTCCATTGAGGACCTGTATACTGCATGAGTCAAAAAGAGGGCTGTGAAAATATTTACAGACCCCTCGCATGCTGGACATAAATTGTTTCAACTCCTACCCTCAAAACCACACTATAGAGCACTGCATACCAAAACAACTAGACACAAGAACAGTTTTTTCCCGAACGCCATCACTCTGCTAAACAAATAATTCCCTCAACACTGTCAAACTATTTATTAAGTCTGCACTACTATTAATCTTCTCATCATTCCTATCACTCATCTCCACCCACTTATGATTTATGACTGCATGACTTTAACTTTGTTGTTTGTATCCTTACGATTTATATTGTTTCCTAGTATGATTTGATTGCTTATTTGTACCCTATGACTATCATTAAGTGTTGTACCTTATGATTCTTGACGAATGTATCTTGTCTCTTTATGTACACTGAGAGCATATGCACCAAAGACAAATTCCTAAGTCTGCACTACTATTAATCTTCTCATTGTTCCCATCACCCATCTCCTCCCACTAATGACTGTAACTTGTTGCTTGTATCCTTATGATTTACATTGACTGGTTCCTAATATAATTTGATTGTTTATTTGTACCCGGACTATCATTAAGTGTTGTACCTTATGATTCTTGATGAATGTATCTTTTCTTTTATGTACACTGCACCAAGACAAATTCCTTGTATGTCCAATCACACTTGGCCAATAAAAATTTCTATTCTATTCTATTCTATTCTGCAGCAAAACAATAATGGTTGCCTAAATTTTTGCAACTCAGGTATATAGCATCTTATTCCAGTTTAACTTTTCTCTTCTACAACTACAATATTATGAATCTGTGTCTAGCAAGAAGACACAAAAGCAACATTCTAAAATGAGCCACATAAATGAACTTGCAATAGGAGAATTAAAATTTAAAACAGAAGCCATAACAGTTTTTTACAGACAAACAAAAGCAGCCTTAAAAGGCCTATGAGCCTGAACAAAGATATCTTCTCTGTGGGTCTCGTAATTTTCCCCTACACTGTATATATTCACGTATAAGTTTATTCATAAATCAGCCGACCCTCAGATTTTTAACCAAAATACCACGAATAATGTACCATCTGCAAATAATCCAATCCTCAAAATTTTATTTTTGTTTTAATTTTCACAATTGGCTTATCTGAAGATGGCACATTTTCTATGCTATTTTGGTTAAAAATATGAAGGTCTACATATATGCAGATGGCCTTATATGTGAATATCCACTGAATATATGAGTACATTTAAAAAAGATGAGAGAAAAATCTAACATATATGCTTGTAGATAAGCCTGCTCCATTTAGGGAATGTATTTTGGCATTTAAAAACTTCTTGGGTTATCTGTGAGTATATATGGTAAATTAAAATCAGATGCACAAAAAAGCACTTTTTGAAGGATTAAATTTTAATATGTTTCTATGACATCTAGTAAAGGGACCTGTAATTGGTAATATGTGACTTTAAGAAATATTTCATCAGGGTTGTGTGGAGCTGAATACAGATTATTTTTCTGCAATAGTGAAGAAGCTAGTCTAGAATCTTCTCTTTCGGATAAAGTAAAAACGATGGAAAGATTTAAACAGCTTTTTGACTGTCATTTCCCCCCCACACATTCAGTGCTTTCTGAGGCTTCTAGGGGTTAAAAAAATGAGCAAAGGGAAAAATAGAAATGATTGCATGTCATGTCTGGTTTAGCCCTAAGCTTCACATCTGTTTCTATCTCCTTAACTCTGCTAAAAACAAACGTCTGTTAACTTCAAACATTCCACCCTAATAGCACCAGTAGTTTAAACAAGAGCTGGGAAATTTTTTTGTGCCAACTGAAAACTCATCTACTCTTTGCCATAATGTTAGCATATCACATTACAGATGGTGTGTATCGTAAGGGGTGTTATGGTCAAATGATCCAGACAGCAGCTCTGTCTCTGCAGACACATATTAAGGGTTGCCTGGAATTTGAAAATTTTCACCTTATTAATTTGATTTTCAAGGATAATATGGATGAACTAAATATGGTAATTTTGGCTTGGAACCCAGAAAATTTGTTTGCAAATGAGAAACTTTTAAACCTTTTTATTATTTGGTATAATAATTGAGAACAGAATTATAACTGAATTGATAAAAATTTCATGGGAGCAGAAATCCAAGACAATTTCAAGTATGATTCAAGGACTATTCTGATACGTCCTTTTTTTAATTAAATGGAAAGAACTGTCTCATGACTCACAACAGGGTGTATAGGCATATCCACAATCCCATCACAACACTCCTGTTCACACTACTACTAACAATGCAAGCTGCTTGCCTACCCCCCCCTCTCTCTCATATGTGTGTGTGTGTGTGTGTGTGTTTGTGTGTGTGTGTGTGTGTGTGTGTGTGTGTAACATTTTTTGCTGATAAATGTAAATAAAGGGAGATATAAACCTATCAGGTTTATGTGGCTTTTAAAATGAGAACTAAAAGATTCCAATGTGAAGTGAATTTATGTTGCTTATTTCTCACAAATGTCCAAGCTGACTGAAATTCCAAAAGTTACAGTTCCCAACACATCTGGATGAGAATCAGGTTAAGGATGCTTGATTTACAATAACTTTCTCTAAACAATAGTTGTAGCCCTTTATTTATAGTTGCGGTTTTTTTCTTTCACAAGATTTTTTTTTGTTCTTTTTCTTCACAGCTTCTGTGACCACACTAATTTATTGACGAAACAAACTTTTTGGAAAAGAGTTTTTTAAAAAATAGGGGAAGAGAAAATAGTGTTCCTCCTAGTTCTACTAACGTACACACATACACTCTCTTACTATGGTATGTTTGCTAGTATTTTGGCATTTAAAAACTTCTTGGGTTATCTGTGAGTATATATGGTAAATTAAAATCAGGCTTACAATTTTATCTGGGAAGCAAAAAACAAAATTAAAAAATGAGCTAAATTTATAGGTTAATAGAGTAAAGTCTGAAATTATTTCATTCTGATAATGATTTCCCTGTTGACAGTGTCATAACATCACATTAGTGTTATTAAACAGGGAATAGGAAAGAAAAATTACTATCTGTAAGTGTTAGCGTTTTTAGTTTTCACGCTTTTGTGTGTTTTAAAGTTTGCCTGGAGAGCAATATTCAGTGCAAAAAGACAGATTTTTGAAAAAAACCACGTCTTTTATGACTTATCATGAATTCATCTATATGAAGCAGAAAACACAATCTGCTTCCAACGACTGTAGCATCTAAGAGATTCATTGCAAATTGCATAGTCCAGTGCTTGTCAAGTAATAGTTGGAAACAGTTTTCATAGCTTCTGTTCTTGCTGAGGACTATCTTACTGTCACTTATCTAAAAATAGATGTATTAATCCATGTCAAAGGGATATCTTTATTTTAAACTATTTATAAGATCTTCTAGATTCTAGAAGCTTATATCAGACTAAATTCAGTGTAACTAAACAATTAGTTCACAAATAACTTTCTCGCTAGCAAATCATATACCATCCTGAGAAAAGCAAAAGAGAACAAGCATGTTTTTTAAATTCCTGAAATATTTTTCAAATTTTAATTTTATGAGCCTACATCAAAATGAGAAAGTTTTGTGAAGAAAATAATTTTGTTGATTAATGATGGTGTATGTTAACTGTTTTTGCTATTAGTATTAGTATTATTTACAATAATCCATAAAATCTGGAGAAAACTCATGGGCCATAGCTAAGACTCATTTATTTATTTATTTATTAGTGAGACTTATATACCGCCTCATAGTGCAAGCACTCTCTAAGCGGTTAAGAGCCGGGATGGTGCAGTGGTTAAATGCAGCACTGCAGGCTACTGCTAGTTCAGCAGTTCAGCAGTTCAAATCTCACCGGCTCAAGGTTGACTCAGCCTTCCATCCTTCTGAGGTCGGTAAAATGAGGACCCAGATTGTTGGGGGCAATATGCTGAACTCTGTAAACCGCTTAGAGAGGGCTGTAAAGCACTATGAAGCGGTATATAAGTCTAAGTGCTATTGCTATTGCTATTGCTATTACACCATTAAGCAATGTATATTTATATTGCCCCCAACAATCTGGGTCCTCATTTTACCTACCTCGGAAGGATGAAAGGCTGAGTCAACCCTGAACCGGTGAGATTTGAACAGCTGAACTGCTGATCACAGTCAGCTAAAGTGGCCTGCAGTACTGCACTCTAACTGCTGCGCCACCTCGGCTCTTATCTTGTATCTGAAAAAGTATCTATGGAATGCATACTTTATAATTAACTTCAAAATCAATTTTATATATCATTCTGAAAAGGTCAATGTTTTGTACTTTATGAACCTGGTTAAGATGTCTCTTTAGGTATCTTCAATATATTTCCATCAGTTATTTGTTATTTAGCACCACTATTTTTATAAAGATTTTCTATAAAGTGTTAAGTCTAAATATATAAATCCAACATTCATACAAGAGGATGGCACATGACATAGCAGTCCTTGTGGTGGTTCTACCACATTTATTTTTGTGATTTCTAATCCTGTCAATTACACATAAATAGCATAATTCAAGATATTCAGTCTAAGGCAATTAATAGAACCAATGCTGAAAAATTCCATAACTTCTCTAATCTTTTACTAACAATTTTTTATTGATAACTTTGAATTTATCACCCATATTCTTTCAGAAAAAAATTATATAAAAAAATAGGAAATAAATGTCATCAAAAATGCAAAAGAAACATTGGTTAAAACCAGCTATTCTTGTCTTCAAAATAAATATTGTCTGTAAGATACATTTAATTTCCATGTGAAAAAAATCCCACACTATTTTTTACATATTTGTTTTTTAAAAAATTATTCTATAGAGACAAGCAAAATTGTAGTTGTTTTCATAACATTTGAAAAATGTGGTTTGATTTCAAAAGCGCCAGTAACATACTACTTTTCTTGTTTCTAGTTTATAATTATTATTAGGGTTCATCGCACACTCAGCAAGATATTTAGACTGGATTTGACATTTTAATCCACCTATCAAGTACTTCCCAAGGATAGGTAGGTGTTGCTTGATCATATTAAAGGTATCATTGCAGGATGAAAGCTATAAAAAAGTTTGAAAAATTGGGCACAACTCATTTAACAATCACCTCACTTAGCAACAGATTTCAGAGGGAAGTGTGTATTGTCTCTGTTGATTTGATGCACAGTTCATCCAAAGTCTTGGTTACTGCTTGGAATAAAGGGGTGGCTGAGACCCTGGCACAGTGAAGCTTGGGCAGGAGGAGCAGGGGTTTATGAATGATTGGGCAGAGCTTCTGCCATTTTGGGTCTCAGCTGCTTTTATCAATGCCTGCTTGACATCTGATGGTGTGAACCTATAGAGATGGAAGAGGGTATGTGGGTGAGAGGGACTTACCCCAACAACTTGCAACCTTCCCTGCTAGCTTCCCCTATTAAGTTTCTAGGAAGCAGACAGGGAAAGTCACAAAGAGCAATCATGTGATCAGAGGCACTACAACCAGTTGTGTGAACCAATTGCCAAGCATGCAGAATACAATCACATGGCCATGTGGGTGGCAGTACAAGCAGAACTCCGAGGATCAGTTAATACCACTATTCATTCAGCACTGTTGTAACTTTGAACAGTCACTAAATGAATGGTGGTAAGTCAAGGACTGCCTGCATTAACCAGCCTTCAAGCCTGGATTCTTAAGAGGCAGGCTGATCAAGGGTTCCAAACTCATGGCCGATGGATCACCCCGGGCTCTCCAATACATTTTCTGAGGTTTGCAACAATACCTTGTAGGTCCCAAGGCCAATGTTTGGGAAAGCCAAGTTGCTGATTGCTACACAGACCTGCAGTCTGGGCTATAGAAAATACTCTAGGAAGAGAAACTGACCAACAATGGCAATTACACAGTACATCTTGGCCTCAAGGTTGACTCAGCCTTCCATCCTTCTGAGGTGGGTAAAATGAGAACCCAGATTGTTGGGGGCAATATGCTGAACTCTGTAAACCGCTTAGAGAGGGCTGTAAAGCACTATGAAGTGGTATATAAGTCTAAGTGCTATTGCTAGTGCTATTACACAGATCTACTGACAACATTAAGAATTGGACTTTATAGTTAGCATCTCAGTTTTTCGTACATAAGCAGCATTGTCCTTCAGGACCAGTGGTGGGTTGCTACCGGTTCATCCCAGTTCATGCAAACCGGTAGAGGTGGCGGCAGACTCCACCCACTCACCTGGACATCATCACGGACGATCCCAAGATATACAGATTAACAGAGTTGGAAGGGACCTTGCAGGTCATCTAGTCCAATCCCCTGCCCAAGCAGGAGACCCTATATCTGCCTCTACCTAGGATCGCATGCGCAGAAGCGGCACGCGCACATCTCCGAACCGGTAGCAAAGGTAAGTGAAACCCATTGCTGTTCAGGACTATATATCCACCTGCTCTTACAGTCCACAACTGGTGTTGAGATAGAGGAGAATTAAGGCCATTCCCTCATCCACGTGAAAGTGCCCTCTAGGAACTAATATCCCGAACAGAGAAGAAACATATTCTCCATATCTCACTGCTCGCAAGAAACCATTCTGATGCTTGAAATTTGTCCTTTTTAAATTTTCCTTTAAACCATTCCTAGTAGGGTTTGGTTTCAAGATCCTTTGCCATCTTAGTAGCCAAGTTAGTTTGAACTTTGGTAATAAGAAAAAAAAAATAAGACCAACCCATGTTCCATTTTCAATGTCTGTCTACATGTAGGCATATATGTGTTTTGTCCCTTGTAGATCTTTGGTTTCCTTTTTCCTGTTTCTTGTTCTACTCTGTTTTTAATGTTGTATGTTACCCAGAGTTGTTATTGAGTTAGGTTACAAATTTGATAAATATTTTTGAACTCACTAGAGACTTTTGTATCAATATATAAAACAAATTCAATGTTGCAGCCCTCAAGCTAACAAATGAATCCTCATGTGGTTCACATGACAAAACCCTTGGGCTAGATAAAGAGCAATTTCTATAAAGGTGCCATCAATTCTCTCAAACCTTATTGTTATCACATCTTGGCCTCCAGAAACATTTTAAAATTTTATACCATATACAAAATAAACTGCACATAAAGGTCATAATGAAATTTACTGCAGGACAACAAAGCTGTACTTAGCCCATTTTCTCATAAAAAGGGAGGGAGGGAGGGAAGGTCGTAAAGAAAGATGAGTCTGACATCAAGTAAATAGGAGAAACCTGTTGATGCTTTGACTCCATATAAAATCTTCTCTACATTTCCTCACTTCCCAGGAGAAACTCTGGAAAAACTGGCTTTGATACAAGCTGGAATATTAACATTCATAAAAAGACATGTTAAATGGATACTTAGACATGAGGTTAAATACAACAGTCCATCTATTTCATGGTATTCCAAATGGATATTGTTCAAGGTGTTTAAACATAACTTGGGACTAATTACTGTTTTACAACATAAGCCACTATGGGAAAACAAAAGGTTAGAAGAGCATCCAAGATCTTCATTAAATCAGACCAAAAAATTACTTTTGTGTGGCCAATTTTATATGCTTAAAAAATCATACTTGAGAGTGTAGAAGTAGAATTTTAATACAATGACCAATTTTTCATCTAGCTTTATATGAACAAAAGGTGATGGTATTTTTTTGCATTTACTATTGATCTTATCCTGACAATGTTGTACATCTAATTAGCACCATAAAAACCATAATCTTGTGCATGTACTGTAAGTTGCACAATATAATAAATTCTACTGCACCAAATTTTTAAGAAAACAAAACCTGTTCTACATGGATGCAATACCAATGGAAGATGTAAATGCTGTTGCCTGGTAGGTGGTCTTTAAATCAAAAAGGTAAAGGCATTATGCCACAAATCAAGAGAAAACCTTGAAAGTTGTTAGCAAAAAAGAGTCCCTTCAACAAAGAGCTGCTACACCACATTACTTTATTATCACAGCAGACAACATGCACTTTACTTTAAGGCAATTTCTTTTCTCCCTATACCAAAGACCTGGAAAATGCGTGCAAGATTTCAAAAATAAAGCAATTTTTAAGTTCTAGATGTAAAGCAACAGAAATAGAGTTTTGCTAAGTTACAAAAATGAACAAAGATGAGATATAATGGTGTTCTTTGATGAATGGCAAACACTCGAGCTTTGGGGTAGAATATATGCTTTGTCAATAGAGGGTCCCATATTCAATCCAAATATTGTGTTTTGGCTTATTGTCCTTTGCATTGCTTCCCCAGAGACTATTCTCCTCTGAGAATTATGTAGCATTGTGCTAAATTATTATTACAATTTCCATCTTGACTTCCTACACTGTTCTCTTCGCGTGTCAGAGTCAACAGTTTCATTCCAATAATTCTTTAGAATATCAAGAAGGGTTTCTAATATCACTTCCATTTATTAGGTAATTGAATGGGAATGGTAGACAGTAAATTATGAACTTATTTCTTCTAACCATTTGAATCTGTATCCTTCCTTTCATATTTCTATTCCACTCAGCTAAAATTGTAACTGTATGCAATTTTATCATTCCTTTTTTTCAAAATGAAGTGATGACGGGGAAGCAATGTTTTAGTAATTGGGGTGTGATAAACAAGAATGCAATAACTAGGGTTGACAAATTGCCCTAAGAAAGGCAGGACATACTCTTGTCAAAAATCTCGTTTCCCTACCTCTCTACATCGAGTCTTAATGTATGAATATCTCACAAACTTAATTTCTTTTTCATCCCTCAGTTTTCAATTTAGTCAAAATACATACACTGGGAATATGGCTAGAAACAGCTACACATATCTATCATTGTGCAATCAATATGTACTTTTTCATTTCTCATATAAATTTGGGAATCGGAAAAAATTATTGGGAGAAAATCATGACGCTGATAACAATAGTCAAATATTTGATTTATTATGTTAACATCTGTGAAACTCAAACACTTATATAGTTAGTGCTTTTCTATTATTCTGATTTTGCCACTAACACAGATACAATTAGACTTCCTGTTGTGAAGGTGAGCAGACTAATGGTTAAGTTTACTGCAGTGAGAAGAACAGTGTGTGTATTCTTAGACTTTATGTTGAATCTGAACATGGCTACATGGACTATTGGCTTTACATAGCATTTAAATAAAAGATAGAATCATATGTTTGTCAGTGACATCTGCCTGTTCCAGATTTTTGGGGATTTATACATTCACAATAACTGTCATCAACCAAAAAAAGAACCAGTTTTCTATTTTCTACAGTGTATGTTCTAGTTAGTGTAAATACTGTATACAGTATATTCATGGATAAGCTGAAAACTTTAGGTGGCAAAATACACCCCCAAAATCAGTTTTGGCTTATCAGCAAGTATATATGGTAGTTGGCATCTGGTTTGCAAAGCTTTCTTCCTTACCTTCAAAATAATGAACCCACAGGTGACTGATGACAGGTGGCATCAGCAGTAACCGTATGCACAAATCAAAGATCCTAGAATCTCAATATCTGAGCACATGAACCCTACTTTAAAGCAACCAATGCATTCTGTCATGCATCAACTATTAATTTTCATTTCATTTGAATCTTATTACTGGATATAAGACTTGCTTGAAGGCCCATTCAACTAAGGACAAGCCTGATTGAAAATGGATTAGTCCTGCTATTAGGCTCTATCCTTATGGCAGTGAGGTGGCGAAGCATCAGTACTTCTTTGTCAGCCCTGTTTTAGTTATACAAGCCCTACTGTGATACAAGTGATACAAGCCCTATATAGAACAGGACTTGTAGTACCTCTTGCAGGGATATGCAGAAGAATTTTCTCAGAAGTTGCTCAGATTTACTTGAAGTTGGATGCTGGCCTTGTTGCAGACCCAGAAGAGATCCTGGGAAGGAATCATGACCAGTTATCTGGAAATGGTGTGAACCTATTAGACCTGAGGAATCTGGGGGGCCTTCTGAGCTTCAGAACTCCTGCTTGAAAAACAGGTGGTAATTGTGGTTAGGAGGGCCTTTGAATAGTTTCATGTTGCATACCAGTTGTGCCCATTCCTAGATTGGGAGGTTCTGCTTACAGTCACTCATACCCTAGTCAACCGATTGGACTACTGTAATACACTCTCTATGGGCTTGTTCTTGAAAAGTATTTGAAAGCTTCATCTAGAATGCAATGGGGTAGGCAATTATATGTGCTTCTACAACAGAACACAATAAATCTCTGCTCCCTGAATTGCATTGATTGCCAGTTTGCTTCTGGATCCAATCCAAGATGCTGGCTGAAACATTTAAAACCTTTCATGGCACGGGGCCCAATTATTTGAGGGACGCCTTTCTCTGATTATATCTGTTCATCTCATGAGATCTGGTATAGAAGGCATGTTGCAGGTCTCATTCTTCTCTATAGCAGTGTCCAACTTAGAGAACATTCTCCCTCCTGAAGTGGGATTAGTTCCATCCCTGTAACATTCCAGAAGTCCATCAAGACCTGGCTATATCATTAGGCCTGGGGGTTCCAGTGGACTGGTGAAAATTCTAACATGGTTTCATTACTGCGGTTAATGTTCTCTCTCTCTACTGCCTTGTGGTTTTTTATATTTTAATAGCGACTGATTTATATGAGGGTGAAAGTTCGTTCTCCGAGCTTGTGGGTTGGTTTCTGAACATTTCGTTACCAGGCTATGTAACATCTTCAGTGGAGTTTAGGGGATGCCAGTGTTCTTCTGTTTATAAGGGCTTCAGGAGTGAGTGTGTCAAATTAGAGTCTTGAGATGGGTCAGGTTTATTCCATCAACAGACACATTGACCTACAACCAGCTTACGAACCCCTCAGAATCCAAATCAACTGCACAGCAAACCAGAGACAACATCGATCTTCAACCAACCCATGCAATTCTCCCCCCACTAGTTCACCTCTCAATGATCCTGACCTGATGTAACCTCCCTTTCATAAGACCCGTCACAAGACTCTCACTGAGGACTCACACCCGACCCATCACAAGATCTTCACTTGACACACCCACACCTGAAAGCCCTAATAAACAGAAGAACATTGTCATTGATGTCCCTTAAACTCTGCTTAAGATGTAATCTAGCCTGATAACGAAAAGCTCGGAAACCAACCCACAAGCTTGGAGAACGAACCTTCACCCTCATCCTACACCCGAGCTACAGATATTTCCCACTATTGCAAACTGATTTATATTTTTAATAATGATTGTTTTTATATACAGTATTTATTGTTTTGGTTAATTTTTGAACAATACCCAGAGTCACTTTTTGTGAGATGGGCAATCATATAACTGTAATAAATAAATATTTTTTCAGGTTTCAATTTTAGATTTGTAATAAAGAAATGTACAAATACTTCCATGCTTATAATTTGCCATGAAGAATGAAGCATAAGACAATTATCTAATTTTGGCTGGCTGTCCTAATATGTAAATACAATGGTCATAAACACAAAGATAAGTGAAACTGGACACTGGGTGTCACTGTTGATTTACAGAGAAATTTCTGAAAGCACATGGAACTAACATAAAAGGCTCTTCCCACCTAACACACACCCCCCCCACACACAAAGTTGTGGGGGGGAATAATCAGATGTGTCTGGTTATTTGGTGAAACTTTAAATTTGGCTGTTATCATGTCAGGCAGTAAGCAAGGATGATATGCCATACTTTGAAAATACACCATCTGCTGCTTGTTAGCTGACAAAAGCATCAACCTATCAATTCTCTAAGTAGCTGTTGCTCATTAGCCGACAAAAGCTACTTTCAATGCTCACATATTATTTGATTATTTTAGACAGATGAAGATTATATCTGATCAGGGTAGGGAATAAAGAAAACCCCAAGAGCTCAAAGGGAAATTAAATATGGCAGCACGGTCAGAATCCAGTTCCCAGTGAAGTTGATGACAAGACTCACCTACTAAACACTGTGTGATTTACAGCAGGGAGTCTGGAGAAAGAGACCACCCAGTGTTTCAGAGTTATTTATTAGCAAACATGAAAAACTAAATGATGTATCAGTATTTCTGAAGATATTCAACATTTTAAATCTCTTTTTCCCAAGGCTGACATTTTCCTCCTTTCATATTTTCTGATTTTTGTTTGCATGGTACACACAGACTCATAGAGTTTCCAGCAGTTCTGAAGATTGGATCCCTTCCTTCCCCTCATTTACTACCAACTAATAAATTCAGCATGAATGGACACATGCCTAACTTGCATGTCCAGAATGGACCTTAAAGCAAAAACAGTTCCACCAATCTATTTGTCATTTCTTTGAAAGACTGTAAATGTTAAAATTATTTCCACTCTATCGTAAAAGAAAAGGAAGTGTTCCAGGCCAGGCATTTTCATCTTTCTAAAAATAGTTTGCATAACATATAAAGCAATAATTAGGATTTCATGCTTTCATGACTTCTCTGCTACAAGCAGCCACCTCAACATGTACACAGAAAAGATAGGAAAGTATCTATTTTAATGAGTACCAGGAGATACTAAGACAGCTTAAATAGTAATATGGGAAATACAGGGAACTATGCATCCAATCACTTAAGACCAATATGAATAGCCATACAGAGATACTATCTGGTATATCATCTTTTTATTTGAATAGGAATATCCTGTCTCTCCCTGGTGTGGGAAACGCACGCTGGACAAAGGGAGACCTTTATACTGATAAAAGAGAATATCTGTAGCTCAGGATTGAACTGAGTGGGATCCTTGGTACTCTCTAAACGTGGTAGTTTCCTTGCAGATGCCTCATTACTAACCTAGGTATCATCATCATCATCAAGAGCCTTCCAAGGTTGGTAAAATGAGGGCCCAGATTGTTGGGGGCAATATGCTGACTCTGTAAACCCACGTAGAGAGGGCTATAAAGCACTGTGAAGCTGTATAGAAGTGCTATTGCTATCATCATCATCATCATCATCAATGATGATGATACCTAGTTTGATAATGAAACATCTGCAAGAAAACCACCAAGCTCAGAGAGCACTAAGGATCCCATGGGAATCCTTATAGACTGACATTTCCTGAATAAAATAATATGATTATGAATATTTACTGTAAATGTTTGAAGGACATCTAAATTATGTTATGGTTACCATTTGGATATTTCTCAAAACATCATGTACAGAATACCATACATTAGAAAAGAATAATTACTAACAAGACTTAAACTTGATTTAATTAGGAATTCTTTTTCCAGAATATAAAACCTTTTATAAGACTTCAACACTTATCAACATGTTTAACAGATAGGTTAGAGTACAAATAAAGGCTTACATTTACTCAGAAGGATTTCATTTCTCATGAGTGAATTGAAAATAATGCTGCAGAGTTCTGTATTGTTTAAAGTCATGCTAAAATATCTAGTTCAAGAACAGGGCACAGAAATTGTACATTTATTTATTTAATTGACCTGCATGCCACCGGAGTCATAAAAGTGATTCACAGCAGGTGCAGATTTAAATATTTGTGCAGTCATATAAGCTACTTTTAAAATTAGATTTTCTTAAGAAAGTAAGAAACAAAAAGGAGCTTGCACACTGTATGCTTGATAATTTATACAATTAAGGAAATGTTTTGTGAGAATGACCTTGAGGAACAAGAAGAAGAGATGCTGCTTAGGAAACAATTAAATAGGAGGGGGAGGAGCCCCTAGTGCCTTAACAGTCAGAGGAAGAAACTTAAGAACCAGCCCGAATTGATCAGGCAAGTGGCAGCAGCAGATTTATACCTTCAGATTTACAAGATTATGCTAATATAGGATTCAAAGTAAAGTTGTGTTTTCTGTCTGGTTTGCCTTGGAGAACTGACAATTAAGTATTGCTGCATGCCAACATTATTTTGTAATATCGATGCATAGAAAAATATCCAAAGGAAGAGAATATATGTAGTTCAGGGTTGGACTCTGGAGTCCTTGGTTCTCCTGGGTGAGCAGGCTTGGTTGTTTGCTTGCAGATGTTTCACTACCTAACTACCATATTTTTTGGAGTATAAGACACACCTTTTTGCCCTCCAAAAGAGGGTGGAAATGTCGGTGCGTCTTATACACCGAATACAGCCAGTTTTGGCCCCCCCCCGAAGCTCCACCCCCGCATCCCAGTTTTGCAAAAAACAGGGCATTTTTTTGCAAAAATTGAGGCGTTTTTGCCATCCCTCACCCCCAGGAGTGCTCTGCAGGCTTCCCAAACCCTCTGCATGCCCTGTTTTTGCAAAAAAAAAAAAAAAAAAAACCCCGAGCAAAAAAACGAGCCATTTTTTGCAAAAACTGGAGTGTTTTTGCCTTCTAATTATTCCATCTAGCATGACTGGAGGAGGAATTCTGGGAGTTGAAGTCCACTAGTCTTAAAGCTGTCAAGTTTGAAGATCCCTGGGTTAGGGGTTAGGGGTGCAAGGGTCTTCAAACTTGGCAAGTTTAAGACTTGTGGACTTCAACTCCCATTCCTGAGCTAGCATGACTGGAGGAGGAATTCTGGGAGTTGAAGTCCACAAGTCTTAAAGCTGTCAAGTTTGAAGTTTATAAAAAGTATACATGGTTGTAAAAAGTGTATATGATTGTAAAAAGTATTCTGCTACATTGGTATTTTATTAAATAATGTATTACTACACCATTTGGTTCAGAATACTTTTTTCCTTGTTTTCCTCCTCTAAAATCTAGGTGCGTCTTATACTCCGGTGCGTCTTATACTTCGAAAAATACAGTAGGTAACATCATCAGTCATACTTCAAACAAATCTCTTCTTATGACACTCCACTGTATTCATCAATAGAAAATTGGGTGCCTAAAGGTTTTGAGTTAGCATATGTATTCTAGATATATCCTGGCCTAGTTAAATTAGAGATAAAGAACATTTTTTTTTGCTCAGGATTCATGTTTTTTTCTAAAGTTCCATCTTCTGAATGAATAAGTCCCTGTTCCATTTTTTCTTCCAGAATAAAGTACAGAGCTCTAGAGTCTAAACTATAAGATAGTGAAACTGACTGAATGGAAGTGATTATACTGAATATATTGAATCTATTTTTACAGTGCAGTGTTGAGAGTAATTGGTGTCAATTATGATTAGAGAATAGGGAACATAGCTGTGATGCCCAGTTGATATTTCTGAAATAGTAGTTGTGGACCTGCCCCTGCTCGCTCTGTGTGTGTGTGTGTGTGTGTGTGTGTGTAAGAGAGAGAGAGAGAGAGAGAGAGAGAGAGAGAGAGAGAGAGAGAGAGAGAGGGAGGGAGGGAGGGAGGGAGGGAGGGAGGGAGGGAGAGAATAACCATATACAAAACTGGGCTTTCTTACCTGTGGTACACAGATGTGAAATGCTCTTTTCCAATTGGAGACTACAACCAGAGTATTCATATTTTACAAGTTTTATGGGCATATAGGATCTTTTATTTAGTTCACTATATTCATTCTTTTGTGCCGTGTTAACAGTGGACATATTTTTTCCATCACTTATTTGTTATAAATCTTTACAGTTCTTATCATTCATTCCATTTTCAAAGGTAAATTAAGTCACCCTTATACACGGAGACAGATTTCACATAAAAAGAAAAAACAGTCTGCAGCCCATCACAGTAACTTGAACCAGAAACTATAAAGGCAGTCTTCTATTTTTCCCCCTTTGTTTCTTTTACTTCCCCTGTCAATGTAGGATAGCACAGGAAATGAATCACCTGTTCAAAGGTTCTTTTTCCTTTACTCTTGTTCAAATTTATTCATGAATTTTGCTATTGCTACTATGCAAAGATAAGGAAAGATGAAAAAAGAACAGGATGATTATCTCTGAATGGGTGAAATAAAAATGACCTAGCTAAAATATTTCAATAATCTAATCCATCTTGGAAAGAAAAGAAAGAACATATGAACATCATTAAGAATCCCAAGATTTAAGCTGATTCAACTGAAAAAAAAAATCAGTTTTATGAACTGGGGTTTTACAGCTGTTTAAGATTTTATCAACAGTTACAGTGCTTTCTCTCCCACCAGAATTTTACTAGATTCCATTTTATTCTCAGTGACAAAATGATATCCTGAATGTAGTTTGTGACCACTGCCAAGCCACTGCTGAGTCATTGATAAACAAAACATAAACTCTGTTTGGAAGACTTCATTAATTCTCTATTTGCACGAGGGCAATATCGTGCAATAGAGAAAATAAAGTTATATGAAAACAGAAGTAAAAAGCCTCTTGTGTGGTATGCATATATATAAAATTTGCATTTCTATGTATGTATGTATGTATGTGTGTGTGTGTGTGTGTGTATGTATGTGCATATATATGTGTATGTATGTATGTGTATGTATGTATGTATGTATGTATGTATACACACACAGGCAAATTTTTATCATATGATCATGGGGATGCTGCAACAGTCGTAAGTGTGAAAAACGGTCATAAGTTACTTTTTCAGTGCCGTTGAAACGTCAAATGGTCACTAAATGAATGGTTGTAAGTTGAGGATTAAATGATGGTTGTATATAAACAGGAGGCTTTTACGGTCTGGGTAGGAAAGAACAGACTTAGGCTGAACTCTAGCTTTTGGAATAACAGCTTTCTGATTCCAAAGTTGGTTCATCTATAGTTATGGAAGGGTTCGACCCCACCTATGTAGAACTAGTTAACAGTCTGGAGGTTCTCCTGGACTTGCTTGAGCAACCGGTAGGACCATGCCTAGGTAGCCTAGGCACAATTACATCTTATGCTTCAATTGAAACTTTCCTGGAGATCAACTCTCTTGCCTAACTCATGACTGTACTACCACAATTCACTCTCTTTGAAAACCATCTGGAAGCTTAAACTGGTTCAGCATCTACTAGCCAGGGTAGAGTGATGGCTGCATCTAGATTTGTCCATGTAACACTGTTAGTCCAGAAGCTGCACTGATGCCAGTCAGCTTCTGATTTAATACAAAATGTTGCAAATCACCTTTAAAGTACATCCTGGTCAACTTTAAGGCCTGCTCCAAATTGAATCTGTCCATACTACAACATTTGGGAGAGTCCTTATTGAAGGTCTTGTTACTTCTCAGTGCTATAGGATAACTTGTCTGTCTCTCTTCCTATCAATCATCCCTGAGATGCATTGAATGATATACAACAGGTTTAAGTGTCACTGTTCAAAGTTTAGTATACTCACGGCATTCCTTCTCATCACTTTCATCAAAGCAGTCCGGCAGCCCATCACATTGCCAGGCTCCTGGGATACAGCGTCCATTACTGCACATGAAGTTTCCAGGAATATTACATTCATTTGTGAAATTATTCCAAGGCAACAGTTGGCTTTCTGTAAACCAGGAAAGATAAAATAAAAAGAAGAGGTCAAGTTCACATATGCAGAAATTATTTTTGCATCTGAACCAATGTTGCTGGGAGACAAAAGCATACACACACACACACACACACACACACACACACACACACACACACATGAAAGGAAGGTGGAAAGAGCAGAAAATTAGCATTTAGTTCTATTGATCTATCCTTTCTTAAATCAATATTTTGAAGTTCCCATTTTCTTCTATGCTTTACAGGAAGGTCTTACATTCTATCATTCAAAAATTGTTTATTTCTGAATAATAACATGAATTGGGAAAACTGAACATTTATTTAGTTGCAACTGTTTGAAATTGAATAACATGCAAACTATTTTAATTTGTTCAGTTTGTAATTCAACACATTTGGCACACATTATAGCCATAGCTATAGACCTTTAATTCACTTTTTCCTTAGATTTCAACACTTAATAAATGAAATTGAACCTTGGTTTAATGAAGCAATTCAATCAAAATAATAATATGTAGTTTCCAAATTAATTCAAGGTGAAATTCAGAGAGATTTCTTATATCAAGGTACAAATCTAGATACTTTCTGAACCAGAATGGTTTTTAAAAATCCCTTCTCTTTAAGCTCTCACACTTCCTAAAGTTTGTTTTCATCTTGGTTGCTGTAGAAAGAAGTTCATTCCTAGGGCAAAGAAAATAATTCCCATGGGCACCTTGCCCATTGGACTGCATTTTTAAAAGACTTTTATTAAATCAATATAATTCGCAGATTGCCAAATGCAGTAAGCTTATTTAACTGAACATAAATAAATAGAGCTGGCAGGTTGCAAAAAGCTTACAGACATCTACTTTACAAATGCATCTGAGTCCTATTTTATCCTCATAGGATTCTTAGAAAATAAATGACTAATGCCTGAAACTCTTTGTAGTCACCATGCAGGCAAAAAGAAGAAGAAGAAGATAAATTGGTAGAAAGTACCATATCAGGGTAATAGAAATGGCAGGCAACTTTGCCTTATATAATTAAGTGCTTTGATAGCATGGAGTTGTGGTCAGTCCAAAGATATCATTTTGTTATACCACCCATTTGTGGTATAATTTGCTTTCTAGATTTCAAATATGTGATTAACCCAAAACATTACCTATCAATTGTCTATCAGAGAAACTACTGCACATTGACTATCTCAAGTGTTAACTTTGTCTCAGTCACATCAATATGATGAATTAAATTTCAGTGAATTTACTGAAGCTTGTAAACATTGTGCAGAAGTCACTATGATACTGGCAGAGTACAGATCTCTTATCGGTCCACTGATTGACTCTGTGCCAGACATAATCACTCAGCCTGACCTACTTCCAAGACTGTTCCCAGAGTGTACTGGGATAACCTTAAGTACAATGCAGAGTCCCTTTAAAGGAAGTTGATATACTAATATAATAAACCCATGATTTAATCAACAGCTCAGGTTCTCCAGGAATCAAAACTATAACAAAGGCATATTATACATCCTATTTGCATTCACATATCTTATGCACAGTTGATATATTTGATAGAATATATCACAGAATATATAACACACACATTCATTATACATACAGTACAATGCTATGTATATATAAGATGTTCACACTTTGTTAATAATTTAGATCACTGTCAGTCTTCACTCAGGCACAGCAGTAAATCCTTATCCTCCCCAAACTAACAAGCCATAGGCATCCTTGAGAAAGGTGGAGAGGTGATACAACACATACTCCAATGCATTGACACAAACTCCACCTCTTATGTACTTCTGTGGAGAGTCACTGTGCAGTTCTTGCTGATTAAGACTGGTTTGTAGTTTGCCTCAAGGACAGAGTGTTGTCTATTTGTCAACTGCGTGAAAAGCATTAAATAGACAGCTAAAAGGCTGCCTTGGGTTCTTGGGTTAATTGAGACACCTGTGAGCAAGCATATCTGCCTTCTAGTAAAGATGTTTATATGGGGTGGCTTTATCAGGCAAAGGAATTTTGGTTGTTTGTGCTTTGTGTGTCCTTGTGCGCTGGAGGTACTATACAGTAACAAGGATCAGGGTGATTGAAGTTACAGGATGAAAGCAGGGCAACAGAGTCAGAGAGAGGATCCCCAAAGGAAAGGAATATGGTTATTTTTGCTTGCAGAGCAAGCAAAATTGGACAGGAAAATCTGTGCAGCAAACTGACTGGTGAAATGAAGCAACATTGGGGGCAAAAAAAACCCACAGCAAAATAGCACAACAAAGTGTGACCAAGATGTTTACTTTTCAGGACATTCAGAAAAAAAACAGATTATTTTTCTCTCTCTAGGCTAGTAATGAAAGTGAAAATAAAGCAAAGCAGCCATTTGGAAGAGGATAACCACACCTAACCAAACAGTGATTAAATTTAACAACAGCATAGAAACAAAGGAAAGACTGAAACAGTTGAAGACCCACAAGGAGCTCTGTACATGATAGTATATTACATTACTTAAGCTAGGACCATTTTATATAAGCACAGGTTGTTTATTTTATTTGCACTGTAAACTATAAAAGTTACTTTATTTTGCAAAAGACGACTGCCTGGGGGTCTGGAAAAGTTATTTCCCTTTCCCATCCTCTAACAATCATAAAACATGTACCAAGGGTGGACTTTGAATTCTGATATTAGAATGCAAAGTTTCAGCATTTTGGCATCATCTTGGTGAGCCTGTGAAAGTTTACTCCCTTCATCCTGAAAGAGAATCTGCATTATTAAAAACAAGAAGGAAGATCTATTAGATGGAGAAAATCTGCCTACTATCAAACACAAGATTCAAATCCTACATATCTGTCAACTCCCTAATTTAAATTCCATCACTTTTCCCACCCACCCCCTGCTCTTTCAAATCATTTGGCCTAGTGGCTAAGGTGCTGACCTAGAAACCAGGAGGCTGACAGTTCTAGTCTCACCTTAGACCTGAAAGCCAGCTGGATGTCTTTGGACCACTCATTCTCTCTCACCCCAACTCACTTTACTGGATAGTTGTTGTGGGAAGAAAATAGGAAGAGGAAGGAGTATCATCAGGTATGTTTGCTGTCTTGAGATGTTTATAAAATAATAAAGGAGGGATACAAATCTAATAAGTAAGTAAATAGACTTTTGGCCATTATTTTCTCAATCTGGAAAATAGCAATCAATTGCTCAATATTAAAAGTATCCAAAACAGTATTTAGTCCATCAGCCAGCTTCAGCCCTTATAAGCACAATCTAAAGATATCTGTTGCAAACAAAAGAATAGCTATTGAAGATTCCCAGAGGACTCGCTAATCCCTTTGACTAATTCTAATCCTTCTGCCTGCCACCATTTACACTGATTTTTTATTATACCCAAATCTAAGAAGAGATAATTACAAAAACTAGTCAACAAAAATCAATATAATTCAATTTGTTTGGAGAACAGAGGGATGCTTCAACTTTCATCCTAGCATAACTATGGAATGCTTTAAAGTCTGCAATCCAAAACTAATAAAAACACCATATTAATTTCTACAATTCTTTGCTTTAATAACCACAGCAAAGGTCACCAAAATGATTGTTTCAAGATTAAATCATTCAGATGAAGAATGAGATAAAATTAACTATATGTTACCTCCCCGCACAAAAGGAATAATCCTATGTCATCCAAAAGACTAATTTATCAATGAATGCATTTTTTGAAATATAGAAAGTTTATGCAAATGTATCAATTGTTAAGATGCCAAAAACATCTTGTTTATGCTGCAAAAGATTAACATGGCTACCCTTCTGCATAAAGAAATATAACTGGTAAAAAATAAAATCTCCTTTGAATAGAGCTTGACATATTCATGTAATTTTCTTGTCAATACAGAAAATTGACTTTTATTACTAGAGCCTGCAGGTCCTTGGAATTTTTAGCTAACAGAGTAGTACTTATTGGTATTTCTTCCATTTTAAAACCATTTTATTTTGATCCACTTAGTGCTTTAACTATTAGCTTTTGTTTGTTTATGGTATTTTCTACATAACTAGGTAACAATCCACTTCACCCTGCAGTTGTATCAATTTAAGTACATTTGATACTATCGGCTTTGAAGAGAAGTATATTTACTTAAATTAAAACATTCCATTCATAGGGAAGGACTATGTTCATATTACAGAGTTCACCTTTAGTAGAAGATACATAGATGAAGAGCTAAATCACTGAGTACAACTGTCTTCAACAATTCACACCATTAGTCCTTTTGATTAAAAATGTTTTCATTCTTTTTAGCAACAAGCTAAAATCAGTCCAGAGATCAATGTACTTTTCCAGAAAAGTAATAACTGTTCCCTAAAACTTCTTCCCAGAAACTGTGGGTCACATCTAAGTAATTCCCTGTTATTGAAAAATGTTTTCTCCACCCTGAGTTTTCTTCCAAGATAAGTAACAACTGTAACACCTATAGCAATGATGGTGAACCTTTTCGGCACCGAGTGCCCAAACCGGAACGTGCGCGCATGCACACGCCACAAACCCGAAGACCAGCTGGCCAGCGTGCGCATGCACACCGGCCAGCTGGTTTTCGGGTTTCTGGCGCTCCGATGCGCGTGAAGACCAACTGGCCGGTACGCACATAGAGCAGCTGACAGCGCACGTGCCCACAGAGAGGGCTCTGCGTGCCACCTCTGGCACGCATGCCATAGGTTCGCCATCACAGACCTATAATCTGTGAACATATGAGATTACCTAATTTGTTAATGAAATGTCTGCAAGAAAACCACCAAGCTCAGAGAGCACCAAGGACCCCTAGTTGAGTTACAAATATTCTCTTCTTTATGTAAATTAATTTAATTCTGTATAGTTGTTCTATAACACTAAGTCATACAATATTTTGGTTGTTTGGGCTTAATAATGACATAAACACTTTAACTTGTAATACTCTCCCCCCACCAAAAACCATACTACATTATTAGTTACATTATGTGCGAGTTCAATGTTACTGATACTTTGCTTCCAATTTACTTTTGCCACAACATGACCCAAGTTGTAAGACTGGATGAACAAAGAAGCATTTCTTTATTCATAGAAATACAGGCAGTGTATTCTTACAATAGTTCATTTACTGACTGTTCAAAGTTACACAGGCACTGGAAAAAGTGACTTATGACTGTTTTTCACACTTACAACCATTTTAACAACCCCATGGTCAAGTGATCAAAATTCAGACACTTAGCAACTGACTCATATTTATGACAGTTGCAGTTTCCTGAGGTCATGTAACTCCCTTTTGCAGTTTTCTGACAAGCAAAGTCAATGGGGAAGCCAGATTCACTTAACAACCATGTTAGTAACTTAACACCTGCAGTGATTCACTTAACAACTGTGGCAAGAAAAGTCATAAAATGGAGCAAACTCACTTAACAAATATCTCACTTTCTGAGCAACAGAAAGTTTGGGCTCAATTGTGGTTATAAGTCAAGGACTACCTGTAAAGAAGGCATAAGCTAGAGACACTGTTTTATTTCAATATAATCTTTCTAATTTTTAATTCATTAACGTTAAGAAAACATAGTTACACTAACAAAACAATAGCCATTTTACATAAACTGACTGCATTTTCAGAGTATGCCACTGTATAACAACAATAAACGAACAAACAATTCTGAGAATTGGTTGAAAAGGTCAGTATAAAAAGTAAGCAGACATATACACAAAAACTAACACTGACTAACATCACAGATTTAGCAATTGTTGATAAAAAAAGACAAAAAGAAAGTCTGGATAGTGGATGTGGCACTACCTGCAAACAGCAACATACTGTAGAAGAAAAAGAACTGAAGAAAATATATAAAATACAAAGACCTGCAAATAAAAGTAGAATGACTGTGGCAAAAGCAAGCAAAAATAGTACCAAGAGGCGCTTTGGGTGCAATTCTAAAACATCTTAAGCTCTATTAAACACCACTGACATTGACAAAATCATCAATTGTAAAAGACAGCTTTACTTGGAACAGCTTTCATCCTGCAACAATATTCTTAACATTATTAAACAATAACATCTGTTTATTCCAAGTCATTGGGAAGGACTTGATAGGTGGATACAAATGCCAAATCCAGTCTAAACATCTTATTGACTGCACAACCAACCATAATTGTATAATAATACAGTAACAATATCAAAAAGCTTTGGACAGCAGTTAGAAAATATGATAAAATTTCCATGTGTCAATTACAAAAAGCCACACTGCTTGGATCTGCACATATGTTGTTACCCCAATACATTATGACTTCCTAGATTCTTGGGAAGAACTTGATTCAATGAAGGCGAACACCACACAAGGTGTGATTTCACCTTGTTATATAAATAATAATTTACTAAATTTGTATGCTGCCCAACTCTTAGTGACTCTGATTTATCGGTGTTCTCTCTCATCCAAGGATTAAAAACAGGGTTTTCAGTAACAAACCAGCTAGGTATTTAGAAAATTCAATAAAATTTAACTTCATAACTTCCTCTGGATTGTGCCATATACCTTCCAGTTGTTTTATTCACTGGTAGATGACTGTTTCATTATTCCTAGGAAACGGATAAAATATCACAAACCTTGTTCCAGGAACTGGTACAAATGCTGAATAGCAAATCAAGATTATGAATGGAAGCAAGTATGCCCTCCCCTGTGCTATCACCGACTGTATTTATAAAATCAGCAAGACAGATACAGGAATTGCTTACCACAAAATGTACTGTGATTAATCCCACCCAAACATGGCATGATTAGGCTTTACAACTGGATAGTCTTGGTAAAATCCCTAGCATTAAATTTTATGCTGTCTTCATAACAGCTGTTAGTTCTGCTTGGAAGATATAAAAATAAATATGCAGAGAAAGCTCACGGGGCTTCTTTAATAGCTAAGAGAAAATAGAGAACATGTGTCATCTGAAAAACAAAGTTTGGGTGGAACGTGTGCATGGTACCAAACAAATAAAAGCCAACATGTTTGGAGAAGCAGAGAAAGTTGATTTATTTACTAAATCAAAAACTGGTTCCATGTGGTTTCTTGAAAATAATAGCTCTGCTCCAATAGTACATAAAACTGACATTAAGAGCAAGAAACTGTATAAAGGTTCTAAGTATTCAGGGAAGAGGGACTTCCTGATAATAGTGGAGTTCCAGTATTTGTACTATATGAGCCCCTGTAAAGGAATGGGGATGGGGAAGAAAAGTTAATGGGCAGCTTGCAGAAAGCATGACAGTATTGAGAAATAGCACGTGAGAAAGGAACTCAAAATAACCCAATCTTGGTTCTATTAATTTTATTTATCTAAACATTTATATAGCCATCCATCTTATGTCAAACTCCCAAACGATAATTAAAACAATACTGATAATAAAACAATGTAAAACATGTATCTATTAAAACCATAAACGTTAAAAATCTGACATAAAATTAAATGTCTGATATGCAGTCTCACATAACCTCTTTTTACCCCCCTGACCCTATCCCATTGCTTGGAGAGGGGGGGGGGAGCCAAGTTTGAACTTCTTTTTTGGGTAGAGGCCAGCTAGACTTCAAGGGGAAGGGTGTTCCATAGGGCAGGAGCTCTCACAGAAAAGGCACGCCTCCTAGATCCCATAAAATGGCATTATTTAAGGGAGGGATTAGGAGCATGCCCAGTCTATCTGATCTGGTAGGATAGGTAGATTTCCTTTGGGAGACATAATCCTGCAGAAAATCTGACTCTTTGCCACATAATAAAGGTAGTAAACTAGTAATAAAGGTAAGGTAATAAACAGCACCTTGAATTGCACCCAGAAGAAAATTGGGAGTCAGTGTTTGTTTAGTATACGATGAGGCAGAGAGAAACTTGGACAAGCTTTGGATGAGCTTTTAATTGTCTATTATTCTATCTACACAGTAAATTATGTTCATGCCATCCCTGTTTCCTGACGAGGCTTACTTTGAAGGAATGACAGCCTCCTGCTGATCACACAACATAATAACTGGGTTTACAGTTCCAAGAAGAGTTATTTTATTCCTAGTCTGGGATATTTAGAAATACTTATAAAGAAAGACACTTAAAAAAGACTTGTTATTCTCAAAAAGGACAATCTGTGCTCTCATTGGAAGGGATTCTTGGTTTCTTCTTAATTTCTGAAGAACTGTCAGCATTTCAGTATGAGAAAGTCTGAAGATTATAGAGGTTTGTCACCATGGCAAGCACAGAAACATGGAGAAATCCTCATAATTTATTCTCTTCTATGTTAATTAAGAACAGAAGGGAAGAATCTTGGGAGACAGAATAAGGCATTCTGTTACTGGCCAACAAATGAGCACTGTCTGATTGATGGTTCTTTGTATTGGGTTCTGGCTGGAAAAACCAAACTCTGATTGGTTGGCAGTTGCCTATGCACTCTGTATAAACATGTCCATATTTATTGCATCCTGGTAACCAAATAAATTATCCTGCGCACATTTTAAATTGTACTCAGAAGGATTGGGAGGTGGAAAACTTGGTCATTTGGAATTATTATTTTCAGAGAAAATATTCGAACAAGGGAGAAGCAATACGGGAATTAATGTAAGCAATTTATCCTACTTATTATACATCAGCTGTGATCTGGATCAGAAAACTCAGCTTAGGAAACAAAGCTGTGCTATATATATTTGCTGAATGTTGATGTAATGTACAGTACATATCAAGACACACACACACTAATGAACAATACATATAACTTTTATTAAAAACTATGCTGGTTGTCAGGAAAATAACAGTCAACTTTTTTGCTCAATGCAGGAGAATACTGCTATTCACCTACTTATAGTCACAGTCACAGACAAAAAAACGTACAAACTGAATTGGAATAACTCCTGCAATTATGACCTCCAGACGAGGGAAACTGAATCCCGATTAAATCCCAAAGGGAAACTTACATTATAAATAATTCAAAATTCATATAAGCAGCACATTTTATTAAACCTGTACTGACAATGACATATCCAAATTATAGCCCCTCCCATTTGTCACACAGGAACATGTCTTGGAAATGCTTGTGATCAATTTAAGTGCATAATTGTAATGGTTATGATTAGCATTGATCATACACAAGAAAATCATTCCTTTTATATATTGAACAGAATCTATGAAACAAAGAGGATACTGGGGAAGTACAACCATTTTTTTAGTAATTACTATAAAATATATCATATATGGAAAAATAAAATAATACTAAAAGAAAAACATGGGAAATATCTGACACAAGGATTAGACAAAAATGACGTTTATCTTATATCTTAGCAAGTCTTGGACATTTATGATGAGCAAGGTGATCTATAAAAACTTTTAGTATCAAATAAGAGAGGTCATCAAAAACTAGAAATGTAATTTCTGAACCTTGATTGGAAGCACGTTCAAGTTAAAAATATCCTAATGTTAGAAAATAAAATGAATAAAATAAAAACACAAATAAAAATTACAGATTTTGGCAAAGTCACTTTCCTACATTCTTAAGAATCTTGGTAGATTTTAAATATATATCTTCAATGCATTTTATTCTATTTACTGGCTCCATTGATTTCTGTAATGGTTACATGGCTGTATTTCAATGTCATTGTAGTCTATAAATAAAATCATACTGGATGAGAAGTTCCACTAGTGCAGCTAGGCAGCTGCCAGCATTTTAGAAGGAAAAGGAGAACCAAAACATCAAAATATTCTAACCATGCAAAGGAACAGAAAGGATTACTGAAGAATAAAGAGAGATATTGAATACATGATTAAAAAATTGCTTTTATCCGGATAAAATACAGCCCAGGCTGCATATTTTTGTAAGATCTGTGTAAAAGTAAATGGCAAATGGAACCTGGAAGGAAATTGGACAGAATTATGTTAGCACCAAGCAGAAACAGGATATTCCTGGGATGTGAAGCTTTACTCCGAAACATATGGCCACTCACCCTTACGTAATTCAACTGCTGGGTGTCTGGGCTACCAACCACAAAGGGCACAGGAGAACAAAAGTTTTACAGATTCCCTAGATTGAAATATCTGAAAAGGAGTAAAGAGGAATTACAACCTAAGAGGAGAGTAAAATGCAGGAAAATGCAACAGAAACTAAGTGAAATGGCAGAAGATTAAACCAGAAATAGGAAAATAATGATTACAAACCTAACAGCAGCACAAAAGCAGGCTATTAAATTGACCAGCAACAGGGTCAGTCCAAGGCTGGGCAGGAAGGTAGAGTACCTTAATCATGAGAAATCTAGCCATAAGGAGATGAGAGTTTCCATATCATGGCTAAAATATAAATTTTGTTAGGACAGCCTCAGGTTGGAGTAACTTTTATCTTGGAAACCATGAGACATTTTATAGAACAGTCATTACCTTTTAGGAGAGCATGAACTGAGCTGCATAGGAATACATAATTACGCCTTTTGTTTTTAAAGAAAATGGAATTAAACCAGTCAAATATTCACGGCTTTTTTTTTTAACAGTACAAAAACATACCTTATGGAAAGTCCTCATTTAGTGACTGCAATTGATTCCAACAAAATGGTCACTAAGCAAATACAGAGAGATGCTGCAAAGGTTGCTGGTTGTTGCTGTCTCATTCAGATAAAGTTTTCCCATGTAAAGTCCTGTGCCCGACCGTGTATTTTCTCTCCCCCTCCCCCCAAGGACACAGAGTTTGCTTTAACAAGGCATCTCTTTCTGAGCTGCTTTTCTCTATGGCACAGCATTTCCCCAAAATATGCTGACTGTAAGTTAACAAGCTCAGTTCTGTGATTTAATTACTCCATTAGAAACCTCCTGCTGGATGCAACTGCTGCCTGAAACTGACAAGACCTACATCAGTTTCATCCTCAAGACTTTTGTTGTCCTAAATGCACTTTGGTCAGAAAATGATTTATTATCATCATTTATTACTCTCATAGATGTGCATAGTTGCTATTTAAAGCAGAGTACTGTAGTATTCTAAATTTGGAAACATTTCAGAGATAAGGAACTTTTCCCCTTGCAGCCAACTGCAAATCCCCAAATCCTACTTATTATCACAAATTGCTATCACAAAAAGAACCCTTTAACAGCTCAGTGGAAATTAGGAAATATTTTTTAAAAATTTATTATGCAAGTTGTATTACTAATTTGTTGATAAATACAGGGCTGTTTTATTTGCATGCTAGTGCTCTTGATTCTTTTTGCATATTAAGGATTAAATAATCACCTTAAAAAGCGTAGTTAGTTTGGTCCAGTATGTAGAATATCTCAATTACCATGAGAATTTCTTGTCTTTCTGTTCTACTTTAGTGACTCTTCATAGGAAATGAAGTAATTGTTGAGTGGAACCAGTGGTGGGTTCCTACCAGTGTGGTCCACTCTATAGCACCGGTAGCAGCCCGCTGGTGATGTCACAGTACCGGTGCGGTCGGTTGCTGGTGCCTGGGCACCACCATTTAAAAATAAATGTTTTTTAATTTTTTTTGAAAAAATTTCTTCTGCGCATGCCCAGAAGCCGAGTTTCTGGCACTGCTCATGCGCTGCCTTCCTACCCCACAGTGAGTCCAAGCAGGGGAGGATGGCTGAGGGAGCGCATGAACGCTGAAAGAACGGGCAGCAAGAGCTATCTCCATTCCCCCCCTTCAGCAGTCCGAGAAGCCATGAACGCGCGGTGATGATCCTAGGCATTTTTGCACGTTTGAGGCTTCTCGAGCTGCTGAGGGGAGGGGGAATGGGCGGCAGGACCTATCTCAGTTCCTCTCCCTTCAGCAGTCCGAGAAGCCACGCCCACCCGGTCACATGGCTGGCAAGCCACACCCACAAAATAAGCCACACCCACAGAGTGGTAGTAAAAAATTAGGAACCCGCCCCTGAGTGGAACATATAACCAAATACAAGTAATTAGGGGCATTTTATTTTTAAAAAAGTGACATGACTGAAAAGAACTTTCAAACTATTTTTTTTAAGAAGGAAGCTGATTTTTGACATACAGAAGAAATCAGTAAACTGTTTCCTTTCCTTAAAATATATTCTGGATCACTAAAACTAAACAAGTCCAATAAAAAACCTACACTTTTACAAATAATTCTAGAATATTAAAATTAGTTTTATCATGTATAAAAAGACAATTGAATATTTATGAAAGGAGAGCCTAGACAGCTCTTTGAAGATGGAAGATGCTACTGAAATTAAATCTGAACACAGACAGATTGGGGAATTCAAGCTTATTCAGATGACAATACTTATGAAACTACAGCCACCTATCCCCACAACTTCCATCCCAGACACACCAACAACAGCCAAACCTCCTACAACTGAACCCATCCCATTGGGTTCACAACCCCTGGTGATCACAGAAAAGGAAGTGCAAGATCTATTTCACAGACAGAAGCCGGGAAAAGCACCAGGTCCAGACAAGATAACTTCTTCTTGCTTAAAAGTCTGTGCTGACCAATTGGCCCCCATCTTCACCCAAATCTTCAACAAATCACTAGAGATATGCCATGTTCCTTCTTGCTTCAAACGCTCCACTATCATCCCAGTGCCGAAGAAGCCCTCCATCAAGGAACTGAATGACTACAGACCAGTTGCTCTAACATCTGTAGTTATGAAAACCTTTGAAAGACTAGTGATGTCCCACTTGAAAACCATCACGGATCCACTGTTAGATCCCCTGCAATTTGCATACCGAGCAAATAGATCGACAGATGATGCTGTTAATATGGCTCTGCACTTCATCCTACAACATCTTGAATCTCCAAATACCTACGCAAGGGTCCTCTTTATAGACTTTAGTTCAGCATTCAACACCATCATACCGGACATTCTTCTAACTAAACTAAATCAGCTAGCGGTACCTGAACACACTTGTAAGTGGATCACAAGCTTCCTAACAGAAAGGAAGCAGCAGGTGAAGCTAGGCAAAATCACATCAGATACCTGTACAATTAGCACAGGGCCCCCCCAAGGCTGTGTACTCTCACCACTTCTCTTCTCTCTATATACCAATGACTGCATCTCAAACGATTCATCTGTTAAACTACTGAAGTTTGCAGATGATACAACAGTGATTGGCCTCATTCGAGACAACGATGAAACCGCATACAGACGGGAGGTTGAACAACTAGCCTCGTGGTGCGACCGGAACAATCTGGAACTGAACACACTCAAAACCGTAGAAATGGTGGTAGACTTTAGGAGAAACCCTCCCATCCTACCACCTCTTACAATACTAGACAACACAGTATCAACAGTAGAGACCTTCAAATTTCTAGGTTCCATCATATCTCAAGACCTAAAATGGTCATCTAACATCAAAAACGTCATCAAAAAAGCACAACAACGAATGTTCTTTCTGCGCCAACTCAGGAAGCTCAAACTTCCCAAGAAGCTGCTGATACAGTTCTACAGAGGAATTATTGAGTCTGTCATCTGCACCTCTATAACTGTCTGGTTCGGTTCTGCAACCCAACAAGACAGACACAGACTTCAGAGGATAATCAGAACTGCAGAAAAACAATTACTGCCAACCTGCCTTCCATTGAGGACCTGTATACTGCACGAGTCAAAAAGAGGGCCATGAAAATATTTACTGACCCCTCGCATCCTGGACATAAATTGCTTCAACTCCTACCCTCAAAACGTCGCTATAGAGCACTGCACACCAAGACAACTAGACACAAGAACAGTTTTTTCCCGAACGCCATCACTCTGCTAAACAAATAATTCCCTCACCACTGTCAAACTATTCACTAGGCTGCATTACTATTACTATTAGTTTTTCTCATCGTTCCTATCACCCATCTCCTCCCACTTATGACTGTATGACTGTAACTTGTTGCTTGTACCCTTACGATTTATATTCATATTGATTGTTTCCTGATTGCTTACTTGAACCCTATGACAACCATTCTTGACAAATGTATCTTTTCTTTTATGTACACTGAGAGCATATGCACCAAAAACAAATTCCTTGTGTGTCCAATCACACTTGGCCAATAAAGAATTCTATTCTATTCTATTCTATTATTTTGCACAGGGTTGCAACACTCACCATCCTTTTCTTAGGGTCTGTTGACCACACTATACTCTGTTCCAAAGAGATAGGATAGACCGCCCTTAGCAGTAAATTAATTACACATTTACAAAATATTCAACAAAGTTGCTCACATGTTACAAATTAATTTTATATAGGGGGCATCTCCATTAGTGAACTGTCCGGAACGTTTTCTGCTGGTTCAATTATTTAATCTTATAATATGGTGTGTCTGTTCAACTTTGAGGGTTTTATTAAAGCATTTAATACAGTGTTTATATGTTTTAAGAATGCAGACTTCCTAAGGAAACTTGTAATATGAAATATATATTCCCATACCAATATAACATTCCTAAAACAATAAATCAGATTTACATATATTTTGAGCAAGTTTAAACAAGTTAAATCCAATGCTTACCCAAAATGACATATCTAATTTAAAATATACTTTCAGGTGAAAGCTAAAGAAAATAGAAATTTAATGTTTTAAAAGTTAGTTCTTAGTCTTTGAATTGGCCTGGAAATGCAGCAGTAATGTATACAGCTCTAAAGAAGTTAAGAAATAAATGTCAGGGTTTATTGGAATATTTTAGGTTCAAACGGGAAAAAGTTGCTTCGAAACAGATGGGACACTATGTAATGTACTATATATCAATGGTTCCTTAAAGCAGCTGCATCTTTTCTCAAGATCATACACATCCATGCTAGGCAGCTGAAATTTAGTCCTGAGGAAAGAGCCATTGGTTTAAGGAATAACCAAGACTGTTGCATTTTGATATGCTCTCACCTTCGTTATTTTCTTGCAGATGTTTCAATAATAAACCGACATTATTCCTGGCAGTTGCCAAAATTTTCTACCATATTCACTCATCCATGTTCCAAAACACTTTTTCACTTTCTAATCAGAAGTACTGCACTGCCCCGATACCTATGGCTCTATTGTCAACAAGGACTCAAATGTGGCTATATTCTATTAAATGAAGCCCAAATAACCTACTATGAATTATCCTAGGTGTAACAAGTATTAAATCTACTTATCAGACATAATTAGTATTAAGCCTACTTTTAAGCTAGGCTCACTGGACTACTCTTCAGCACTAATCCTGATGTCATGCACTAATGTTAGTTTCATGACCATGGTTGACTAAGTAGGAAATTATACATGTTAGCAAATCTTTGCGGGATCTTCATGTAACCCAGTCAGTCACTACTGCCACGTTCAACTTAGATTCCAAGGAATCTGATGCTGGAAAGCCTATTTCAGATATATGTAGCAGATGGAATCTTCAGGAATTGGTGTGTAATCAAGCAAGGAGCAGATGAGGAGGCAGTCAAGTGACAAGGATCCTAATCCTAGGCAGCCATCCCGTCCCAAGATGAACTATGTACTTCAGAGGGCAAATGAATCATACTTGGTGTGCCCACTTGCCTCTCAAGAAGATCTTTATTTCTAATGACTTCCTTACCTGTCAACTGTCTTCTATAAGGTCATCTCCTCTGGGAACAACTGGTTCTACCTGGACTTTACATGGTCAAAACATTACAATTCTTATCTTCTGAAACTTTATCCTCTGAACCTGTATCACGATGCCCTACTTGTGAATGTTTAAACCCTCAGAACATGATTTGAATATGTTTTTTGATGCTGACTTAGCCTTTCAATAGGACTCTTTGCAGACAAGCTTGCTCATGCTGGGGAAGAGATAGTCTGGTCCCACTTATATTTATTTATTTTTATTTATTTTATTTGGAGGTTCTTCTATGCCGCCCTAGTCCCTCAGGACTCAGGGCGGCGTACAACATTTTAGGGAATAAATCATTAAAAACAATTTAAAAACAATTTAAAAAAATACCTGAATGTGAGAAATCTATATGCAAATATTGTGCAAATGTAGCTTGCTCAGTGGTTGGAGAAATAAAATAAACATGTTGTGATCCTCTGATTTGTGTTTGCAAATGAAATGGTAGAGCTGGTTAAAACTATGTGCTTGAAATGTTTTGCAAGCCTCAAACTTCAAGGCATAAGAACACGAAAAGCAAATGTAGAAAGATTGCAAAGTTAGTACATTGAATAAGAATACTTGTTCCATAACTAACAAATGGTTCAAATAAAAACATAGACATGTGACATTTTTAAGAGTTGTTCTCATGATAAATGAAGGATACATTGCAAAGTTCCTAACTAGAGAATGAGCCATTAAGATTCTACAATTACAAACTGAATTCCAAAAGGCACTCAACTATTCCCACAGGTGCTCAAAAAGGCTTTTGCAGTATAAGATCATTAATATTCTATTCATAACTGTAATTCCTTGTTTTAAAAGCATCTACAATGAACTAGGTAAATGTAGTAACTAGTTGAAAATGCAAGATGAGCTGTTTAAAACAATACATCTTATTTATTACATCGCATTTCAACAAAATCTGAACCATAGTCCTTGCTTTGATTACATTACGTTACAAACTTATTGCGTATCTTCAAGCCCCAGAGTAGTCATCAATTTCAGTGGATATATAATTGTACAGTAGATTGCACAAATCAGCTTGTTATTCAAATAATACTGATTTCTGATAGATTGTAAATTTTGCCTACTAAATGCCTCAACTAAAAGGTTTTTGAGATGCCACATAATCACTGTCTTTCAATTGCAATTTTTTATAAGAATAAATTTGCACATTTTCAAAATTACATTAACATATGATGCTTTTCTCTAGGTCAATGATGGCGAACCTATGGCTAGGATGCCACAGGTGGCACGCGGAGCCATATCTGCCGGCACGTGAGCCGTTACCCTAGCTTGGCTCCAGTGCGCATGTGCGTGCCCGCCAGCTGATTTTTGGCTCACACGGAGGCTCTCGGAGGGCGATTTCAGCCTCCAGAGGGCCTCCAGGGTGGCGGGGGGAGTGTTTTCGCCCTCCCCAAGCTCCAAGAAAGCCTCTGGAGCCTGGGGAGGGTGAAAAATGGGCCCACCGGGCCCACTGGAAGGCGGGAAATGGGGGAGTGGGGGAGTCTCACATGCATGTGCAGGGGGGTGGGGCAAGTGAGGGGCTTTGAATTATGGGTGTGGGCACGCACATGCGTGTAATAGTGTGCAAGTGCACTATTTCGAGGAAAATAGCGTGCACGCGCACCCGAGGAAAAAAAGGTTTGCCATCACTGCTCTAGGTCAATGTTTCTTAAAACTATGATCCTAGGAACCCTGTTGGTCACCAAGGCCCTCTCAGGGATCTGCAAAATCAAAATTATTTGCTAGTTTATTTTGAAAAATAATAAAATATTACAATTCCATCAAACAATCTTGAAAAGCAGTAGCAGCAGCAAATGTCAATTTTAATTTTCAATACAGCAAACACAGATAAATACAACCCATACAAACAAAAGCACTTTTGAGGTCCTGCATAATTTGTAAACATGGGAAAGGATCTTCAGACAGAAAAAGTTTAAGAAACACTAATCTAGATCAATTCATTTTACTATTACAAGTCTATGACTTGGAGGTCTGAAAATATTTTCCCCCTCTCCTTTAGCTTGTTCCCCTGGGGAAAACAGAGAAAACAAATCTACACCACATCTATGGAGGTTCTCAATCATCCAGGTCATGTTTGTTCCAAAGGTGCTTTTCCAAAAGTTAGCTGGACTTTCTTGGTTTTTTTTCCTTGAAAATGTTTCACGTCTCATACAGTAAGAACAATCAAGAAAGTACAGTTGCCTTTTGGAACTGGGACAAAATCTACACCACATTTCTAGCCTAGGTGGAATTATCAGGAAATTTACGAGAGTTGACCCAACACAGAATAAGTAGTGGTAAGTGAAGAAGACTGGAGCTAAAGAGTACTTCTCCGAGTTTGCACTGGGAAAAACCAGTATTAAATATCATGGTTTGCCACTAAAATCTCTCTCTCTCTCTCTCTCTCTCTCTCTCTCTCTCTCTCTCTCTCTCTCTCTCTCTCCCTCCCTCCCTCCCTAATAGATTAATAGGTTAGACACAATAAGTTTTTTCCTTAACGCCATCACTCTGCTAAACAAATAATTCCCTCAACACTGTAAAACTATTTACTAAAACTATTAATCTTCTCATCATTCCTATCACTCATCTCCACCCACTTATGACTGCATCTGTAACTTTGTTGTTTGTATCCTTACGATTTATATTGACTGTTTCCTAATGTGATTTGATTGCTTATTTATACCCTATGACTATCATTAAGTGTTGTACTTTATGATTCCTGATGAATGTATCTTTTCTTTTATGTACACTGAGAGCATATGCACCAAAGACAAATTCCTTGTGTGTCCAATCACACTTGGCCAATAAAGAATTCTATTCTATTCTATTCTATTCTATTCTATTCTATTCTATTCTATTCTATTCTATTCTATTCTATTCTAAAATTCAAATAATTTTATATTATGTTGGGAGGAAAGAAAAACAAGGTATAAAACTAAAAGGTATTTTACTTTTTTGTTGCCAGAAAGACACAGTACTTGGTACAAGTAGCATGCTAAAATAATAGCATTCCAATAAATCATTGTCATGTCTCTGAAAAATAACATAACTTGTAGTTAGTTTTTGCAAACACTGATTCCCTCATTTCTTTAATGTGCTGCATTCGGCATTTTCCCCCACCAAATAAAAAGCAACTCAGTTATTTCCTGCTTGGATTAGATTTCAATTGTTTTTGCAGCAAATCAATAACATTTGCATTTTGTCAATGGAAACAAAACCTGCCCAGATATGCAGCAGAAATTATATTGAATAATATTATACCACTTTAGTTTCATAGGAATTTAATTTCACTTTATCTCCTTCATTTACTCATCACAACAAAAACCCTAGTTTAAAGTAAATATTTATCTCCATTATAAAAGAGTTTTATACTCAGCTAATGCAGATGGAAAATAAATGCGTACTGTCATCAAAGGCATTTTCCAGTGGCAGAGTAAGAAAAGAATAAGAACAATTTTTATTGTGTGGCACAAGTGACAAATGCAACCCACAAAATGGACACAAAAAAGCTAATACAATATAAATATATATAATACATTACTATTGCCTTGCTATTTACAAGAATAAAATATACTGGCTTGCAATATACAAAGTGATGCTCAAATTATGTCACTTTAGCTGACTGCTTCATTTTACAATCCAATGAACAAGAAGAAAACCATGAAATGAAGTACAGAGGGGAAAAAGGTGTCAGGTATATAACAGTCACTAATAACATAACTAAATAATCTCTCTCAAAAAGTATAATAAATTGCAGCTGATTAACCATGGCACTCCGTGAAGCATATATAGCATGCAATTATTCTAGACTATGTAAGCTATTTGTACACACTTATAAATCCTAAATGTAATTTTTCAGTTAATAATTTTACAACTTTTGGGGAGGGGGTGTAAGCCAAATCAAAACAAGGACATTTCTCCATTCAATGTTTGACTGTGTAAAACCATGGAAGCTATTAAATCCTTTGTCTTCTGTACATATAAAAAGATATATAAAATAAAGCCATAAAACAAATGAACAAATTAAATCTCTCACATCAAAAAAATTTTAAGTACAAGTTAGACAGGCAGACAGACAGATATAAAAACAGCCTTATGGTTTATATAATACTCTTTCTACATATTTGAAAAGGTCTTCATGGATCTCAATTATACAGCAAGCTCTTAAAATGAGGCATTAGTAGCAAAACTGGTGACTGACAGATTAAAGACTTAATTTTAATTTATTAGTTATCTAATGTTGCTATTCAAACAAAGTTCAATCAGATTTTAACAAAAACTAAAAAAAAATATCTAGCTGTTTGATGAGTTGATATCAATAGAAATGAGAAAAGGTTGTTGTGTTTGCCATTTATCTTGGTGGTTTACAGGAAATAAGCTACCCTGTTTAGGCTGAAAAATCTATACAATCACCTGATACCAACATATAGAAAACTGTCTTCATTACTGTATTGTGGTTACATGTTCTTTTGTGTTCTAGATATGGTAGTCCTATAATAAAATGATAAAATCAAGCTAAAGTAAAACTTAAAGTGTTTTACTTTCATTAAAAATGAATTATTAATAGAAGAAGATGCTTTCTTCAGCTTCCTTTAGTCATGTGGACTACAACTCCCAGAATTTACCAGAATTTACCTTAACATTCTGAGACACAGTTCACAAAACTGATGGACAATCAATTTGACTGGAATAAGCCTTTTGCATACACTCATCACTACTAAGAAGGAAGTGTGCTTATTACATCCCAAATAACTGGATATATATCAAATAGCTGAGGAGATAGACAAAGTAATTAAAGGAGAGAACAGGAATTACATTTAATAATTTTGCCTCTAAAAGCCAAGAAAATATTCTAAATCAATGATATCAAAGCATAGTATATACTTTTCAAAGAATAATATATATTCAGGCAATATATTTTATTTGTGAGATTTATTTGTGAGATTTATATACCGCCTCACAGTGCAAGCACTCTCTAAGCAGTTTACACCAGTAAGCAATGTAAATTTATATTGCCCCAAACAATCTGGGTCCTCATTTTAACTACCTCGGAAGGATGGAAGGCTGAGTCAACCTTGAGCCGGTGAGATTTGAACCGCTGACCTGCGGATCACAGTCAGCTAAAGTGGCCTGCAGTACTGCCTCTAACCGCTGCACCACCTCGGCTCAATAATTCAGATTTATGGTTGATACCTCAAGTCTTATGCCCCTACTGGTCAGTTTTAATCATACTTTAAAGGAGCAACTTTAAATAATATTTTATAAAACTCTTTTATATCAGTAAACGGTAGTGAGGAGACAAGGCATTTAGGATTCAAACACGATATTAAAATATGGCTAATTGAAATAGGAAACTAAAGCTTTTAAACTTCTCACCAGACTCAAGAAAATTGGGAAGAATACATAAGTTTGAAGCTTGTGCTTATAAGAATATAGTTGTGTTTAAACATAGTTTTTCTATATGCAGCTTGTTTTATTTTCCTTTCTTGTGTTTCAAATTAACTTTCCAAAGGGTAAGGACCTTCTTTTTGTAAATGCTAATATTTTGTGACACACTGTCAAATGAACTTGGCAAGATGTTTGCACTAATTATTGTAGCAAGTGAAAATATATTGCTTTGTTTTGGATTCATAAGGAAGACAGTCATTGTACTATGGTACATTATTTGAGCCAGAAGCTGTCTTAATTGTTTGAAGTCCCCCCCCCCTAATCTAAGATTTATTAAATTCTGCTTACAATCTATGACTGACATACGGTAGAAGAACATGATGTACCTATCTCATCATGCGTATTCATCCCAATCTGTTCTGAAGTGCATGATCTTTGTGTTGGGTAACAGAAAACACATTTTAGGCAAGTAAATATTCCTTTGTTCCAAGTATGCAGCTCAGAATCAGTAATTGTTTATATTAGCAGATGTCTCCTCTTACGCAACATGCATCTGAGCTATTAAGATGTCAAATATAAGAGAACACCAAGCAGTTAAAAAGCTTCTTCCACAAGAGACACTGCATTAATAATTCAGCTATTAATGGACATGTAACTAGAGTGTTTTTCTTCATGGACAACAGCAGAGTCCACACCCTATGTATGCAGCATACCCTTCTTCTGATTTCACTTTTCATTTAAAGCAAAAACATTTACCAGGAAAGCAGCTATAGTACTAAGATTTGAAAACCACAAGGCTTGAACTGTTGACAGTGCCTTAAAATAGGAAATCGGAATATGATGAATGTGTAGAGTTTAAAGAATAAACATAATTTGTAAAATTGAAGTGGAAAATGATAAATGGTTATAGATTTTCCCACCATCTCTCTAGCTTCATTTAAACAATCTCCTTCTGTCCCAATGCACACACTCAATAATACAATAATTTATACATAGTAGAGTTGGAATTTTGTATTTTTTATTTTAAATAATCTATATAGGTATTTTTAATTTGAGAAGTTAACATATAGCATGTTATCTCATCACATTCATATTTTATCCGGACATTTTTCCTGATGAGCTTCTCAATAGAATTTAGGTGCAGCAGTCAGATAATGAAGATGAAATATTAAACCAGATTTTTATGCAGACCTAATATGGATTTTAAAAAAATTAAAGGCCTTTTAATTATGAACAATTTTACTGTTCTTAAGACTACTAATCTGAAAAAAATATGGATCAGTGGTGGGTTGCTGCAGGTTCGGACCAGTTTGCCCGTACCGGTGGCGGAAATTTGCCCCCGCTCGCTGAACCGGTAGTGATGGCCGGCTGGCCACACCCCTGAACCGGTCCTCCGGTTGCCACTCCTTGAAAGTGGCTGGCAAAGAACCCTCTGTGCATGCGCAGAAGTTTCTGCACATGCGCAAAGGGTCATTTCTGCATTGTGATGCGCACTTCCGACACAATGCGAACCGGTAGGGAAGGTAAGTAGAACCCATCCCTGATATGGATGGCAGTTACATACATTGGTGCTTAAAAGTTTGTGAACTCTTTTACATTTTCAATATTTCTACATAAATATCTTTTCTCCACGAAAGTTGTAAAACTAGATGAAGAGAACCCAATTAAACAAATCAATCCAAAATATGTATTTACTTATTAAATTTATTTGCCGCCCATCTCCCTACCAAATGACTATTGATAAACATTATACTTGTTCTTTTATTTATTGAGGAAAATGATCCTAAGCTACATTATTTGTGTATGGCAAAAGCATGTAAACCTTTTGCTTTCAATAACTGGTGTACCTAGCATTGGGCAGCAATAATTGAAACTAAGGATTTCTGATCATTATCAGTCCTGCACGTCAACTTGGAGGAATTTTAGCCCATTCCTCCTGACAGAATACCTTCAACTTAAGGATGTGGGAGTCTTCCTTGTATAAATTGCTCATTTCAGGTCCTTCCACAGCATTTCTCTAGGATTATGATCAGAATATGACTTGGTCATTCCAAAGCATTAACTTTCTTCTGCTTTAATCGTTCTTTAGTTTACAACTTGTGTGTTTTGGGCTGTTGTCTTGCTGCATGATCGACTTTCTCTTGAGCTTCAATTCACAGATACCCTGACATTTTCCTATAGGACTTGTTGATACAATTCAAAATATATAATTCCACCCTGGAGTATTACACGCCTTGTTCTTGGTGTGATCTTGGTTGGCTGACCATTCCTGAGAGGGTAACAATTGTGCTGAGTTTCCTCTATTTGTACACAATTTGTCTGACAGTGGCAGTATATAATAGCTTTCCTACAGCTGTCTTATACTGCTCATTTCTTGCCAACTTGTTTTGTTTTCCTCTTATGTTCAGTACCCAATTTCCATGGTTATATAGATACTCCTTGCTTAACCACCATTCCTTCAGCAACTATTCAAATCTATAGTGGCACTGAACAAAATGGTAGTTATGGCCAGTCCCCACAGTTACAGCACCTCATGGTCATAAAATCCAAATTTAGGCACTTGGCAGTCTACCTACATTTACAATCACAGGGTCACTTTCTCCCTACTCACTTATCCCCCCCCCACTATTTCTACCCTTTTGGCCACCTTGCACTCCACTGCATCTGACCCTCCCAACCTGGGCTCCCCTGGCCTTGCTGCCCTGTGCTCCAGTCTTCTACTGCCCTGGCCTCCTGCTGCCCCCAATGGACCTTAGTTGTCTTTTTCTCTCTCTCACTGCTAATGAGGCATACCCAGCCTGACCTCTTGCTGGCCATCCCATACCGTCTTCTCTTATCCAAATTGTGTTCAATAAGCTTTTGGAGAAGCTGCATGCAGTTTGGATTATTATTTGAGGAAAATACAGGATGTATTAGTACTGCAGATTCAAAACAATTCAGATCCAATATGAAACACATAAATGGTAAAGTGCACTATGTGAAGGACTTACAAATAAAGGAGCATCACAAACTGAAGTACTACCCAACCGTATGTTGCAGACACATTTACCAAGCCATTGCCCAGATACCTGTTTTCTCAGCCTGAGAAATGCACTGGGGCTCAGTGGAATCATGCACAACATTACAACTAATCAAAGTGCACAACTCAGTGCATAGAACTGATGAGAAAGAGTAAAATCATCCCCCTTTACCAAATTGTTTCCTTCATAATGCAAAATAAAGGAAGAAACTCTTGGTGTTCTACTTCCATCTTTTTTCTGCTGCCATTATTTACATAGTAGAGTTAAAACCTTGACTAATCAAAGGCCAGTCCCTTTTGAGATTGTCCATTCAAATTACCCACAGTATTTTTCCAACGGCCCTGGAAAGTTTTGTGCCTTTTGATATATTGATAGATACATATATGTAAATAATGTAAAATTCTTGCATGTTGTTTATGTCTTTCCCTTTCTTTGTTCTTGACTGCCTTTTGTCTCAATTTGCCAGTAAAATGTTTCTGATGTTTGCTGATGTTTAACAAATAAACAACAAGCTATCTTTTTGCTAGCTGCATTGAGTGGTATGTGTGTTTGCTTTGAAACGGATACAGAGAATATGGAGTCTTACTTGGTGTAAAGTAAACTGGAAATTATCCATAGTAAATTTCAAACAGAAACAAGCAGCAAAATGTTGGGTGGGGATTATCTTCTGGTATGGTTTGTGTCACATACTATGATTACATTCTTATAAACCTATAGAATTTAACTTTATTTAGTAATAAACATGGCCCAGGCTGATTTTGATCATGTGTACATTCCAAGTCAAACTAAAGCAGAAGACAAAACCAAATTACTTTCTAGGGTAAAGAGCAGGGGTGAAATCCAGCAGGTTCGGACAGGTTCTGGAGAACCAGTAGCGGAAATTTTGAGTAGTTTGGAGAACCGGTAGTGGAAAATTTGAGTAGTTTGGAGAACCGGCAAATACCACCTCTGGCTGGCCTCAGAGTGGGAGGGAATGGGGATTTTGCAATAATCTTCCCCCAGGAGTGGGGTGGGAATGGGGATTTTGCAGTATCCTTCCCCTGCCACGCCCACCAAGCCACGCCTACCAAGCCACACCACGCCCACCAAGCCACAGAACCGGTAGTAAAAAAAATTGGATTTCACCACTGGTACAGAGATAAGCATATATATATACCATTTTCAAGGAGAACACCAGAATCACTTTGAAATCCTGAACTTCATTGAGAAGGAATCAGAGGAACTGTGGAATGAAATTGAAGAAATTAAGAAAAGAATACTGCTACAGATGAAGAAACAGAGGAAAGAAAACTGTATACCAGAACAAACAGTGGAAGGAATGAGACAAAGCTGTATACTCTTCCCTTATTCAATTTATACTGAGGAACAGAAGATGAGAAAAAGAGAGTGGTTTTCAAAGTAAAGGAAGAAATATCAACTATACTGAGACACTATTCTGATCAGGGTGGATTTGATTTAAATCAAGTCGGTTTAAATCAAGTCGATTTAAATCATGATTTAAATCACTAGCAAAAAGGCTTGATTTAAATCAACTCGATTCAAATCATAATTTTTAAAGAGCAACTGTCATCTCTGTCCCACAGCGGCTCCTCCTCTGACCCACTGTTGACTCACTGACAGTCTTATTCACTTTAATGGGACGGCTGGTGATGCGGCAGTGACACAACAAGGTGACGGACGTGGCAGGCAGCAGGTGAGTGGATGCCCGCTCTTGCCTCACAATCAGGAGGTTGTGAGTTCGATCCTAGGTAGAGGCAGATGTAAGGGTCTCCTGCTTGGGCAGGGGGTTGGACTAGATGACCTGCAAGGTCCCTTCCAACTTTGTTAATCTGATCTGATCCTCACACTTAGAGCCTGGTGGTACAGATGCATTTCTCTTCAAACAATCATACAGTTTGTAGTGTACATAGATTTGCAAAACAATGGGATAAAGGTTGATAGATTTTTACTCCAAAAGCATTTTATTAAAATAAATGTGATAAAAATCAAAAAATCCGATTTAAATAAAAAAATCCGATTTAAATTTTAAAAAATCCTATTTTTATTTTTTAAAAAAATCATTGATTTTTATCCTCTCTGATTCTGATAGCTTAAAATGCAAATTACCTGCAAGTTATACTAATTAAAGTCAAGAGCACAGTAAAAAAACAGGACTAAGATTAAATATAAAGAAAGTATTGACAACAGGCATAACAACCAACCTTAGAATTGACAATGAAGATAACAAAATGGTAGGAAAATTCTGCCTTATAGAATTAATTATCAATACTAAAGGAAGCAGCAGTCAAAAAATGTCTCAGATTAGCATTTGACAATAGCCACAATTCAGATGCTACAATATGTCTACGCCTACAAATGCAAGCAATAGTTTTCCTGAAAACGCTATAGAAGAAAAATAAAGGGGATCTGAAGAAGCAAGATAGAAAGAGTGTTAATGTTTTTGAACTTTGGAGTTGGAGAATATTTCCAAGGATAGCATGGATAGCCAAGAAAACAAATAAAAGGATCATAGGAGGGGGTTGATCCAGAGTCCTTACTCAAAGCAAAAATGACTGAGCTCAAATTATATTGTGGTAAAACTGATGATACTAAAACCTATCTTTCTGGAAGAGTTTATAATGCTGGGAAAAATGGAACACAAGAGAACAACCAGCAACAAGATGGATAGACTGAATTACAGTCAGAGTGAGTACACCGTTGGAAGATATGAAGAACCAGAATGGAGGCAGATTGCCCTGGAGAAAATCTATCTACTATATCTGATCACTAAGAGTTAACATCAACTTGATGACACATCAAGTGCTAGTTCTATATGAAATTTTATTTCAAAACCTCGGGAGCTTTGGTTGGCTTTTATCTGTTTCTACCATATGCTATTATGCCTTTAGCCTCAGCTTCTGAGTAAGAAGTTGCCAGAGGTTATAAGCAAAATGACTGATTATTTTCAATGCACCATCTTCTGTCAATGACTGGGTAGATTCTCTATAGCTCATTATGATCAGACAACTACACCAATAATAATAAATCATATACAAGCCAACAAATATTTGCAATTGTAGAGCAAACAACAGACACATGCATGCTGCACAGCCTGGAAACTCTTAATAGTTGGTCATATTCTTCTTTATGCTGATACAATTTTTATTTTAAAAAAGAATACTGAAAGTGGATAATGAAATACAATAATAATGTGTATTCCAGAACACATTAAGAAATCTCAATGGAAGTAAAGGCTTAACAAAATCAAATATATTAATTTCCACAGCTTTTTTCTCCGACTGTAGGATACTGTTGCATACCATTTTTAAATATTCCACAATACACATTGCCAGAGATGTAGAGATCTGGAGTATGTCAGAACAGAAATCGCCACCATAATCTAGTTTGCCAATTATTTTTGCAACAGCTATACCAAACATTTTGTTCCAGACTAATGTAACACTACAAATAAACATTTTCCCTGCCCTCAAATCATTAAAAAAAAAAATCTATGAGTTACAAACATAAACCAGACACATATATGCATCCATACTTTAATCCAAGGAAATGCCCACACCTAAAACATGTCCATGCCTAGATGTGGCATGACTGCACTTTGTTTAGTCCACCAAGCAATCAAATTTTACAAGCTATTTAAGTTATAACAACCAGTCAAAATAAAACCAGAGTCAACCAGTATCTAGTCTCTCAGTGAGTAGTTCTCCTTCTTTCAAACTCTGACTTTCTTACAAACTGTCTTATTGGCAGAGCCATATAAGAGATTATTGAAAAATCATGTTTATAGTGCTAATGAAATAACCCTATCTTCCATATTACAGACGTTTTTAATTGGGTGACCATTACAAAACATGGAGCAGGCAGAAAACTTTGTCTTCTTCTACCACCAAGGATGCATTCCCTAAGTATCTAAATCGTTTCTCTTTCTACACAAAATATGGGCATTTTTAGAAGTTGTTTTTTTCTTTAGAAATAGTGACACAGAACTTTATTTCAATGTCTCAAAGAAGTCAGCTTTTATCTCTTTTTCCTGTGTAAATTACTGCCATACCCTTACATTTCAATATCTTTTTTGTGTTTAGGAGGAAATATCCAACATTATATATTCACACAACCAAAGACTTTAAACCAGTGGTTCTCAACCTTCCTAATGCCATGACCCTTTAATACAGTTCCTCATGTTGTGGTGATCCCCAACCATAAAATAATAAAATTATTAGGAAACTCAGGGGTGGGTTCTAACTTACCTCGCTGCCGGTTCGCTTCCTCCTGCGCTGCGTGGCTGTGCCTCATGGGCGTGTGTGCGCTTTGCGCGTGCACGCATGTGCAATGCTGATTTTTTTAAAAAAAATTGCAAAAAAAGAGGCAAAAAAAAGATGGCAACGCATGCGCAATGCCGGAAATTCGGCTTTTGCGCATGCTCAGAAGTACAGAAGTTCCCATGGTACAGATTTTTGTTTGCAGTAGTCTATTTGCATGTGGGTGGACCCACCTAGAGACGGATAGAGGAGCGGTGTTTCGGTTCCTAAGACCATCAGAAATATGTGTTTTCCAATGGTCTTAGGCGACCCCTGTGAAAGAGTCGTTCGACCCCCAAAGGGGTTGCGACCCACAGGTTGAGAACCACTTCTTTAAACCAACGGATCTTGCAAATCTCTATGGCTGCCAAATAATACAAATGTATCACTAACATTTCTTTAGGACGCATCACTTTTATTTTACATGATGTCATAATGACTTTGTGAATCCTGAAACATGTTTAAAATAATTATATTTTTAGTATTCTAGATACTGAGTTCTTGTCTACTACTTTATTCTTGATTGTGACAGTCATGAATAGAAATGAAAATCTGCCACCATCACTGATAGTTTGATCCTCCAACATACAGAATATTAAAGAACTATAAGAATTATGGACAGTAACTAATTCAATTGTTACAAAGGCCAAAGTATACATCTTGTTAAAAGTAGAAACAATTTAATTACCCTTGACTTGCCAAAAAGGGCAAATTTTATCAAGCGTGCAAAGAGGATAAGAAATCTATTTCCATAATAAGTGTTTCATAAACCAAGTTGTATTTATCATGACAGGTGTGACTGCAAATTTAAAGAGCCTTTAGCATTCATTGTGGAAGGTACAGAGTATTTCCACATTCCAACTTTACTTATGAATAATTTGTTGACATATATCACTCCATCCAGTACATTTTTTATTTATACATCTGCATTTTGTTTATTGGTTACTGCCTATAATTGGAATAAGGAGAAAACAGGAAATGTGATTCTAGGTTGGTTTTGGTTATTCTTGACTCCTGGAAACTTCTTGGACACATCCCCACTGTTTTCAAGGCAAATTTTTGGAAATATTTTGTGCTTGCCCTTCTTTCTAGGGCTGAGAAAGAGAGAGACTGACCCAAAGTCACACAGCTGTGTTTGTGCACAAAGCAGGATCAGAACTCACACTTTCCTGGTTGCTTAAAGTTCTTAAAAAGGGTTAAGAAATCTTAAAGTTGCTGAGATTGAGAAATACTGCTTTAACCATACTATACTATATACCTCCATGTCAGAAGGACTGAAGCTCTTTAACCATGACAACAACCTAACTCCCAGGTAAAATTAGGTTAATTATTACTGTAAACACATTGCTCACTGGAAGGAAACTTTACATTCTGCAGCCAAGAAAACAGTTAATAAATTATACAAGCAAACAAGCTCTCTGCAGAACCTGAGTTAGCATTTCAAAATCCTGTCAAAGCAATAAAAGCTAGCGCTTAAAATTCTCACATACAGTCTGATTCAGCTAATAATTATCCAACGCAGCAAATATTTCTCTGATAAAGTTCCTTCAAAATTGTAAAGTTAGTACTCAAAGGATAGTGCCCCAAGACACATCAGGGCTCCTAGCCAAGTAAGAGGTCAGAGTGCCCACTCAAGAAATTTACTAAAAAACTTAAAAATATCTTTATGAGCAAAGAAATTAGGAATATTCTAGAAACAAATTCTAACTAGAGTGTGTATTCTGGTAAAATTTGTACAGAATTTTTTAATAAAATAATAAGCTTGGCATCTTGGATAACATATAAAAATATTTATTAGATCACCTACCGAAGCAAGCCTAAAAATCTCAGCTGTTAACAGTAATGAAACAGATTCAAACAGAAAATGAAGCATCAATAGAAAAAAATAAAATTAGCTCATTGTAAATTCATGAAACCCAAACACCATAGCCTTATCATCCAGTTTATGGTCCATGCATATACTGCCCTATGGAGCAGTATAAATGCAGCAAACACATTTAACATGTTTATTAGATATGCCAAACTAATCACATGCTTAAGCAAAATATGCAAATAAATAAAACTAATTAACATCTTTCTCCCTTGTCAAGGGGAAATAGTTTGAAAAATTAATATCTTGTTCTTTATTTTTTTAATAAAATTTCTAATGTCTATAGCCCAAATAGAGTTCAACTCTTTAGACTTACTATCCATCATTACCCTCACTGATGAATACTGAAGCATATAATGCTTAATCAAAGGAATCTGACAAATATATACGTGTATATATAAGTTCAATTTACTGTTAAACTGAAGAATGATAAGTTCCTGCATATGGCCAAGTACACATAGCTTTAAGACTTTACTGATATTTACTTTATTAAGAAACTAAACATTAAACATTTTCACATAAATTTGCAAAACACATATACATATTATTCTGAAATTTTATGTGAAAATTTGTGTGTGTGTGTTGTGTATGCCTCCAAAGAAAACAATGTGAAGAAACCATCATTTCCTGCTGTGAAAATACAAAGATCAAGCAAAGGGGCATTAGTCTTACCTGATACGCCCTTTCTCATGAAGGTCGACAGGAGAATCCAGGATGGGTTGCTCTAGTCTCGTAGCTCTATTGACTGAGTTGAAAATCTGAGGACACGCCTCCCTGGTAACGGTCCCGTTGAAAACGAAGACGAAGCAAATCTTGTAATCTGTCTCATCCAAATGTAGCTCCTCCCGGACGCTGGACCAGTCCACCAGGCAGGACTGGATTCTCCCGTTGACCTCCATGAGAAAGGGCATATCAGGTAAGACCAATGCCCCTTCTCCATTGAGTCGACAGGAGAATCCAGGATGGGACATACCAAAGCTTGGCTGTCCTACGGGCAGGAACTGCTCTGATAAGGCCACTGACAGACTCCTTAGAGTTGGAGGCCTGATAGAGGGGCAGACGCACTCGAAAGCTCTGCTGCCGGCACAGCGTCGTTAAAAGAAATTTCACGATCCTGCACCGGAGGCGGGCAGGAGCTCTGGCTCCCCGCAGCCATGGATTAGCAATGGGGCTCTTTTTGACCCTGAGCTTTAAGCTTTAATGCTACAGAATCCCCAGGCAAGATGGGAACTCCCAAGCTTGCAACGAACGCTGGCCTCGCCATCAAGATCAAGGCAGTCTTAAGCGACTCGCAGGTGCCATGGCGAATTGGAGATCAAGGGAGTGTGGCCGAATGATTGACCAGTGACTCCGTCTCCTGTGCAATCCTTAAAAGGGTGCCAGTAAGATTCTGCACTGTCTCTGAGCTGCTACAATGAAATGGCAGTCTTACGCGCTGCCGTGGCTCTTATCAACTGTCCCTGAGCCGCTGCGATCAAAAGGCACACTTACTCGACCACGTGGCTGCCGCAGCTGCGGGGAGTCCAGGGGCCCTCGCCGATGTTACTGGCCTTTTTCTTTGCCCGCCAATCAGCTGTGAAGCGCGAGGAATCGGGCGTGCCAAAGTGCTCGTAAAAGTCCTCCAAACCGCTACATTCTCTCGTCGCTTGAAGAACAAGGGATTTTTAATCCAAAAACAAATTCTCCTCAGAAGCTCTCGGAGCTTGAAAAACAGCATCCAAAACAGCTGAGACTGAGTTGAAAACTGGGGACTGTTATCAGGGAGGCGTGTCCTCAGATTTTCAACTCAGTCAATAGAGCTACGAGACTAGAGCAACCCATCCTGGATTCTCCTGTCGACTCTATGAAGAATACAACTTTCACCTGTTATTTTATTTTTAAAGCACAGACTCCAATACCTTCTTCAGGTTGCTAGTTGATTTGCAGTTTATAAATAAAACAATGAGTAGACTCTCTCAGCGCAAATGACAGTATGATTTTGTCAGATTCATAGAGTGTGATGGCCCAAGACTTTTAAAATGAAATATTCGCACAGATGGTTCTAATTATCACTTTTATTGAATTGTTTGAGCTTGGGGGCATTTTCCCCACCCAGGCACATTGCATGTTGGATGACTTGTTTATAAAATAAATTAAACAAATAGCATACTCTTATTATTTGTTCACCCAGAGTTTCTTCATCGATGGGTACTACATCAAGTTCTGATAACATTCAGTGCCGACTTTTGCAAAAAAGAAAAAGAAAATCCCAACGAACACATATTTCTTAAGATGATTATATCTTGAAGAGTTGTGGGGGGAAACAGTTTATCTTTGGAAGAGAAAGAAATTATCACTGTTCTATTTCAGTTTCATTACTATTCACCCATATTCCCTGTGCTTTATTTCACCTGAAATATAGGACTTGAAGGATATATCCAGTGGTACTGTTGCCTTTGACACTAACATAAAGCCTGTTAATACAATCCTGAATTCAGAAACTAACACACAGTTGTTGTAACCATTACAACATTTAATTTACTTTCTATTTACAGTAGTAGAAAGATAGTAGAAGTCATATAATAATACATTCTATAAACCTGAATTCCTTGGGAGCCAGGTAATGTTCCCTTATTTTCAATGTCAAAAGGGTTCACAGGGTTTGCAAGAAATGTATTCTTCTAAAAGCCACATGAGAGAAGACAATCTGTTTTGATTTACACATTCAGCAAAATCATAATGGTTAAAATTTGGTGTGGGCTTGTACTCCTTTAGCATTTTCTTTAGTGGAAAGAAATGTATACCACTTAATATTCTGACAACCAAAAACAACATTATCAGAAAAATCAATCTGCTAGAAATTTCTTCCTGACAGACTATACATGAATGACTTTTCAAAGAATACTCCCACTGCTAAAAGTATTTACCACATAATTGTCTGATCATAATTAATCTGATCAGTATGATCAGATTAAAGTTAATGGCTGAAATAAACTAATGACTGTATTCCCTTCTGAGAATCATTATTTCAGAGTGAGGAAACAAGGTTCAGCAGCAATATAGAACATTTTCCAACAGTAAGAAAGATGACCAGCCCAAATTCTATTAATGACAGATGATGCTATTCTGAAAATTGCCCCATGGTCTATTTAAGTTGAAGGTCAGTAGGCAATCTGAGGTACAGTTATGGTAAGAGTATTCTAAAGGTTCAATACAGTGGTTATGGTTCTTTTTTTTCCACCAAGGAAGTTCGTAAGTCTAAACTTTTCATACATCTCAAGCTGGACTGAAACAGCTATTAGATTCAGTTTTAATACATTGGCTTTACTAATGAAATACTGTACATATTTGCTAAAAAGAAGATACTACTAAAAAGAAAAAAAATAACATTGCAAATTTGTTTATTACTGTCATAGCTGATGATTTAAAAGCCTTGGCTTCAATGTAAGTTGTAAAAAGTTCTCTCCTAAATGTCAGCTATTCATGCATCCAGAATTAATCAATATTAATTGGTCAATATATGTCTACTACACTGCCCTATTTGCAGGAAAAGAAATAGAGAAGATTTGCTCCTTTTCCAATTTAAAATTAAACAAAAAATATTCTTTTAAAAGCCCAAAGACATTGTACTTTACTCCCAAGCAAGTATTTCCTATTTCGCTGATGATAAAACAAAGGCTTACAAAATGGAAAATTGATAAAACAAAGGCTTACAAAAAATGGAAAATTCATTTTACTGAGTAAAATGCATTCTGCATTCTGTTTGAATAAGTCCCATAGTTCATTATATGTAGATTTGTATATTTCTATACAAAGTCTTTGTCTATAGGCAATCCATTCATAACGTGCAAGTACGATCTGCTCTTCAATATATTGACTAAGTGGACCCATATATTTATTTTTCCAATGCTACAATATCAATCTTTTAGCCACAGTAAGGGCAGGGAGACTCTTATTTACAGTGTCCAATTGTAAAATTCCATGCACCAGGGATATGGTTCGAAAGAATATATCTTCTGAAAAATTTAGCTTGAGTCGCACAATCACATTTGTAGAATCCATTACTTTATTGCAAAACTTTTAAAGACATTGTAGAAATATATATTTTAAAAAAATATTATCCTTATTATACCTCCCAAAAGTGCTATTTTTGATATCCTTTCTAAAATAATAATTCCAATAATTCTAAATATTATTTTTTGTGTGTAAGTTAGAATTTGAGGTCGATTGACACTCGTAAAGAAGTTAAGATGATGTTCGTCCGTTGTGTTCGAAGAGGACCTTGACATCTAACAGGTTGTGGGCTGTCCACGATGTGTCCGCAGGTGGCTGGTAAGGCCTATACAGGCACGAAATGTTCTGCCACATGTTGGGCAGACATGCGTGGGCACCATTGCTGCAACATTTGGAGCTCTGGCTTTGCGGAGTGCTCGCTTCTCTTGTGCTATGGTTGTTCTTCTGTCCTCAGATGTCTGGCAGCCTTCGTGGATCAGCGTGCGTCATGTCGATCGATCTTGTGCCAGGGTTTCCCAGGAGGTGGTGTTGATATCCAGGGACTTGAAGGAGGCTTTCAACCTGTCTTTGTATCGTTTCCTTTGTCCCCCGTGTGATCGCTTTCCTTGAGACAGCTCACCATAGAGGAGCTGTTTAGGGATGCAATGGTCTGGCATCCTTGCAACATGGCCTGCCCAGCGTGTCTGGGCTTTCATCAGCAGGCTGTGAACTGATGGCAGGCCTGCTCTGGAGAGGACTTCTGTGTCTGGCACCTTATCCTGCCACCGGATCCTCAGAATTCTACGGAGGCAATAGAGGAATGATCTCCATAATATGTACTTATTGGATGTCAAAATATTGAACATACATGTTTTATAAAGTATTTCTTTATTTTTATGGGATGATGTAAACATTCAACATTGCACTACTTACACATTGAATGGATTAATAGATCACAGTAAACATGGTTTGTATGGTTATGGCTTAGTGAGATGTATAAATTGAACAATAGTTTGTATAACAGTATGATATAATTAATGATGTGTAACTCCAGTAACTGACTATAGCCATTTTTAACTTGTAGGGCAGTGATGGCGAACCTTTTTTCCCTCGGGTGCCGAAAGTGCATGGGTGTGTGCTATTGCACACACTCGAGTGCCCACACCCATAATTCAATGCTGCCCCACCACCCATGCATGTGCGCACGATCCCCCCGACTTCGTTTCCCAACTTCGGGTGGGCCAGGTAGGTCTGTTTTTCACCCTCCCCAGGCTCCAGAGGCTTCCCTAGAGCCTGGGGAGGGTGAAAACGCCCTCCCCCCGGAGACCCTCCAGAGACCAAAAACGCCCTCCCAGAGCCTCCATATAAGCCGAAAATCAGCTGGCCAGTGCGCACATGCGTGCTGGAGTTGAGCTAGGGCAATGGCTCACGTGCCGGCAGATATGGCTCCGTGTGCCACCTGTGGCACACGTGCCATCAGTTCGCCATCACTGTTGTAGGGATATTAGAAAAATGATGTTTTTGAACTCTGGAATTTATTTATAGCAAACCAGATGCCACAATCATTTTTAGTCTGTATGATGCCACAAGGTTGTTTTTTGCAATGAATTACAATGTGTTACCAAAATTAACATTGCAAATTTGTTTATTACTGTCATAGCTGATGATTTAAAAGCCTAGGCTTCAATGTAAGTTGAAAAAAGTTCTCTCCTAAATGTCAGCTATTCATGCATCCAGAATTAATCAATATTTATTGGTCAATATATGTCTAGTACACTGCCGTATTTGCATGAAAAAAGTTAGAGAAGATTTGCTTCTTTTCCATTTTAAAAGTAAACAAAAAATATTCTTTTAAAAGCCCAAAGACATTGTACTTTACTCCCAAGCAAGTATTTCCTATTTGGCTGATCAGCAGGATGAAAAAAATAAATAAAAAACATAGATTAATTTTTAATTTAGATTTTATTTTAAAGTTTTCAGTTGAGAATTTTTTATTTGAACAATATTTTAAAATATTTCTTTTTAAAACATAGCTAAAATATGCAATAATAATAATTACATCTTATTATACTCTATTTGCTAATATGGAGATGAAATATGAATTAATAGGTTTGGGAAGTAACCTCATTTAAAACTGCAAAGAACAATAAATGGCAAATCCCCCATCCTATTCATATTGGAGGTGTCCTTTAAGGACCTTCCACCTTAAGGATTTGAAAACATTAGCCAGTAACATCACTGTTGCCTGGGGAATGTCCATGAGGGCTCCTTTCATGTCTCTGTCAAGATGCTGGAGCAAGTCATGGGAGCTCACCCCGCCACTCAGCAGCACTTGGGTCTCAAATGCGGGCTTGCTAACCTCCAACCAGCGTCCTAACTACATGAGCCACCATGCTCCAAAAAATGGCAAATGAAATGACAAGAAATGAGTTCCACAAGCCTGGATTTCAATGCAAGGGACATTGGCATTCTTGCTATTCTGAAGGTCTGAGAAATATATTTTTGGCTCTGAAATCCATGTTTTAATAATAATAATAATTTATTGTCATTGCACGTATATACACAGTACTATTTTATTATATATATATATATATATATATATATATATATATATATATATATATATATATATATATATATATATATATATATATATATATATATATATATATATATATATAACTAAAATCCAATTACGACAGCAAGGATCACATTTGGAAATAATGATATGAAGTTCCTATACTTGTAGTTATAGAATTAAGTGAATAAAACGATAATGGTACAACAAAAAAGTGCAAAGTCAGGTTGCCTGAGTAAAATATTGCTTTGAAGATGCTGAAGGGAGCATGTCTAAATATGTAGGATCACCAGGTTAGTAAATATCTTTTATCTTCTTTCTTTCCTTCAGCTGTCTTCTCTAGTCACATTTTTTGGATAAGTTACTACATAAAATACAAGTCTTACCAAAAATAGATATATTATTATGCTGCAGTAATTTAACACAGGTAAACAATTAGGCATATAATTCTTGTATGTCCTCGGTAGTCCTCGGCTTACAATGCCAATCAGAACTGGAATTGTCTTTGCTAAGAAATATGGTCATAAAGTGTGATGTCACATGATGCCACTTAGTGATGGCAACTCTGGCAGTCCCAGTTGCTATTCTTAAGTGATAACTGTGTGGGTCTTTAAGTGAGGCCCACCCATGACTGTAACATCCAATTACCTGCCGACTTCCCCACTGACTTTGTTTGTGAGAAGTTGGCAGGGAATGTTGGAAATCGTGATTGCATGACTGCTGCTTGCTACAACTTCACAATCATGAGCCAGGCATCCAGATCACAATCGCATGATTACAGGGATGCTGCAACAGCCAGAACTATGAGAAACCCATTGTAAGTGCAATTCATTCATTGCAACTTTGAATGTTCCTTGAACAACTGGTTGCCACCTGAGGATTTCCTGTACTGTTCTACTTTTATTAGTGTATATAGTCATTAGAGTGAAACACTCAATTAAGGACCCCTTTAACATGGGATGTAACAAACTAAATATGTTTACATTTCACCCTGAAGATTAATAGATAAGTTTATGGCATCCAGAATGTGTTTACTGTTTATTGATACTTCTTCTGCACATATATTAATCTCGGCAAATAGTTAGTGTTCATGCTCTCACACATACTCTTGCTTTTGAAGCTCCCAAACTGTCTCAGGCTTTTGACAATCTCAGCAGTCGACCACTACTTCAAAGATGGGGGTGGGGGAGATCTCGGAGACTATGTGCTTGCAACTCCTCTATTATAGTTAAATAATAAAGTGGGTGAAAAAAGAGAACAAATAAATGTAAGAGAAAGTCCGAAGTCGGACTTGATTGCAGTAGTAGACTCAGGATTCTGACATGTGTTTGTGTAGAGTACAGGGCTAAGAAAGAAACTGTATCCAATATTCATAAGGCAAAAAAAAAGATGAAGAAGTGTGTCTTGCAATATATTGTAGATGCTATCAGGAAGACTACACTGAAACTGGAGCATGAGAACATGAAAACTCTGCAAGAAAACTGTAAAAACTGCAAGAATCAATACTGGAAGAAACAGAGATGAACTGGAATATGCAGAAACATTTTTGTGGTGTTACTACACACTAAATAAGATCAGCAGAAGCTAATACAATGTTCAACCACACTAGCAAGAGCAAATAGCATTTAGGCTTATATTCTCCCCCATAGCACTTTACAGCACTCTCTAGGCCAGCGGTCACCAACTGGTGGTCCGTGAGAAAATTTTGGTGGTCCGCAGAAAAATTATTTACATTTTTAACATTGCACTAAATTAGGGGTCCTCAAACTATGGCTCCTGGGCCGGATAAATGCAATGAACGTTTGTGTTGCTGCAGAGAGTATCCCCCTTCGGGGTCTTTTTGTGCTGGTCGGAGGGGGACAGAAATTCCGACTTGGGGTCTGCTTCAGTCTCCTGGTGCGTGACTTTGGGTGAAGGCTGGAGGGAAGTGCCGCTGGTGACGAAGAGCCGGAGGACCTTGTTCCAGTGGGACTGCATCATGGCCTGGAACTGGCTGACCATCTCAGCCCGCTAAGCCTCCAGGCGCCGGTACCTGGCCTTGCACTCCTGCAGGTCTTCCCTCTGCTTGGAAAGCCTATGCTCGTAGTCCTTAGTGAGGTGCTTCTGCTGAGCCTCCTTCTCGGTCGGATCCAATTTGAACTGAGCCAGCTGTTTTGCCAACTCTTTCTCATGGTGGCTGCTTAGCTCCAACAATTGCTTCCTGTTGGGGCCCTAAGAAGCCTGGCCGGGCAGGAGAGGAGTGGGTGGGAGGGGTGAGTAGAGGCTGGTGAGGCACCCCTTGATGTGAGTGACATTGAGTTGGCCACGCACACCCAGTCACATGACCACCTGGCCACGCCCATCCAGCCGGTCATTAGGCAGATCATATTAGTGGTCTGCGGGATTTAAAATTATGAATTTAATGGTCCCTGAGGTCCAAAAGGTTGGAGACCCCTGCTCTAGGCAGTTTACAATGTAGAAGCATTATTTGTATATTGCCCCCAATAATCTGGGTCCTCATTTTACCAATCTTGGGAGGATAGAAGGCTAAGTCAACCTTAAGCCCTGTCAGGATCAAACTCCAGGCTGTAGGCAGAGTTTGCCTGCAATACTGCACTTTAACCACTGTACCACCAGGGCTCTGATTTAAGTCTCAAAGCCAACAATAGTTCTAAAAAAAAGTTTTAGAATGCCCTTGGCACTTTGAACAAGCAAACATTTGGTGAATCTTTAACTATGCCAACTGCAAAACCATTTGAGAAGATGTTAAATACACTCATCAAAAATTAAACCCTGATGCTACTCCAACTATACAATGCTAGCAAGATTGGTTTGATCTGACACCATCCCTGAGAATACTATGAAGAAGTAGTAACTATGAAGAATCAATTGCAGGGAGAAAGTACTACAAGGCAGAATGTCATTGTTAATGCAAACACCAATGAATTGCAGAATTAAAATCAGTCATAGTAGGTCCATTACACCATCCAAGAATTGTGAAATATATCATGCATCAATTTCCAATCATTTAATGCTGGGCTGTCAAACTCCAGGCCCGCAGGCTGGATGCGGCATACACTGGCCATGCCCATGCCCGATTTAGTGAAGGGGGGAAATGTCCTGATACGTCATGTGATGACGCTGTGACACTGTGAGTTTGACACCCCTGATTTATTATAACTTGCAGAAGCCAAAGTTTATGCCATCATTTGCTTAAGTTTAGTTCTTCAGTCACCTTGTGCCAAATATTATACGGTTTCAAATTTAGGCACTGAGAATACAGCCTAAGAACACAAGGGCTCCAGGTCATTCATGAGAAATGAAAAACTGAAAAGCATGTTTTTTGTCCCCAAATATAGCATTATTCATCCAGCCAACTAAAGTATTTTATATGAAGACATTCTTTTAGGAGGTAATGACTGTGTTGGAGGATATGTGCAATAGATTCAGAAGAGAGTGGCATGCCCTACATGTCCTCAGCATCAACTACAAGTTGAAGTCAGCAGTCTTCAACTTCACTGTAGTTTGGAAAGTAGTTAAAATTAAAACATTGGCAAATGACTGGAAAAAATGCTCTGTGACATGGAAATGGATCTGCAATTTGAAAATTTTGAAATCAGCAACTTCCACAGACCATAAAAAAACTGTGAAGACAAGCATCTGAAGATGATGTCTTCCAATACTAGAGGAGGACAAAGGTGACCAAGGATATCAAGTGATGACAGGATGACAGTTAGCTTTAGAGGCCACTGCAGTAAAGGAGAACAAGAGCAACAAGGATGAAGAAGAACAACTCCAATCCTCAAAATAAAGTTGTCAGTGTTGAGGTCAATCTGAATGATGTAGTATCTTAATTTGAGTCCTCCTGTGGTCTTGAAGTCCAGTTTTATTCTTCTAATTTACTTGCTCAACAGGAGATAATCATACAAAAGCAGTGTGCTTCCTAGAGTTGGCATTTAGATGAAGCCAACTGCTAAAGGTAAGTGAAGCTGCTTTAAGCAAAACAATTTATGCAATTTTACATATGCTGGATGTAAAGTTAGGAATAGGCACAGGTCCTTTTCTCATATATTGAATAAGTTACTTAAAGTAATTTTCTCATATATGACTGAACACTTCTCTTGGCTTATGTTCAATATTCAGACTTAATGGATTTTCAGATTTTTATAGATACCCAAACAATGTAGTATTACACAAGTAATACATACATATGCTAACTTCATTTACTTTTGCTTGGGTGTGTGAATCCATAGGAAAGATTCATATGTCTATCCACTCTGCACTTTCCCCAATATCTTTTGAATCTACCATTTTAAAGTTATCAATGAATTTCCATTTTTGTCATTTAAGTCAGAAATATTAGTTTATCACTGCAAAAGGAAAAAGAAACTCGATTATGCAGGGGAAAAAAGCTTTATTTCATCAGTTACTCAGGCAGAAGTATCTTCTGGGCATATACAGAGATGCTCCGAAGATCCCAGAAAGCCATACTAAACTTCTGACAGGCTGCAGCTGCTTCTTGGTTTTGAGAAACAATTCAGAGAGGTACATTGCTTGAGGAAAGCACTTCATGAAATGATTTGAACAGACTTATTAAATACATTCATAAAAATTCATCATACAGTTTTATTTTAAGGCTAGCTACATTATGTAAAGTACACAAAGGGAGTAAGGAATAGGAGGCAAAGAAATTAAAGACATGAAATAAATATACATAATTAAATTTAGTTGACACCAACACTGTTTGCTATTCCTGCATGCCAACTGTATAATCCTGTACATTGTCCTTACTTCCACCTCATATGTACATTGTTTCATAAGCTGCCTTGAGATCTTCAAAATATTCTTTCTTTCTGAAGTTCTCATCACCTCTACCCACTCACAACTTTATTGGTGTTCCTTTTCTCCTTTATCCACTCTTTATTCTTCATGTATTATTTCATTCAATTGTCAACCATTCTTTCTGTACTACCAACTTAATTAAATATAATGGTCACTCATTTTTTTGTATTAGTTCATGTTTACTCACCATCCATCTCTTGAAACCATCCCTTCTTTTTCTTTCACACACATTTATAATGCCACTTCTACTGCATTCAATTTACTTTGATGTTTCCCCTGATGTACATAATCTCACCACAATATGACCAAGTGGCAAAAGCATACCTATGATAGCAATTTTTGCTACTTTTGATAAGCATTAATTTCTCAGATCAGACTATATATTACCAACTGTCAGGAGTTGCATCTTGAAATGTCCCCATCCATTTCATAATTCCTAATTTTTATTAAACATTCTAGCAAGTGAGGTACCTAAATTCATCTACTTGATCTGGTTTATCACTATTTGTAAATCTTAACTTTATTATTATTATTATTATTATTATTATTATTATTATTATTATTATTATTATTATTATTATTATTATTATTATTATTATTATTATTATTATTATTATTATTATTATTATTATTATTATTATTATTATTATTATTATTTTGGTCTTTGTTACATTAATTTTTAGATCTATTCTCTTCATTGTATCATATACCTCATCAAGTATTTGCTGCAAATTATACAGGCTCCCAAACAGGAACCAAACAAGTATTTTCATTTTCACATCCCCAACAGACACACCTCCAACTCTAACAAACAGTCCTTGTATAGTGAAACTTCTGTATCTTCTTTCTATCAAATTTGGATATAAGAGAGGAAGTTTTACTTCAGACTTCACTCCAAACAATCAATAAAGTCTGGTGTTTCCAAAGCAATATGGACAATTGACATAATTTATATTATTTGCATTTTGTTAAACATTCAATTCATGCACATGCATCCTCTACTTTCAACATATAGCTCTCTTATCTCATTTGGCAACTTCTTCTAACTTCATATTCATGCAAAACATTTCCAAGTTCATGTCAAATCATATATTTATCTAAATAAAAAAATGAGCACGAAACTAACTTTGTCACACTCATATATTTCTTAGTGATAATAACTGTCTTTCTGATTATCAAGCACAGATGGTGTCTTCATGTAATCATTAAACAAGTCACAGAGAGTATCCATAAGCAAATCACATACATACTTCAATATTTCTTCAGTAACATAATCTACATCTGCAGCTTCAATATTTTTCAACATGCACAGCTTTTATGACTTCCTTTTACTCATTTTTTTTCTTGGACATTAACATTTTTATCATGTTTTGATTCAACTCTTCATATCACTATCATTCCTACACACATTTCTGATATACTTTTATCTCAAATCATTATGTTGCTTTTATTTTTAATGCCATTTAGATTCCCTGTTTAGCCCTTCTACAATGTTCATGTTTTATTTCCATCAACATCGTTCCGCTTTTATCTCCCTCTTTCAAACTTAATGCTCTTTGCTCTTTCTGTCTTATTCTTTGCAATGATCATTTTCTCACTATACACATTATATATTTCACTCTTATTTTTTGCAGTAACAATTGTCATATGTATTTTTCTCATTTCCAGCCAGTCTCCATTCACATTCATTCTTGGATCTCCCAATCATTTATTTTCTACATTCTTGTCTCATTAACAATTCATTCATGTCACCCAATGGACTCATTTTTTCTACATTGCATTCATGCAGAATATTGTATACTTTCCTCAAAACTTTTCTCTTGTTCTTCCTTTATTTAATTTATACACCACTCATCTCGCCATGAATCACAATTCACTGGAATAGCATGCAACTACTACCAATCAATGGAGTCACATCCCAAATGACACTATTCCATATTTTCAATAATACTTAAGCATAGACCTTCACTTCCATGTGTATATTCATCGTTCCATAGGAGCAGGTCACCTTCATTTAAATCTATACATTGTTCCTTTCTCTTACAGTCAGACACATTTTTAATTAATTTCATACATTAGTTCAGACTCTATGTCATTTATTCTTCTTACATTCCAAGTTGCAATCTTCCATAATCCATGGTCTCATACAAATGGGTGATCTCTGTCTTCCATCAAGGTTTTAATCAGTAGAGGCTATCATCTACCATTTTTGGTAAGATTCAGAAGGCACAAATGCTTAATTGCACTTTTGCCTTATGCAACATTCTTTGTCAGCAATAGTACAGCACCAATACATATGGACATATTTAGGGTAGAATGCCCTAAGCCAGGGGTGGCCAAACTATGGGTCTTTGAGGACCTGTGGACTTCAAATCCCAGAATTCCTGAGCCAGCCATGCATTGCATGACTGGCTCAGGAGTTCTGAGAGTTGAAGTCCACAGGTTCTCAAAGAGCCATAGTTTGGCCACCCCTGCCCCTAAACAAAAACAAAAGCCAGCATGCAAACTAGCATTGCTAACCTACAGACTGCTTGACAACATACTTTGTCCTTACTCCACCAAGTAGCAATAGCAATAGCACTTAGACTTATATACCACTTCATAGTGCTTTACAGCCCTCTCTAAGCAGTTTAGAGAGGGCTGTAAATAAAATGAGAGGGCTCATTTTATTTACCTTGGAAGGATGGAAGGCCGAGTCAACCTTGAGCTGCTAAGAATCGAACTCCTGGAGTGAGCAGTGAGTTAGCCTGCAGTACTGCATTCTAACTGCGCCACCACAGCTCTAGGTGGTGGTCGTAGGAGGTACATGCAATGTACTGACAGATGACTCATTCCTCCCCCACACACACACACAAAAACAGCAACAGTAAGATACACTGCAATGATTGTTTATTGAAGACAATATCCAATATCTTGGAAACAAGAGATGAAGCAATTAAAAAAAGCAATAAGCTACATTACCACAATGCCAAAAAAGCAGCATGGAGTAAATTGTGTAATTTTGTTTTTTTTTATTATTATAATACACAATATACTGGATTTTATGCATTTGTGATACATTTTTGGGGGGGATATACATTCTACAAATAAGATAACAAACTATAACTTGACAGAACTCATCAAAATAGGAGAGAACTTGTAGATTTTTGGAGAGATTGCTCACATCATAATTTCCTGACTCAAGCATGGAAGTAAGCATACTTTTATTAAGGAGGCTGTTACAAATTACATTATGAATGTCATAAATAATTGGAATATGCTAGCACAGCATTTATTTACAATGTTCCAAAACACAGTTTGAGAGTTCACTTACATGCTGCCAAAAATGTGTATAAACAATATAAATAATCGGATTTCAAACAGATTTCCATGGTTACTTTCCTCAATTTCTACAACATAAACACAACCATGGAATCTTGTAACTGATATTTCCAAAAACATTGAGATTATACTGTTTTTCAGTGAAGCACCTACTATTGGCAGGTATCTGGAAAATATTAGCTATGTCAACTTTTCTAAATCTTAGTTACTATACGTATATCGTATCTTTCTTCTAAATAGCTCAAGGGAGCACATATTGGCCCATCTTTCATCCGATCATTTGAACATTGACCTATGAAGTAGGTTTGGCTGGTAAGTCATTGGCCTGATCTCTCAACAAGTCCTACCATCAAGTGAGGATTATTCATGAATCTTTCCAGTACCAGTCTAATCATCAGAGGCTCTCAAGATTATCAGATAAATTATACAAAAGTGAAAGTTTACACAGATATTATGTCAGGATACCAGTAACAGGTTATTGATTTTGACAGGTAAGAGCCTGCCAAGAAATTATTACCATTTGATTATCTAGACAGCTCTAAAACATAGTTTTCATTTTTTTCATACTCTTACCAACCATAAGAGTCAATTAGTTATTTGACAATATTATTTATTTATTTATTTATTGATTGATTGATTGATTGGTTTATAGGTGGTCCTCAACTTACAACCATAATTGGGACTGGAAATACAGTTGTAAGTAGTTAATTTGAGGCTTCCTCATGAGAAGAAGTAATTTTCTGGCTTTTTTTGCACTGATCATTAACTGAATGCCACGGTTAAGTGAACATTGTGATTATTAAGCAAACACCAGTCACTAAATAAAACCAATAAAATGAATGGGTGTTTTTTTGGCCAGAAAATGGCCCAAACGTCACAAATCATGGTCAAGTGACTGTGGAACACCATAACTGGCTTCAAATTGGACCTGCCCGACGTGTGATCATGTGACTGCAGGGAGGCACATAGCACAACCATTTACAACAGCCAGAGATGCTGTATAACTTTTAGTAATAATAATGCAACTCTCTAATTTTGACCATGCTGGTAGGGATCCTGAGATTTGTATTTATGATATCAAGTTACAGAACACTTAATAGGAGTTTTCCAATGAGACCAATTAGCTAATTAACACATTTCAAATCCACTGGATGTCATACCCTGGCATGAATAGTCATCAAGGAAGTTGACAATTCAAGTTATTTCATGGAACTGAGTAATAAGACATTTAAAACTAGCATGAAGAAGTATTTCTCTATGTAGTCTGTAACCAATACATTCCCACGAGATGAGATGTTGCTTGCTACTTTAGATTACCTCAAAAAGAAACTACTGTAAAGAATTAATTAGATAATATGTCTATTAGTAGCTACTATTTTAATGACTGTGTGCTTCCTCCAGACACGGAAGGTGGACATGCAGTGCAGTCTATATATGCTAGGTATGTGGGAGCAACAATGGGAGAGGAGAGTTGCTTTGATCAGTTGTTATGGGCTTTCTCGACTTATCTGGTGGACCACCCTGTGAGATGAAATGCTGGCTAGGTGGCCCTCGGCTTGATCCAGCAAGACTATTCTCAAGAAAGGAAGCAAGAATGAGATAGCAGAGACTGGTTCTGAGGAAATACATAAAATATTGCCCTCATTTAGGTTTAAAAAGTCTCTCACAGCATATTAAAAATGAAAATAAATTCTCCAGTACTAATTAAGTAAATGCCGACTCTAACATAAAAGGCTGTATTTTCATTTGCATCGGCTTATCATAGCAATAGCGATTAGCCTTATATACCACTCCATAGTGCTTTACAGCACTCTGGGCAGTTCACAATATCAGCATTTTTTGCACATTGTTCCCAACAATCTGGGTCCTCATTCTACCAACCTCAGAAAGATGGAAGGTTGAGTCAACCATGAGCCCTTTCAGGATCGAATTTCAGACTCTGGACAGACTTAGCCTGCAATACTGCATTCTAACTATTGTACCACCAGGGCTCCTGCTTAATCAAAATAATAAATTGTAATTTATATGATTTAAAATATTAGCTTAAATATTATGAAATAAACTAGAATTCATTTGATATTATTTTATTTGTAGTTGCCAATTACTCTTTGCCGTCATTGCTAATATTACCTCCACCTGTTTATTGGACCCGTGTCCCTCCTGGTTGGTCTCGGCCAGCAGAGAGGTGGCATGCGGCTGGATCCAGGCGGTGGTCACCGCTTCTTTGAGGGAGGGATCCGTACCGCAGTCGTTAAAAGCTGCGGTGGTGAGACCCCTCCTGAAGAAGCCTTCCCTGGATCCAGCTGATTTGAAGAGCTATCGTCCTGTCTCCAACTTGCCCTTTCTGGGGAAAGTTGTGGAGAAGGTGGTGGTTACTCAGCTTCTGCAACTTCTGGATGAAACAGATCATCTAGATCCTTATCAGTCGGGTTTCAGGCGCGGCTACAGTACAGAAACTGCCTTGGTCGCTCTGATGGATGATCTCTGGCGGGCCCGGGATGGGGGTAATTCCTCCATCCTGGTGCTACTTGACCTCTCAGCGGCGTTCGATACCATCGACCATGGTATCCTTCTGCATCGTCTCGGTGAGTTGGGGGTGGGAGGCACTGTTTTACGGTGGTTCTCCTCTTATCTCACCGACAGGATGCAGTCGGTGTTAATAGGAGGGCAGAGATCGTCCCCTAGGCCCCTATCATGTGGGGTGCCTCAGGGGTCGGTTCTCTCGCCCATCCTGTTTAACATTTACATGAAACCGCTGGATGAGATCATCCGCAGGCATGGGGTGCGTTTCCACCAGTACGCTGACGACACCCAGCTGTACATCACCACCCCGTCTGATTTCAGAGAGGCAGTGGATGTAATGTGCCGGTGCCTGGACGACGTTAGGATCTGGATGGGGAGGAACAGACTCAGACTTAATCCCGACAAGACTGAGTGGCTTTGGATATTGCCTCCTAAGGACCATGACAATTGTCCCTCCTTGACGTTTGAGGGAGCGAAACTGACCCCCTCGGATCAGGCTCACAACTTGGGGGTCCTCCTAGATCCACAGCTAAAATTGGATCACCATCTCTCCGCTGTGGCTAGGGGGGCCTTTGCACAGGTTCGCCTGGTGCACCAGTTGCGGCCATACTTGGAGAAGGAGGCTCTACTCACGGTCACTCATGCCCTTGTCACCTCGCGCCTGGACTACTGCAACGCGCTCTACATGGGGCTACCCTTGAAGAGTATCCGGAGACTTCAGCTGGTGCAAAATGCGGCTGCGCGTGCTGTGGTGGGTGTGCCAAGGTACACCCACGTGACACCTGTACTCCGCCAGCTGCACTGGTTGCCCATCGGTCTCCGGGTCCAATTCAAGGTGTTGATCACCATCTTTAAAGCCCTTCATGGCTTAGGACCAGGTTATCTCCGGGACCGCATTCTGCCTCACACTTCCCTTCGACCGGTTAGGGCCCACAGAGTTGGCCTCCTCCAGGTCCCATCGGCTAAGCAATGTCGCCTGGCGGGCCCTAGGGGGAAAGCCTTCTCTGTGGCAGGCCCCGTGCTCTGGAACCAACTTCCCCCAGAGACCCGAACTATCCCCACCCTACTGGCCTTCCGGAAAGCTGTTAAGACATGGATTTTCCTGCAGGCAGGGGGTGGAGCGTAATCCATCTGAGCTCACCCCCAAGTATGTATGAAGTCGAATTGATTAAATGTTTTTAAGATTATGGTTTTTTAATTTTCATATTTGTTTTAAATGCTTATATTGGTTTCTTGTATTTTTACTGTTGTACGCCGCCCGGAGTCCTTCGGGAGTTGGGCGGCATATAAGAAATACCAATAAATAAATAAAATAAAATAATATGTCAGTCTTAAAAATGAAATCGATGAATAAGTCAGTATCAAGAAGGAAACCAATCCAATAGAGAAGCTAGTAAACAATACAAAAGGCTCTACTAATAATATGACATGCCCACAATACAGACAAAATTCTGTTCATAGATTCGAGTAGAAAGAAGTTCAAAAGGAAAAAATAATGAAAGAAATAAGCTTGGCTTAATTTGAGATCTTAAGGAATGTTTCTTTGTAAAGTCTTTAGTATCTTCCAGTAGGTTTCTTAAGAAAAGTTAGTAGCATTTAAAAAGAAAAATATAGATTTAGATGAAGATCAAGAATCTCCCATGAATCAAGAATTCATGAACTATTTTTAATGACCTACAGATAGTCCTTGATTTACAACTGGTTGCATAGCAATTGTTCAAAGTTCCAATGGAAACCCTCCCCCCCAAGAGATACTAAAAACCTGGTTTCAAAGTTCTGATGGCTGCCACCATCTCCGTTGGTCATATGATTACATTTTGGGTGCTAAGCAGCCAGCTCACATTTACAGACATCTGAAGCATCTTTCAGTAATATGACTACGATTGACTATGGCAGTGATGGCGAACCTTTTTTCCCTTGGGTGCCAAAATAGTGTGTGCGTGTGCTATCGCGCGTGCGTGCCCACACCCATAATTTAAAGCCCCCCACTCGCCCCACCCCCCTGCACATGCATGAGCAACCCCCCCACTCCCCCATTTTCTGATTTCCAGTGGGTCCGGTAGGACCTTTTTTTGCCCTCCCCAAGCTCCAGAGGCTTTCTTGGAGCTTGGAGAGGGCGAAAACACTCCCCCTCGCCATCCCAGAGGCCCTCCGGAGGCCAAAATCGCCCTCCCAAAGCCTCCGTGTGAGTCAAAAATCAGCTGGTGGGCACACACATGTGTGCTGGAGCTGAGCTAGGGCAACGGCTCGCGTGCCGGCAGATATGGCTCCGCGTGCCACCTGTGGCACCCGTGCCATAGGTTCATCATCACTGGACTATGGTTTTGCTGGAAATCAGCATTTGCTTCTGGTTTTTGGCAAAAACACCCCATAGCTAACAATGGGTTCACTTTTCTTTTCATCACTGCTTCCTAATTTTTATATTCAAGTGTAAAAAAATAAAGTAAAAAAGAGTTTATTGCTTGTCTGATTTTGAATTTCTTTATGTAATTTCATTCACCATGTAGCAATTACCAATTAATAATAAATGTTGGGACAAAACAGAATACAAACCATGATGATTAGTAACCAATTTAGAAAATCTACAAAATTATTTATCTCAATAATACACCCTGCTTAATGTAGTGCATTTAATCAGCTTTAATGTTAATGTATTAGGTCACTGCTTTGCTGATAGACCTTTAATCTAGAATTACTAAAAGGGATCTATGAAGAATTGTACTGCCATTTGTTCCAGAGAGGTTTTAAAACAAAATTACTTTACTTTTTAATATTGCTCCCTGCTCAGTTAGCAGAAAGGAATTTTGAAGACCTTTTTTTTACTTATTTATGCTTTTACCTAACTTTCTTTTAATTTCAGAAATCTATCATGGTAACTGTTCAGTAGCAAGTGATAAGCAGTTAGCTTAGCAGGTGATAAAATAAATGAAACATATTTTCAATAAGGTTGAACAGTTGTGCTCAATACCATCAAAAAATTATTCTTCCTGATGGAAAAACAAACTTAATGATGCTTAAAGAAACATCATCATGGCAAAAGGCATACTTTAATGCAATCTCACATTCTGCTGCTTTCTTCGTTGCTTTTGATCATAACTATATTAAGTCATTACAGCTTGTTTCTGGCAGAAATGTGCAGTACTTCAGGTTCAAAGGAAGAAATACACTTCAGAACTCATGGAGACACACATATAGCTCCTACACATCTTTTCTAGGAGGCAGAATGCAAAAGAAGCTTTGTGTTCCTTGGAAAACTGCAAAGTTGTTTACAGTTGTGCCTCCATGCACTCTATGCACACAGTTGTGCCTCCAGGCACTTCACGGCATCAAGCAACCCTAGTTCCAGACCTGAACAAGGGATAGAAGAACTTTAGTTCATTTAAACTGAACCAATAAAAGTTCCTGGCTTATGAACTGGCCAATCTTCATTGATTTCCCCTACCGCATTGGGCTGGACTACCTTCCAATTAGGAACTGATAACAGTTTGAAGCAGTTGATACAATGCAACCACTTCCCATACAAAGATTTTGGAGGGAACTGCAGGAAATGAGGGGGGGGGGGAACAGCCTTTGTAACTCTATTATCAAAACCTAAGCAGACAATGGCAACCAGTCATTTAAGCAAAAACTGAGTAGACAATTGGAAAGTGGCTGACAGCAGTAGTAACATGAGATTCATTAAAGATAGTTTGATGTATAACTTGATCTATAATTGTTATTGTAGAAATCAATGAACACAGTATTTATATCATATTATCAAAGAAATAAAACTTTAAGAACATTAAGTTATTAATTACTCTGAAAATATATCTTTGTTTGAAGTGAAATTAAGAAACATAATCAATAGCATGCATTGTAAGGTTTACAGCTGTGAAAGTTGATACAACAACAACAATGGAAGTTGTAAGCACAAAATAAAGACCATTTGCATAGATGTAAATTCTTTAAGGCAGTCTACACAAGGAAATCAAAATCATGAATAGTAACGCTACCTTTATTATAAGGATCTTACAATTCTAAAAGCTCTCCCCTCCCCTCCTGCCTTTACATCCCAGAAGACTAGGGAGGGTTAATCCTCAGATTACATTTCTGGTTTGGACAGAGATTTCATTTATCAGACCCTGATTGCAGCTCCCTATTTCTCAAGGTTATCCTCACAGCCCAAGACAAGAAAAGATCAACAGACAACATGGTGATATTCACATTCAATAGGGAAATGCTCAGTATTCTATGAAAGGCAATGTTTTAAACTTCTTAGAGGAGTGGACAATTTCTGGCTTTTCTGCTAGGCCAGTTTTAAAGCTTAAATATTCTTCAAATTAAAATGTCAGCTTTTTGTTTCTACTCAAGCAATAACAAGTTGTAACCATGAATTAAAAAGTTACTTAAAATAATTCAGTGTTATCTAAAATAATACAACAAAGCATAACATTATTACACCTGAAAATGCTAAAAGAATTCTAGGTAGGTGTCATGAAAATAAAATACTTTGTGCCTATAGAATGTAAATATGTAACAAAGATTTTAAAATCTTGTATGACCTCTAAGTATGAGAATTGTAATCCTTTGAATATACACGTTTATGATCTGGACTTTTAATATTAGAATGAGTGTTTGTTGAATATAATATATTAACATTTGATATTATTGTTTGTGGGTGAACCAACAACAGAGAATTTTAAGAAGAAACTGGACAACCATTTGTCCAGAATAATACAGGTCTCCTGCTCTAGCAGGCAGTTGGCTAGAAGACCTCCAAGGTTTCTTCCAACTTTGTTATTCTGTTAAATTCTGAAGCATTAAAAACTGTTTTGTGCTATTAACATAAAGTTCAACTGGTTGGGAACCAAACAGAACTTGAGATTTTTTTAAAAAAAAGAAAACTATGAATTAAATAGCATCAGTACATTTTTCTTTGTTTATTGGCTATATTAATTAAAGCATGCTTCAGCAGTCAACACTGCTGCTATAAATTAGGTTGGCTCATAATTCTAAGTTTAATAATTAGTTCTGAGTCAAACCCTTCAGTTTGGTATAATTCAAATGCTCTCCCACATTACTAGATCATTTCCATTATCCAGTTTTTGATTCTCTGTAATGTGGGTTCTCTAGGTGAATGTAAGTGGGGTTGGGAGGGGGAGTTTTATTGCTTAAAAACAGTGGGATAAAATTTTCCTAGTTTGCATTACTGAATCAGCTGTTCATATTTTTCAGTGTAGAAGCAAATACTGGAGATACAAAAAATGTAATATTGGCAAATATCCCGTTTTCTCCTCAAGAATGTCACTAACCTTGAGCTGGTAGAAAAGTACATCAGCATCAAATTTGCTGTCTCTACTGGCAAACCCTCTCTGGTAGCAAATATGGGTAGCTCAGAGGTGCTATCCTATATCAATGGGTTTTGTCAAACTCAAGAGAACTTAAACAACACAGTCTGTTGTCTGTCATAGGAACAAAGCTAGCAAATGATACTGTACCTATTTAGGGCTGGATAAGGAGAGGATTTGGTGGATTCACTGGTTTCTCTCCCCTTTCACTATGTGTCACCAGCCACTAATTACCATACTTTTTGGAATATAAGACACACTTTTTCCCCCCTAAAAGAGGGTGGAAATGTTGGTGCGTCTTATACACCGAATACAGCCATTTTTGGCCTCCAAAAATCCCGCCCCATGCATCCCGTTTTTTGCAAAAAGGGGCATGCAGAGGGTTTGGGAGGCCTGTAAAGTGATCCTGGGGGCTGAGGGCCCCCAAAATGAGAGGGAAATGGGCCTTTTTTCGCCACACAGGCCCATTTTTCGCAAAAAAACCGGAGCGTGCAGAGGGTATAGGAGGCATGTAGTGTGATTCTGGGGGCTGGGGTGTGCAAAAACAAGCAAAAAATGGGCAGTTTTCATGAAAACGGGCCCATTTTTCACAAAAATTGGTATGTGCAGAGTGTTCGGGAGGCCTGTAAAGTGATCCTGGGGGCTGAAGCCCCCCAAAATGAGCGAGAAATGGGCCTTTTTTCGTCAAAACAGGCCCATTTTTCCCAAAAAACGGAGCATGCAGACGGTTTGCGAGGCATGTAGTGTGATTCTGGGGGCTGGGGTGTGCAAAAACAAGCAAAAAACGGGCAGTTTTTCATGAAAACGGGCCCATTTTTCACAAAAAATGGTGTGTGCAGAGGGTTTGGGAGGCCTGTAGAGTGATCCTGGGGGCCGGGGAGGGCAAAAACATGGGGGGGGGTTTGTTTACCTCTTCAAAATCTTGGTGTGTCTTATATTCCCGTGCGTCTTATAGTCCGAAAAATATGGCATTCTTCTTAAGATACTTAAAGTTGAAGCCGATTTATTCACCATCATTCAAACACTGTTCTGTTTGTGCACAAGCATTTTGCACAGTACTGTTGAAAATAAACTCCTTAATCAAAAATCCTTTAGGCACAAGTTTAGACCTTCTTTGTGTTCAACACTACTCCAGAGGAGTACTAAATCCATGTTCAATAGTAGCCTAAAACAACCTGCATAAAGTGTTACAAAGACTTGTACCATGCAGCTACCATTACCATCACCACTGGTGGTCAAATGCTGTTCAAATTATCCAGGTCCCCCAGATTGGGATCAACTAAGAGATCTGGTGGGAACTTGGGGAGATCTTGGTTTGGGAGAAAAAACTCAGGTGGAGGGCATGGTCACACCAGATTAAAGTAGCCAATAAGTGTCAGAGTGATCCCTGACTGCACCACTAACTGAATGGTCAATGAAGTACATCAGATTGGCAAAAGGTGCCAAGATGCAGGGGGAAATACAACTTTTACAATGTGCAATCAAAATGCAGAACCATCCAAACTTTTTCAGAAATCAAATTGATTAACTGTGACTGTCTTTTCAGGGCCAAAGAATATACACTGCTACAGACATTAGAGTAACTATCAACCAGGCACAGCCTCACAAACACTAATGAAAAGCTAATAGTCCTTAAAGGGCAGCATGAGTTTTTTTCACTAAAATAATATAAGGCTGCCAACTTAGGGCCAGTAGCGTTTAATTTAAGTGTGGAGGGATAGGACAAGAGTCCCAGAGTGGCCTTATAGATGAGAGGGGGTGCATGTAAATTTAATAAATAAATAAAACGAATAAAGGCACTTCTGGTGGTTTGGAATGCTTAAAAGGGAGAGGGGGGAGAGAAAGCTTTCTGCCAGCTTTTTATTTACGTTGCTATTATTATGTTTTTACTATGGAAGAGGTTCACACTTTCTTTTTAGGGTGGGACTTGGGGGCTTGTCAAAACAAACTGGCCTATCGGAAAAGCCAGAAATTGTCCGCTCCTCTAAAGAAGGGTCTAATAATAACATTTCAACAGAATCACCCAACCAAAGGGACAGGGAGGAAGGGAGGGACAAGGCTGCCCACTCCATTCTGTACAACCTGCTCTGAAGGACTAGGCAACTTTTCCCCGCGCGCGCACACACCAAAGCAGCAAAGCGACTGCAGCGCCATGTAAACACTCCTGCGACGCAAACCGCCCCAACTAAGCGGCGTTGGCCGGGTTTACTTAGGCGACCCCAACGCCCGCCTTCCCCGCCCCCTCCGCCGCAAGGAGAAACAAATGCACTCCGGTGTTACAAAGGCAGCCAACTTTGGGGTGTTTTTTTTTTTACTTTCCGCCCTCCGCCTAAGAGCGGTACAAAGCGAGAAGGGGGCGGGAAGGAGAAGAGGCGGCGGGAGGCAGCCCCGCGTCAAAGGCTCCATCCCGCTGCTTTAAGGCTTCCCTTCCCCCAGCATCTCCCCCTGGCTCGCCCCTCAAGCTCACGCCTCTTCTCCGCTGGAGCAGGCAGCTGTCCTCGCCCGCCTCTTCTCCCTTCGTCCAGCTCCCACTCACCCGCCGAGCCCAGGAACAGCCACACCAGCCACATTGCCGCCAGCGCAACAGCCGCTCTGCAAACTTTGGGGGATTCTCCCGAGAGCCTCCGCCTCTCGGCCCGAGCCCGGCCCAGGCCCAGGCTGCTGCTGTGGTGGTGGTGGAGGAGAAGGAGGAGGGTCAGGGGGAGGCTCCCTTTCAGCCAGCCGGACCCTCACGCCCAGCCTGCCGCCTCGTTCGCTCCCTCGCGTGCACCCTCCCTCGCGCTTCTTGCCAAACCAAATGGCCACTGCGCCGCCCTCGCGACGTCCCGGAGCCCAGGCTGCTCCCTCCTTGCCCGAGGGTAGGAGTCCTAGTGACGGCTCACGCCTCCTCCTCGGAGCCCCTTCGCTCCGAGTGGAAAGTAGGTCCAGTGGAGCGCAGCCGCTAAACTGCACCAGCGTCTTAAATGTTTCAATCCCCATTAAAACATCCCAGACAGATTGACGAATAGTTGGCTCCGCCGTCAAACTAATCTTACTTTTTTAACGTTCAGAGGGCTCTGCCTTCCTGTGACTTCATGGCGTATATATGGGCATCTGCCTTAAATCGTTTTAGCCAGCTATTTTAATTATTTTCTCCTTGTTGAGAGATTTCTAGCTGTTCTGGTATAGTTATTTTGTTTTCTGAGCCATTTAATGTCCTTTGGATTGTTGAGAGATGCTGTTAAATAAAATAAAATACGGTAATAAAAATCCTGGATATTCGAGCAGACCTAAGGAGTCACCAGAAAATTTGCAGGAGTTGGCACTTGACCCTGCTCTGTGATGGCTCCTTGGAAGAAGCCTAAGAAGGAGAAAGGTGAAACTAGGCAGGAGTAAATTATTCCAACTCAGTGCTAGGAGACCTCAGACACAGAAAGAGATCTGACCTAACTTTGAAGGACAGTTAAGCCAACTTTTTTGAGGCGCACACATCAAACCAGCAAATCAACTGCAATGCCATGTAAACACTATTTTCTATTTTGCATTGGTCAGGCTCCGCTTAGAATATTTTGTCCAGTGGCTTATTTGATCAAGATAAAAATTAGACACACACTTTTTTAAAAACAAATGTCCTGGCAATCCTTTATGGACTTTTTGCTGACACTAGGATTAAAAACTTGATGTTTTACAAATTTGCATATAGCTAAGGAATGGAATATGTGATGAAGAGATACCTGTTTATAACCATATAGCAGGTGAAGAGTTTATGTGAAAATGTATGTATAGTTGTGCTAAAGGCTCAAAGTCACTTCATACTTTTTCCTGCACTTTTTATTCTTTCTTCACATCCTGTTCTCTCTAAGTTTAGTTTGTTTTAATTTTTATTAAGAATTTTAATTATAACTAATTTTTTTTGTAAAAAAACAATATTTTAGTCCAGGTCTGGACATTGCGTTTTAGGAAGAGCCATGATATCCAGAGAACAACCATGATGATAGCAGGCCTGGAAAGAGAAAATCTTATTTTTAGCTGTTGGTGTTGCCTTGGGTCTCAAGGAAGAGCAAGCTGAAAGTGTTTTAGGAGTTCTTGCTAGTGCCAAGGGTATCCAGACAAAGCTTGTTCCAGGTTAGGTATACAAACCTGGCTTATATACATATGAGCCACATTCTCACTTGGTGGCACAGTGGGAGCCCTTTCAGATTTTTGTTTTCAGGTGCCTTTAGGATGCGGTGGCTCAGTGGCTAAGACGCTTGTTGATCAGAAAGGTCGGCAATTCGGCAGTTCCAATCCCTAGCACCACATAACGGAGTGAGCTCCCGTTACTTGCCCCAGCTTCTGCCAACCTAGCAGTTCGAAAGTATGTAAAAATGCAAGTAGAAAAATAGGAACCACCTTTGGTGGGAAGGTAAGAGCGTTCTGTGCGCCTTCGGCATTTAGTCATGCCGGCCACATGACCACAGAGACGTCTTCGGACAGTGCTGGCCCTTTGGCTTTGAAACGGGGATAAGCACCGCCCCCTGGAGTCCAAAACGACTAGCACATATGTGCGAGGGAAACCTTTACCTTTAAGTCAGTTTTTGACTCCAGGGAACCACCTGAAAAAGTCCCTGTAATTTTGGAAGTAGTTTGCCATTCCTATGGCTCAGAGAGCGTGACCGACCCAACATCACATTGCTGCTTTATGCCTAAGGTGGGACTAGAATTCATCATCTCTTAATATCTACCCTGGTGCCTTAATCAGCACACTAAATTGGCTCTTTCAGAATACAGTCTGAGAATTTAATTGAGTGGTGTAGTGTCGTATAAATGAATGTATCATGTTAAAAGGCCCTGACACAGCAAAGTTTGGAAAGCTCAGTTCATATTTATTAAAACAAAATAGAACTTACTTTGAGTAAATACACAGAGAATTAATTCATTTCAGGCAGGAGAGTATGAATACAATATTGCCCTTTTCCACTATTCATCTGATCTAATCTGCCAAAAAGCGTATTTGCTATCTGTTGATCTCTCATTTATTTTCCTGGTATCTCTTGCTGACAGCCAAGATAATTTTTTTCAGTGCAATTAATCTGAAATTTCTTGGTGGAATTTCAGTCTTTCTAAGCAGTCAAAATTCTCTAGCTCCATTGGTGAGCAGAATATATGAAGTTTCAGATAAGATTTGTAGATATATGACACATGTTGATCCATTTGAAACAAGGCACAACTTCCACAGGAATAGGTCATACTGCATGTTCAATTATAACCATATTTTTTAAAAAATATCAGAAATCAAAGAATTCATTTAAAGTCTAGCGATTTGAGCAATGAATTTGCTTGCAAAGAAGCAGTACTTGTGCACATTTTTCTTTTATAAATGGGATAGGTGTTCACATATATACTTGATAATTTGGGAAATTTGCAAGTTATGCCAGTGTAAATTTATTCCTATTTTTTGTAGCACATATGTACTATATATAATATAGGGATACTGCAGGTAGTCCTCAACTTGCAACAGTTCATTTAGTGATAACAATGTCAATGGCAGTTCATTTAGTGATGACAATGTCAACGACATTGACAAAAGTGACATGGCCATTTTTCACACTTCCAATCATTGCAGCATCCCCATGGTCAAGTGTTCAAAATTGGCAACTGACTCATATTTATGACGGTTGGGGTGTTCTGAGGTCACGAAACCATTTTTGACCTTTTGATAAGCAGAGTCAATGCGGAAGCCAGATTCACTTAACAATCGTGTTACTGACTTAACAACTGCAGTGATTCACTTAACATCTGTGTTAAGAAAGGTTGTAAAATGGGACAAAACTCATTTAACAACTGTCTTGCTTAGCATCAGAAATGTTGGGCTCAGTTGTGATCATAAATCAAGGGCTACCCGTATTGATTTTCAGAGGTATTACGATTAAAATATGAAGTGTTACTGCCCATGATAGAAGTGTTTGTTTTTCTAGCATTGGTGAACAGGGTTTACTTTTTCTGTCCCAGATCGAAGCCCTACACCACAAACAATAATGGCACTTCTAAACAGTTTTATTTCCTGATGGAATCATAGAATACATTCAGTACTTGCATGAAACTACAAAATAACTTTATTCCAGCCAAGAATGCAATTGTTTCCGTAATAGCCTAAAGCTGCCAACTGATTTTTAAAACTGTTATCTACTAATCTGCAAAAAAATAAATAAATAAATCTGGGTGCAAGTTGAACTCTTGTAATTCATTTTTAATATAGCCAACCATGAGACTTGTGTTCTACCAGATTTATTGGTGAGATTTCCCATAATTCGAAAGGATGAATGTTTTTTATATTATTTTAATGTGTTTTTTTCTAAATAGCTTGAGTGAAGCTTTAACCGTCAATCATTAAATTTCAAGTGTATGCAATTAATGTCTACAGTAGCAAATCGCTGTTCACTGCAGGATTTAGCACCAAAAATATACAGTATTCTGATAATTAAGAGGTAAGAGGCTTGAAATAAGTTTAGTTGGAAAATTCTGTGAGCAAAAAGATGGTTTCCAATGTGATAAGTTGATATTTGCAAGTTTTGCTTGTTTTTAAATGCCTTTCTTAATTCTAAAAAGTTTAACAAATAATGTAATTTAGATATACTATTTCTATGTATGATGTGATTAAAAGAAAAACACAGTGAAAGGGGCCATTTTTATACATATCTGAGCTTATTTTTCCCATAAAATTTCCTTCTGGTAGCATTTGTGCTTGTCCCAGATCCTTTTGCCACAGGCTTTCATGCTGTTGGTCAACAGAATGAATTAGTAGGATTAATACAGCAGTACAAAAAGGACTGATATGGAGACAGCTTGGCTGTGGTATTGCTTGGAAACAGATGCTTCCCCTTTGATAGGAATTTCCACATCATCCCACATTACACCTCCTCACTTTGTCACCCAGGCTAAAATGAGAGAGGAGAAAAAAAAGCTTTTAGACTCCTATGCACGGTGACTCAGTGGGGTAAGCATGCTGCCAGTTGGGGGCTAATGGTTGCACTTGTTAATCAGCTAGAGCAGTGATGGCGAACCTTTTTTGGCTCGGGTGCCAAAAGGGTGTGCGCGCGTGCGATAGTGTGCGCATGCGTGCCCACACCCATAATGCAATGCCCTCCCCTGCGCATGCACACAATCCCCGCACTGCCCACCCATGCATGGGCACAAGCCTCACTGAAGCCTCCAGATTTCTGGTAGGCCCGTTGGGCCGTTTTTTGCCATCCCCAGGGTTCAGGAGGCTTTCCTGAAGCCTGGGGAGAGTGAAAATGGCCGAAAAGAAGGCTGAAAATCACCTGACTAGCGCGCACATGGTGCTGGAGCTGACATAGGGCAACGCCTCGCGTGCCCTCAGATATGGCTCTGCGTGCCATCTGTGGCACCCGTGCCATAGGTTCTCCATCACTGAGCTAGAGGGAGCTCAGCCCCAGCAACCGATCGGATACTTGCTGATCATACTGAATCATTTTGCTGGTTTTGAGAGAAGGGTGAAACTGGTTGCTGGCATGGAAGATGCTCAAATGCTTCATCTTGCCGTGTAGCAAACCTACTCATGCTTGTATATTCGTTTTATTGTTCTAAAATTGCACTTGTTTATAGAATTAATATTTTGTGTGTTTATTCAATTTATACATCACCCATCTGACTATCAGTTTTATCTTTCTGCCGCTGGAATAGCACATGCAATTAAGTCACAATATGTAGTTTCAATATTTATGATATGACTCTAGCCTCAGAACTTCACATATTTTCTGGCTTGAATACTTAAGTACCCTGGGCTGATTGCGCGCTTTTAAATGAAGATTCCTTTATCAATACTGTAAAAGATCTCTTACATTCTTTTCTGTTCCGTGGAACAGATGGATGGAGCTGTGCATCTAATTTTACTGCTTTATATCTCTGCAATTCCAGAGAAATAATTGTAAGTTGCTTTGAACTTTGCAAGTAGGTGGATGGCCAAGCAGGTGTTTCCACTTACTGCTGCAGCTTGTAATGAACAAAAATGAAAGTGCACATTTTCCTATAGGATCATGGCTACAGGTACAAAGAAAATTGTTGTATGTCTCCCTACCTTCACCGCCCACAAGCATAAGTGTCTTTTTTAAGCATTAACCCTTGAGGAAGGACAAGTTGATTTCCATTTCTGCTTTCTTCCCCTAAGTTGTATAAAGCAATCTTTAAAACTGGCCAGTTCAAATACTTTTCATTTCTACCATCTTTGAGAATGAAATTGTCAACTTCTTTGTTCACCACCAACATACAGTATATTACTGTAGATTGGATTAACAACAACATTGTAAAACATATTCATGTAATAGTTGGTTTTTGTACTCCTAGTAAAAAAAAAGTAACTGTTAACTGTTAGTTACTTTTTTTTTTTGACTCGGAATACAAAAACCAACTATTACATGAATATGTTTTACAGTGGTATTGTTAATCCAATCTAATATGTTGCATGTAACTTTATGTTTTGTAGGTTCAGAATTATATAATAATGAAAACCATTTTTGATTAAACCAAGAACCTTTAAAAGCAAATTTGAATATATCAATATTACAGAAAAAACCCTTTTCAAAAATCATGGGTTTTTCTTATTTTTACTTTGTGACTGGCCCACGATCAGCCAGCTGGCTTTGTGTCTGTGGACTAGAACTCACAGTCTCTTGGTTTCTAGCCTGATGTCTTTACCACTACACCAAAATAGCTCATTTCTAAATGTACTTTTTAAATTTGCCTTACCAATATTTACTTTTCCCCCTATGTCTCTCCTGAACAGTGCTCTCCTCTCTCCTTTTTAGCTATGATTGTTAAATCATAGTGGTTTAATGGTTAAATAATTATCAACTAATCTACAATTGACTGGATTCACCCACAGTATACTGAGCCAAAATACAAAAATAATAATAATCATATTTTGACTTGCTTTATGAACCCAGCTTCTGCTCTCTCTTCACATAGACCCCCCCAGTCCCATCTACAGTTAATCTTATTGAAATTTCCCAAGTTCAGGTAATAGCTTCAGTAGACATTAATTGGAAATAATTCTGCTGATTTATTTTAATTTCTTTTTGCTGTTTTCTTAAATGACTATTTTACTTAAATAACCAGGTCACAAATAAATAAGTGTGTAGGAAATACATAGGTGAAAAATGAGTTTGGAAATTTATTTGGATATCTTACCCAGGATCAGGATTTCTGAGTACAGACAGTGTAAAGACAAAATCTTTAAAATAATAATATATTCCAGCATTTTATAAACAGCTGGCTACCGCATACCGTATTTTTCGGAGTATAAGACGCATCGGAGTATAAAACGCACCTTAGTGGAGGAAAACAAGGAAAAAATCTGCCTCTGCCTCCCAGCAATTTGCTTCCCAGCAAACAGCAAACAGTACAGATGATATACACTGTTTGCTGTGTATTTCTGTGCATGTGTGCCTGACCCATAGAAATAGCAAAAAATTGGAGAAATGTACATTATGGCAGTATATTAATGCCAGAAAGTTTTCTTAAATGTAGTCACACTAACTCCTCCCAATTATTTTAATAGATCTACTCCAAACCTGACTAAGTCAGGGTTTAACTCAGCTGCCTTATCTTAATACTAAAACAGGACATTGTTACATTTCAGATTATACAGTACTTTTATAGATCTTTAAAATTGATGTGGCTTTCTGGAAGTATACATTCTCAGCTATTTAAAAGAAGATACAATACCACTGGGCCTCTTCAGATCAAGCATTTATTTTAAAAAGCTTCTTCATTTTGTTAAGTTGTCTAGAACAATAATAAAGCAGTCTTTAAAAAAATAAGTAATAATTTGAACACTCTACAGACATTTATAGTTATTGACTTACCTCCTTGCATCCAGTTCAGCAGAAAATAAAAATCTGCCTCTCTCTAACCCAGCAATTTGCCTCCTTGCAGCTAGTTTCATTTTCAGTTCTAGCACGTGGCCTGCATGTGCTGAATCAGCTGGTGATCGGGAGGCTGATATCAGTTGCTTGTGCTAATCAGGCTCTGTGCTGCTTGCTGCAAGGAGGTAAATTGCTGGGAGGCAGAGTCCAAAGGGTGGGGGTGACTGGGTGGGGCTACATTCGGTGTATAAGACGCACCCTCTTTTTGGGGGGGAAATGTACGTCTTATACTCCGAAAAATAAGGTATGTAAATCTTTGAATTTGGCTTTGTGCTTAGCTGTGGGGTTTTGATAGATTCAAAATAGTAACAATAATCCTTTTATTTTAATTATATTACCCAAAATGACAAATGAAGCTTCTGAAACACATCTACAAAATGGACTTCATTAGAATTTATCATGCTAATAACTTTGTCATTTATTACAGTATGAGTGTATATCTGTTTGACTCCTAAAATTCATATTCATTATGGCCTCCTAAGGTTTTGATTTTCCAACTTTGCTTCCAGCAAGGGTTGTTCCAAAGCTTAAATAAAATGTAGTCCTACACATCAGAATTCAGCTATGTAGAGAAAGGTGTTCATTAATCATTTAAAATTCTGCAAGAATATGAGTATGCATTTTGGAAATTTAGGTGGCCTTTATATCCACGGGGCGACCCAATAAATTGTGCTGATTAAAGAATGAGCATCCCAATATAAAATATGGACTGGGCTGTCTACAGTGCTGACTCTTGGAGAATCCAATTAGCTTATGACAGAGAATTCCCGCTGAAGTGTTACAGCAGTTCTTCATTTTTTTATTATTATTATTTTTACAAAAAAGGCTGCTAGGACATACATTCAGTCTGAATTTTAAAAAAATGATGATGAAATTCTATTATATCTGGAATTAAGGTTTTTCAAGGCATGCTGGTTGTCTTGTTGTCCCATGAATCACAGCTATAAAAATATCGTTGGAAGTCATACTATCAAAAATTCTGCAGGTCCATTTTTGTCACAATGAGTTCATAATATTTCATTCTGGGTAGAAACAGAAAGGATCCCATTAAAGTCCTCAAGCTTAATTACACACAATTGATTTCTGGTTCAGGCTGATGGTCTGTTGAGCTTTTTGACACTGAATGGCAATTTTTGCTCCAGATGGAGAGAAGGTTAGATGAGAAAATTTGAAGTTGTGGACATTACCTTCCTACTTTTACATTTCTTCTTGTTGTTTTTTAAGGTCAAAGATAACAGCAAAAAGAAAATTCTCTTCAAAGATTTATTTAACTTATATGATTGGCTATTTTGTGGAACATTACACTAGGCAGCTCACAACAACAATAAAACCACACAACCAAGCGCCTGATCCACAGTCCCCAATCTACCATATGAATCAATGTTTAGGTTCCATTATACCCTATTTCAGCACCTGTGAAATATCTAGTCTTGCAGTTTCTGAGTAATAGAAAGCTTTTACTTTGACCAGATTTGATGCCTGGCCTTTCTCTTTAATAGAGGAGAAAAAACACATATGCCAAATTCCCCTTGTTTCTGTCAAATGAGATAGTTGAAATGGTTACATTGCCTTTTCTTTTACAAATTATAGTTGTATTACTTTTTCACGGAAGTATTTGTCTTTTTGTTACTTCTGTTTTCATAAATTCTTCTGACAGATTAAATAAATGTTATGTTTCCTTCTTCCTTTCTGACTGCAATATTAATATCACATTTAAAGTTGCCAAATTTTGTGCCATGGCTTGTAAAAGTAGGGGACAGATGGTTAAATCTACGTAATTAATTGCAGGAGAAATGCTGGATTTTTAAAAGACTTATTTGAACATTATAATCATATTGTACTATTTTGTAATTGTTTTGATTATATTTTATTATGCTGGCCATGGGCCATAGTAAATGACTGCTAACAGTTTGACCAAGCTTCTTCTAAATCAATCTAATTTATCTATATTACTTTAAAGGTCAGCACTCAGAAGACTGTATTCTAGATGTAATTGAATAGTAACAGAATAAACTGGAATCATTTGTGTGCCTTGGACATTGATGCTGTTCATGCATACTAAAATTTCATGTGCATTTTCCATCTACTTCCCACTAATGATTCATTTTTAGTTTATGATTTACCATAATTACAATAGACTTTTATATGCCCACCTAGATATCCTCTGATACCTATTTCTTTGCTTATTTATTTTGGCTAATACAGAATTTTGCATTTGTTGAATTTTATTTTGTTAATTTCACCCCAATTTTCCATCCTATGAAGTCATTTTGTATTTTTATTCCATTGTTCCCATCTTTATTCTCTTTTTTTAGCCCCCCACAAATATGGTAAATTGTTGGGAAAATGCTGATGGATACTGAGTGCAGGAAAGGATTCTACAAAATCCCTCTTAAAACTTCTTTGAATTTGATGAGAAGCTATTATTTATTTATTTATTTATTTATTAGTGAGATTTATATACCGCCTCACAGTGCAAGCACTCTCTAAGTGGTTTACACCAGTAAGCAATGTATATTTATATTGCCCCCAACAATCTGGGTCCTCATTTTACCTACCTCGGAAGGATGGAAGGCTGAGTCAACCTTGAGGCGGTGAGATTTGAATCGCTGACCTGTGGATCACAGTCAGCTAAAGTGGCCTGCAGTACTGCACTCTAACCACTGCGCCACCTCTGCTCTTATTAATTTACACAGTTCAAGTACAGTTTTCCAAACTGCTTTGAATCCACCAATTCACATTTCATCAATTTGCTAATAAAATATTAAGGGTTATTGTCAAACTTTTCACTACATGTAAGATTAGTTACATCCATAGCACCTTTATGGTCTATTAATTATAGTGAGTTTTTAAAAATAAAATACTACCGTAATCAGTATTGTTGTTGACAAATCCATGCCAGTTTCAATCAATCATTGCAATGTTACCAACATACTTATAATTTTCTTATTATTTCTCTGATTAGAGTTCCTATGATTAACGTCAAATTGGTTGATCTGTATTTTTTCAAATCATCCATTTTCCATTTTTTTGAAAACTGGGACAAGATTTTGATTCTCTTCCCACCTTCAGAAATAGCAATGAGGGGATAGAGGAAGAAAGAGGAAAAAACCATACAACAGAGAGGTACAATTCAACTTTGTCAGCACCATAATAGCAGATTATTTCACCAGGGATATGCTAATGATATGTCTAGTTGCATCCTGAGATTTTAATTCAGGATTATTCTCATTCCTGCAGGAATATCTTACATTTCTAGGGAGTAAAACTGGATTTTTTTTTTTAAAAAGAGCTGATGTTATAAGAACAATTAATCAATGGAACGGCTTGCCTCCAGAAGTTGTGAATGCTCCAACACTGGAAGTTTTTAGGAAGATGTTGGATAACCATTTGTCTAAAGTGATGTAGGGTTTCCTGCCTAAGCAGGGGGTTGGACTGGAAGACCTCCAAGGTCCCTTCCAACTCTGTTGTTGTTGTTGTTGTTGTTGTTGTTGTTGTTGTTATTGTTACTACTACTACTACTACTACTACTATTATTATTATTATTATTATTATTATTATTATTATTATTATTATTATTATTATTATTATTATTATTATTATTATTAGAAAGTTACACTTACTGCATATATTTGTTTTATTTGTCTACTTTCTAGTGCAATTATTCGTAAGAGGGGTCAGTGCAAAATGTTAATGGATTGGTGTAACATTCCTTTCGTTGCCATTCATATTATCAGTTCTGTGCCATAAGAAGGGAACTGTCTGCTCAACAGGTCATTACAGGTAGTCCTTGACTTACAACCATTCATTTAGTGACTGTTCAAAGTTACAGTGGCACTGAAAAAAAGTAACTTGTGCCTGGCTTTCACACTTACGACTGTTGCAGCATCCCATGTTCACGTGATCAAAATTTGGTCACTTCACAACTAGCATGTATTTATGACAGTTGCACTGTCCTGAGGTCATATGGTCAACATTTGTAACCTTCCAAGCTGACTTCTGACAAGCAAAGTCAATGAGGGAAGCCAGATCTGCTTACCAATCTCATGATTCACTTAACAAGTGCATTGATTCACTTAACAATTATGGCAAAAAAAAGCTCATAAAATTGGTGCACTGCTCACTTAACAACGGTCTTACTTAGCAATGGAAATTTTGGACTCAATTGTGATCATAAGTCAAGGACTACCTGTATACTGTAGCTATTACAATTGATTATATTCTTTATTGGAATAATTTCTAGGAAGATCTGAAGGAAGGAACAGTTTCTACAAAAGTGATTTCATGTATTTCTGTGCATAGTTCTGTCAAATCAGGTATGTGGGCTATAATTCTATTGCTTTATATTCAGTGGGCATATAGAAGCCTAGAGCAATTACTCCTTCATCAGCCAAGCAATTATTATTATCCCAGCAATCAACAGTATTCATAAGTGGGGGTGTGGTGGGGGTTGTTCAAAGTTGTTCAGGATGACAACTTTATGACAACTGTAGCTGTCATTTTGCCTTTCTTGCATTCTTTGTTCCATGGACATCCCCACCAACTATTTTTATTGGGAGGGAATTAAGTTAATTCTACATGTATTATATATATATATATATATATATATATATATATATATATATATATATATATATATATGTATATGTATATGTATATGTATATGTATATGTATATGTATATGTATATGTATATGTATATGTATATGTATGTATATATATATATATATATATATATATATATATATATATATATATATATATATATATATATATATATATATATATATATATATATATATATATATTTACTGCAATGGCATCCTAATCCTTACCCCCACCACCCTTACTTTTCCCAAAAATATCTCAATATCTGCAATGTAATCTTGTCATCTTTCTGGCAAGTGGTAGATCAATTTACATTGTGCTTATCAATCTACAAATCTTATAACAAAATTCCAATGTCTGTGTGTTCCATAGAACATTGATTATTTATAGAATACAACATAGTATAATAACAATGTGAACTTTTCAACAATTTCCAAGCTTCTATAATTAATATAACTGATATTATTTATTTACTCAAAGATTTATAACGCTGCTCATCCCGGCATGATGGCTCTGGGCAGCTAACAATACAGAAAACATAAAACAACGTAGTATGAAAATAATGCAATATAGTACAACTGAGGCTTTGAGCAAATTTATCCCATAAATGCATCATAAAACATACATACATTCCTAATACATATTTGTCTTTTACTTACATGGTTTAACATTTTCAAGCCTGATCAGAGTGGCCAAAGAGGAACCAGAATGGCAATCTGCATCTTGAACAGCAAGAATGGCTAGAATGTATAGAATCTAATGGCCAAGCATACATATTTGGAAAAAAAGAAACCAATCAATCCATCATACTGTTACTCTCCAACCTCCTTCTTCCCTTTCTGTTGCATTTTTACAACATTAAATTGCATGTCATGAGAATATTCCTTCTTTCTAGTGTAGATGCTCATATTCAGACTGTGTTTTTCCTCAAAAGTTAATACCGGCAACCCAAAGCCGGTTCCTCCTGGTGTTTTGGCTCTCTCATCCTTCTGTGCTATTGTCTAATTTTTACCTATACATACTTTGCTTTTGTTTATGTTTATATCATACCTGTTATCTTGTATACGTGTTGACAAAATAAATAAATAAAATAAATAAATAAATAAAATAAAGATGGACAGTGTACTTCAAAATTTCTGAAGGAAAGGCTGCCTTATCACAGTTTAGAGTGTTTTCCATTGCCTCTTATCTGAATTATCATCTGGCTGAAAATAATGATTCCTGCAGTTGTTTTAGATAAGCACTTCCTCAGACTGTTTCAGGACTTGTGGTTAAGAATTAATATGTAGTCAAGCTGGAATGAGACATCCCATATAACCGAGTTTGTGCAGAGCAAAGTGTGAGAGTACCTGCAGTTTCACCCTTGTTTATTGTCATGCTCTGGGAAAGACCACAATACTTCAAAAGGTGGAAGGAAAGAGAAGAAGAGGGATTGGCAACAAGGTGGATAGAGTCAGTTACAGGGGCAATGGGTGCAATCTTTGGAAGACCTGAACGATGATAAATTAAGGATCGATCTATCTGTCCTGAAAGATGATATTAAACTTGAAAAACGATATTAGGGAACTATACGTCTATCTATATGGTCACTATAAGTCAGCATTGACTTGATGGCTCATAATAAAAAAATATTGTATGTCTAGAAATGTATCACAGCACACCTCTGTTCCAAGGACATAGCTGCTCTTAACATTTAAGCTTCTCCCATTTCGTACTTATGCCAGCTTGACTCTAAACTGCCTTTCAAGAACTCCTATCTGGACTCAGATGCTTTGGCAATAGCTTAGAAGATATTTGATCCAGACAACAGGCTACCACATCCTCTCATTGGATGGTTCTGCTGTGTCTTCCCATCTTTCTCTTCCAGGATAGTGACTGCCAATCATTTTTCTACTTGTGGGTGGATCTAGATATATATACTTGGGGGGAGGGGGTACATAAAATGTGATGGAGAACAAAATCCTATGTTCCCTTGATCAGAATTAACTAGGTAATTAAAACCTTGATACGATGGCAAGTAACATAAAATGGTAAGGGTATCTCATGTAAATATTCAATTTTGCAGACTCCTCGTCCCCAATATCTAATTTTCTCCTTTGAGATTGAACAATTACAGTAGCTATGCATCCATTGGATATCCTTTGCTCCATATCATTTTGTCTAGTCTGAAGAAAAAGGGGATCTGTAATGCAAAAGCTCCATTGTAGAGCAATTACATGCATAAACTGGACTATCATTTATCTCCAAGGTGGACTTGGCAGCTCTAATAAAAAAAGAATAATGTATTTACATAATACAGTAATTATTTATAAACTGCCCAAGTCCGTGAAAGTGGGCATTACACAAATGAATGAATGAATGAATGAATGAATGAATGAATGAATGAATGAATGAATGAATGAATGAATAAATAAATAAATAAATAAATAAATAAATCGTTCAATCCATCCATCCATCCATCCATCCTTCCATGGGTGTGTTTTTTATGAATGAACCTAATAAGTCATATTATTTAAGGAACCTAATCAGAAAGTAGAACATCTGACATGCATTGCTTCTTAAGGTACTTTCAATTGTTCTGAAATGAATCACATCATTTTCAACTTCTTCTCCACACATTAGTAAGTATTGCAAATAATTTCAGAACAGTCATACAATTTTCCACAAAGTACATTATAGCACTGGTAATACCTAGACTTACCTCCTGAATAGTTCTCATATCAATATGCCCCATTAATATAATGGGCTGTGAGTAAACTAGAAAAACTTTTCCTAGATTAAAATGTAATGAAGGCTAGTGATCACACAGGAACATCCAGCAGCAGAGTGAAAGAAATCAATATCATGAATGGGCAGATCAATAAATTACCCTTCAGTTAAAATAGAATATTACTTCAAAAATATCCATTAGTAGTGCTCTTGCCTTACAAATTACATATGAGAGATCGATACATCTGTATGATAAGAAGCCCTTACAGTAGCTTAGAATCACTGGAGGTTTGGAGTTATTTACAGTCATACTTTACTGCATTTGGATTTTCAAGCAAATGCAAATTTATTGAAACACATGTTTCTGGCTGAGGAAGAGCTATTAAAATCTCATATCAAAACCCTATTTTTAACACAGCCTAATATTAGAATACCCTTCCTAGCACAAGAGTATAAAAAATTAATGAATCGGTGATGATTGTCTTGGGATATTCTGTGTGCTTATGTCTGCATTTGTGAAAGAACAGGAAACTATAATTGCACAGCAGTTCTAACAGTGTCAATTGGCTGCTTTGCTATTTCCATGGAGGAAAAAGTTTATATGGATTTTAGCTTTAGCTGAATATTTCATTTGTCAATTTTTCTATAACAATACCCTTGGCATGTTGGATATGATACCAGCCTATTTACAGAAGTGCTTGCCTGTTCATTTATTACCCTTCATTGCTGCATGTAATTGAAAAAGAGAATGTGATCTATTCTCAAAATTACAAGGCCAAGGTATACAATGCCAAATACAATGCCAAATACCAGCCAAGAAGCACACATCTTGGAATATAGTACTTGAACAATCTCGAAGTTGCTTGTTGAGATGGATGACTATAAAAATCAAATAAATTAGTTAAAATAAAATAAAAGTTGGTGGTGAACAACAGGAAGTGCTGGAAGGGTGCTTGGTGGCTTTGTGACCCTTGATGGACAATGGAAAGCAAAGTGTATCCAGAGAAAGGAGACCTAGCACTACTTAACTGAGAAAACAGAGAAAAACAGACCAGACATGTTGCTAAAAGTCACGCATATGACATACAAAAACATCAAAGATCAATAGGCTCCAGGAGGTATGCTTCTATTTAAGTTGTGACCAGAATCAGAAACTTAAAGAGGATGTACACTGATGAACAATAAATTTCCTCCTCTTGAGTTAGTGTAAATATGTACATTACATGTTACTGAGGTATTTTAGGCTATGCCTTCCAAGGGAAAAATAGTATATCTGATTTCTTAAATGAAAAGCTGCTTCTTCACCAAACCAATAACAATCTGAGTACAAAAAAATGATACCAAGAATAAACAAGAGTTTAAACAACAATCTCTGGCTCCTGAGCTCTTGAGAATCTCATCTGTTTGCTAAAGAGATTCTAGCTCTTGTGTCACAGAGAAGTCAAATTGAAAGACTCTATTTATAAACATTTTCCCCATTCGTCCGTCTCTGTGGGCATCAAATCAGTTTTCAAGGTCCTTCCTTTTTATTTAGGATGAACAAAATAAATATTTTGAAACACATTGCTCATTAAAAGTGCTGTGTGAATTTCTTTGCTACTAAGTATTAACGCGCCCTCCTTAACCCATGTGTGCCTCTTGTGCATGTTCATGCACTCTCTCCAATCTATGCAGCACCTTCCCTGTATTCCCAATGCACCTTGTTATTCCCTCCTTCACACAGCAGCAGCCACTTACCTGCTTGCCAGTCTAAGACTGTTGACATTCTGCTAGCTTCCCCATTGACTTTTCTTTTGGAAAGCTGGTGGAGACCATTGGAAATTACAATCACGTGACCATTGCTGACCACAGCAGCAGTGTGGCCCTGCAATGTGGCAGCACTGAAACACCCACAACTTTGCCAAATTTCAATTTCACAGATCCTGGATTTTGGACGCATTCTGTAAATTAGTCCATTTGAGCTCTCTTGGTTCAAAAACTATTGCCCTACGATGCATTACTTCACCCAATTGAGGGTCACAAACAGACCTGAAAGTTTAGATAGTATAGATTTTCCTGTTCCCTTTTAAAAATAATCTATATTGATGACAGCAGAGCAATTTGTTTTCAATAACCAGTTCTCTGCTTGGTACTTGGTGGAGGTCAAAGGACATTTGTTTAGCAAAATCTCAAAGCTGACACTAACATATTCAGGATTGTTATGTGTGTTTCTGAGTTATGTATGCATCATCTCAAGTTCTGTCTTCTTGATCATCATCACCACCACATTCATCATTATCACTATCACTGTATCCTAAAAACAACCATGCATCTATTCATGGTTTCTTTACTCCAAAACCTTTAACAATTCCTTTAGCATAAAAAAAGAATGGGGGGAAAAACATGGCTCCAACCCATTCTACTAATTTTTCCAAAATTAAACTAAATTGCCTTGAAATTTCATCCCATTCTTCCTTTTAAAAAACCACATTGCAATAGTTGGCAAATTTCCCATTACTAGTCTTCCATTACTATTCACAAGGTTCCTGACTCCTTTATAATTTGAGCACATGTCCGAGGAGTTTCTAAAGTGGTTTGAGTCTGAATGTCTATGAGGATTCTCAGTCATCCAGGTCAGGGGTCTCCAACCTTGGCAACTTTAAGACTTGTGGACTTCAACTCCTAGAATTCCACAGCCAGCTTTGCTGGCTGTGCAATTCTGGGAGTTGTAGTCTAGAAGTCTTAAAATTGCCAAGGTTGGAGACCCCTGATCCAGGTCATGGTAGTCCCAAAGGTGCTTTTTCAAGAGGCAACTGGACTTTCTCGCTTCTCATCCAAGAAGCTTCTTCAGCTCTGACTGGATGATGAGGAATGAATCTGAGTCTGAATTGAATCTTTTCTCAATCACTGACTTAGGCTCATATGTAATCTTTGCTTGGCACATATTCCTTACATATTTTTGTGCTCACATTGCTTTTTATTCATGCCTTTGTACATTGCCTCAGCATCCATTTAGTTAAACAGCTGCTCTGAAGTATTATAAACAGACTATCTATTTTGCTAGTTATTTTTCCATTCTGCATAATGAAGCACATATAACTTAAAAGCCTGCTTCCTCCTGCAACAAAAAGCAGACAAGATCATGTTAACAGTCTTCAGACATTTAGACCGCAGGACTTCAGCATGAACAGCTTAGATTGACTTTATAGAGAAGGAACAGTGTGCTGTATACATCCTCCTATTATTTCCCCTGTGAGTTGTATATTTATTTAAGAAATGGGTATGTTCAATAACCAAAACGATTTTTCCAAAGCGGCACAGACATTTTATTCTACCCTTCCACTACAAAGTTCGCAAGTATTGAAGTGCTTCTTAACAGACACCCACTAATGGTTTTCACCATGATCCAAGAATTTGAATTTTTGCCAGGCCAGCATAAAAGAGCCAGGATGTCATCAGACACAAGCATCACGGTTGAGCTTGCATTAATAAATGTTAATGAAATCTGGGGAGACAGGCTTTGCAATTTCTCTAGCGAGCTCAGCCAACCAGCTTTCCTACCTTCCTGCTACTGACACGGTGACTTGGTGCACCCATATTAATCAGTACAAAAATCAGACCTGAGTTTCTTTCTTGTCATCATGTACCAATGGAAGGGGAGATTACAATCAAGAAAAATCCACTTTATTACTTGTCATCATTTGAGATGAGGCACACACTCAAAAAGAGATAAAACATGAAGGTCACAGGAAAATAAACTTTATTTTTGCAGCCTAGGCAAACAATTTCCTTAAAGGAATTGTTAACACATTGAGAGATTCCAAAGTTGAAGTGAAAGATGTTTTGCCATGCACTGTCCAAAATAGTGCTTCATCCATTTTGCAGGTACTGACAACCTTTGTTGTGTGTCTAAGTCAGTGTAAATAGGACACAACATCGTATACCAGCTAGACTCAAGGCTGGACATATCAGGGGCATGATGGCCCTGAGCTGAAAAAAGAGAATGTCACCAGCGGAAGGAATCTGATTTCAAAGCTAGTAAAATGATATGCCTGATATCCAGCCGGAAGGAAAGGCTTGGATGAGATCACACAGACACACCACATTCCTTTCAGGCTGCTTCCACTCTGGTGCTTTTCTGAAACCAGTCTCTTGGTCTTTCGGTTTTCAGTCACTCTTCTGACACTGTGCATTTCAGGTATGCCATGTAACATTGCCATCAACAGAGAATAGCAGTTCCCCACTTGCCACTGTCTTCTGCAATCTCATTTATGACAAAATGGTGACTGATGATTTGGCTGGCAGTGTTTCCCTGCAACGAGGACATGTACCTAACCAACTACCAGCACAAAAATTTCCTACCAGACAGAAGCTATTGGAAGCACTGAAGCAGAACAAGAGCTCTTTAGAATCAGAGCTAAAGTGTACCTGAAAGCTTTGATTCCCTTGTCGGAATATGTTAAGTAAATCAAATACCTTTCTACATATCCTATTGCTTGCTGTAAGGGATATTTAAATATAAGATTCTATTACCGCTGCTACTATCTCTGTCCTTTCAAGATCAGGGACCTCATTTTAAATGCAAAGTTTACAACTGGGTCTATACAAGGATGTTGAGACTTGTTTCCCAAGCTACACACATTTCCTCAAGAATGTTTGGGATTTGGCGTTAAGACAGACAGCATGAGTGACACCCAACCCCCCCCCCCCCATTTTTATTTTTTTCAGACTGGTGTATGAAGCACAACCAAGGACAGGTGTATCTATTCATTCATTTCACTGAATGGCTCTGCTGTAGCAGTCTTACCTGTGCAAAGGTGGATGCTCGTGCTTTTGTTTGTGCTATGCTTTGGATCCGCTCTTTCAAAGGTGCTTCAAAGCTGTGCAATCCTGCGAAAAATGATTTACTACAGCTATCTACTATTGCTAGACAGATGCTACATTCACACACTCACATACTCTAAAGTCTTTTGGAGATGAAAGCAAGGGGTCACCCCAAAACTAGGTTCATACACAGCATCACTTTCCACAGTTAAGACTTCATTGCAATCAACTGAGAGGGTGCCATCCTCAAAAGAAGAAAAAGCAAGAAAGTGTGTCCATACAAAGAGTTCAGAAACTTTGTATACATTCCTACAATCTATTGCACATGGGCAATACAATGCTTTGTTCCTTATCAGTTTTATTTCTTTCTTTACCTTATATATAAGAGCCATGGTGGCGCAGTGGTTAGAGTGCAGTACTGCAGGCTACTTCTGCTGACTGCCTGCAGCCTGCAATTTGGCAGATCGGAATCTCACCAGGCTCAAGGTTGACTCAGCCTTCCATCTTTCTGAGGTCAGTAAAATGAGGGACCCAGATTGTTGGGGACAATATGTTGACTCTGTAAACCACTTAGAGAGGGCTATAAAAGCACTGTGAAGCGGTATATAAGTCTAAGTGCTATTGCTATTGGTGAAAGGTTACTTTCTTATCCTGAGTCTTACTAAGTACATGCCTTTTTCACTTTGGCTTTAAATCCACGGTGCTGCACAAGCATATTTGCTGTGTAAAGGCTGTTATTTTGACTTCGTAAGAATATTGATCCAAAATTTACATGTTATTCAGACATTGACTCATGTAATTTAGTATTTTCTTATAGTCCAAATTTAATATGTTGTTCAAATAGCAAGCAACTTAAAGGCAACAAACTCAAGATGTGGCAGAAATGTAAATAAAGAGCCTTTCAGTTCAAGTACTCTGTTACAGAGATAGATGAAGATGAAATAATGGGAGGACTGAAAGAAAAATAGAGACCAGTAAGGTAATGAATAAACAAACAAATAAAACAATTTAGCCGGCATAGACAATTTTTAACAAATGAGAGCCAGTTTGGTCTGGTGGTTAAGGCACCAAACTAGAAACCAGGAGTTGTGAGTTCTAGTCCTGCCTGAGGTATGAAAGCTGGCTTAACCAATCACTGTCACAATGTCAGCCTCTGACAACCTGTCAATTTGGTAAATCAGCACTCGGGTGATCCAAAAAAACTGCACCCTGTTTTTGACCACTGTAATCATATCTCATTAATAATGTAATAATACATGATGTTGGTCACACACAAAAGCCTTTGGGATCTAAGTCTTTTTCCTACCACCAACTAACTGGAACCAACTCAGAGAAAGGAAAAGAACCACTGAAAAATGGAAGCTCCAATCCCCAGCTCATGGAGCCAGCTCAGAAGAATACCATGGCTGACAGAATAAAAAACTACTGAAAGATCAAGCAAAGATGGTAACATTATCTGGATTCTGGCTCTGCCAATGGTCATCTATGAATGAAAGCAAGGTTCTTAGTACCACACTCAGCCAAAACATCTGATTGAAACAGGTCTAGAAAATACACTTCCTCCAAGGTTCTCATCAACCGCAGTCTGACTACTTTTTCAAAAACTTTCTCCGGAAAGGAAAATTGGAGACTGGACAATGGTTGTCATAAACTATTGAGTCCATCATTGGCTTATATTACCACTGATTATAGGCAAAGAAAACCTATATATCTGTAGTTGTTAAATATCCTTAAAATAACAATTACAAATTAATTGATTATTTCAGATTTTCCAATACAAGGTTTCCTCATTTAAAGTAAAGTTTTTCTACAAAGTTAAATATACATGAGACTCTACATCAAAACCCATTCTATGTTCCAGTAAAAAATATCTAGTTGAACATATGGCAGGAAAGAAAATAACCATTTTGACTATATGTTGACTCTAGTAATTGTCATGACCTAAATGAAGATATGCAATTAACTTCCAATAAAATCCATAGATGTTGATATTCAGTAAAATTCTCATCCCACACGAATATTGAAGATAAAATAAACCCTCAAGGATATTTTTGAAAGTTTGGTAAATTAAACCATCCTTCTTCAGGAAATTATCTCAGTTTAGCAAGAAATCTTTGATGACCCGTCTTGCCAATAAATATCCTTAGAAATCTATCAATCTGAATAAAATTGTAAAATGTTAATCTATCCATATATGACATCCAAAATATTAATTTCCACATATTTGAAATATTTTGATACATTTAATTTAAAGTTTAATAAATTGTGTGCATATGACAAAATGCAACGTCTTACATTGATTTATTAATATAACAAATCCCAAGGGAAGTAAATTGGATTTTTCTCAATTAATTTTATAACTTATTTTCAAAATTGTGAAGCACTTGTATGAAGTTAGACATTTTACAGAAGAGTTATCCAGAATTGTCAGCATCTAAAAAATGTCAGCATCTAAAAAATGATTCATACCCTGAACTCATTATATCAGTCAGATAATGAGCCTAGCTTACTAAACATTGCTGATGATTCAAGAATTAAGTTAAATATCAGTGGTTAAAGTTGACAACCCTAATGTATACCATGCTGTAATTCATCTGTTCCATAAATTAAATGATGTTGTTATCTTGCTACTGGTTGCAAGTAATAAATTGCAATCCATTTAATAAAAGAACATATGAAACCATACTACAGATAATTTGCTTTAGAAAATTATTCTGTACCATGTCAAAGGCTTTTTTAGCATCTGAAGATACTATTGTAGCAACATCTAATATATATTGAATTATATTCAACCTAACTATTAATAAACATAAATTATCCTCTGCTTGTCTATTTTTAATAAATCCAGACTGAGATTGGTGAATAATACACAGAATAACTCTCTGCAGTTGCCAAGCCAGTTAATATCCTGGTATCTAAATTAACTAATGATATGGGTCTGTTTTTCCTTTCCTTTATTGCTTAGTTTTAAAAAGCCTCTGATTTTTTTTAAATGTCACATTCCAAGGTCATTTATTTATTTAGAGACTTTTAAGTCTGGCAGATTCATATGTTTGGAACACTTTTCCATCATCTGTTCAAGTGGTTTCTTCTCTTATTTAAGAATTTATGGCAAATAAATCCTTATTGTGATCTATCTTTTACTTTTTAAAAAAACGTGCATATTGGCCCATCCCTCTTGGATTCTGTATGGCAGCCAATGGATGAATATTTAAATATTAAATGATAGAAGTCTCTGGAAGCCATTCACTTTTATATAAATAAATTCCATGCTGGATTTTAGTTGCTAGCAGTTAAAACTAGTAGTATATGAAACGATAGCAACATTACAGGACAATAGCTAAACATCTTGAATCTTTTCTATATGTGATTAAATTATTATTTAAGAATAAACAATATTCTCTGACAAATAAAAATAATGAGAATTAAGAAATGAAAGTTAAAAAAATGGATACAACTGGCTATCCTGGCTATTAACAGCTAATAAAATTCATTGGTTTACAGTAGAGAAGCTTTGTAGATCTGCCAACTTGTCTCTTTGGGCAACAGAATGACCGATATTAAGGACAACTTAATTTTCTGCCAATTTGTGTCCTTCCTGGCAGATTTAACTTTCAGTCTGGGGATTTCATCTGGAGAACCTTAAAATAGATATACATTTTTGGAACAGTTTTAATCAACAGTCTAGATCAGTGATGGCTAACCTTTTCGGCACCGAGTGCCGAAAAAGGGAGCATGCGCGCACACACGCAGCCCCGAGTGCCAAAAAGGGACCACTTGGCGCACGCACTAGTCTAGGCTGCAACCAGGAAGAGGAGTTGCCCAGGGGGTATGCGCGCACTGAAAAACGTACTTCTGGTTTCCGGCAAGATTTCCAGCAAGATTTCCGGGTACTGCCGCACATGCGCATGTGCCGATCAGCTGGCTGGTGTGCATGCTCATGCTGGAAAACGGAAGACCAGCTCTTCTGGTTTCCGGCACTGCCGCACACACAAAGGCTAGCTGATCATCGTGTGCGCGGAAGAGGAATGGCCTGGAAGAGGAATGGCCAATGCCGTGCGTGCCAGGCGACATGGCTCCATGTGCCACTTCAGACACGCGTGCCATAGGTTCACCATTATGGGTCTAGATAATTTAAAGAGGTTTTGTGAGAATTAAATTACTACAATTTTGCCAAACAGATAAAACCAGATAAAGTTTATAACAGATTCAAAGGAGAATCAAGAAAATTTGAAACCAGAGCAAAATCAAATAAAAACGTGTATTTGTCATTTACCTTAACCCCTTTATTCCATCCTGCTCAGGTCGGAGGCATCATTTAAGGTACTTGTGGGTTGAAAGGATTAGCTGGTAACATCACCATTGCCTGTGGGATGCCCAACCCCTTCACACAACCATGACATTCAGAGGCAGAATAGAATTATGCCAGGAAGCAATTATAACTATCCACTCCCAAATAAGGTAAGGAGACCAGATGTCCCGCTTTTGGCGGGACAGTCCCGCTTTTTAATAATTTGTCCCGCGTCTCGCGGCATTTCAAAAAATTCCCGCTTTTTTAATTTGAATTTGCCCTGCACACCCCTCTGCCTCCTGTCTCGCCTGCCACCTCCTGCCAGGCAGGGAGGGAGGGCAGTGAGAGGGGCAGTGGCAGTCTTGCCTGTTCATCGCCGCAGAGCCGAAGAAGCTGGTGGCGTTCGCGGCGTGGGGCTACCCGCTTTCCCTGGCTGCTGGGATGCCGCCATTTGCGTTCTTTTGCCCTCGGCTCTGCGGCGACGAACAGGTAAGCCTGCGCCGGTAGGAACCCACCCTTGGCTGCGATGAAGGGGGGGTGTTTGGGGGGGGTGCACAAAGCTGCAGGATAAGAGAGATGGACCCCTCCCTTCTTGCTCCCCTAGACCCCCCCGTCAATGGTGTCCCGCTTTACAAATATTAAAATCTGGTCACCTTAAAATAAGGGGAAAATATAATCATAGAGTTGAAAGAAGACATTAGATCATTAAGGCAGGAAGGTGTTCAAATAAGAAGTTCCAGTGGTGTCTGGTCCTTATACATCCTGTAACACCACTATAGATTTTTGCAAACATATGAACAATTAGAAAAGAACTCATAATCTCACTCAGTAACAGGATACACCAGTGTTTTTCAATCTTTTCTTCACCATGGACCTTCTTTAAATGCCTTTTGTGGCCACAGACCATGACCATGGCCCACCAAGACTTCACTCAAGATTTAGATCATAACATTTCTTCAAGCCTTCAAGGACCCCATGTGATGACATTGTGGCCGGCCAGGGGTCCACCAACCACAGGTTGAGAACTACTGGATTATTACACTGTTGAATTGATGGGGTCTTCTACAATTCAGTTAAATCCTCTCTTACTGTAACTTAAAAGCTATTATTCTGAGTCTTATATACTGTGAGATGAGAAAAAGCCTTGATCTATTCATACGGCAAGCATTCAGGAATTGAAGAGTCCAATCGTATCTCCCTCTCAGATTCCCGTTCCCATTTCTTTCAATGACTCTTCACAGACTTTGATTATCTTCATTGTCTTTCTCTGTGTTAAGTGTTTTTCTGGATTGTTATTATACTATGACGTTCAGAACTCAGCATCTTAATTCAGGTGGACCTTGATCAATATATAATACTTCATCTATGGTGCCTGATCAATGCAGAATAAAGTGGAATTATTACTCCTAATGATTTGTAAATTATATTTATATCGATGCAACTTCAAATTGCTTTTGTCTTTGGCATGATATTACTTAATGATATTTTGTTTATAATGAAATATTATTCCAAGATCTTTCCATAAGCCAAGTATTTCTCATTATATACCTGTGTTGTTTTCTAAGTGTATAACTTTCTCGAACTTCTTTTGGTTATTTTAGCCATTTACTGTAACTTATCAAAATTGTTTTCAATTTTAATTCTATCTTGTAGGGCAGTGATGGCGAACCTATGGCATGGGTGCCACAGGTGGTACGCAGAGCCATATCTGCCGGCACGCGAGCCGTTGCCCTAGCTCAGCTCCAGTGCACATGTGCGTGCCCGCCAGCTGATTTTTGGCTCACGCGGAGGCTCTGGGAGGGCGATTTCGGCCTCCAGAGGGCCTCCAGGGTGGCGGGGGGGGGAGCGTTTTTGCCCTCCCCAAGCTCCAAGAAAGCCTCTGGAGCCTGGAGAGGGCGAAAAATGGGCCCACCGGGCCCACTGGAAGTCGGGAAATGGGGGAGTGAGGGGGGTCACGCACACATCTGAGGAGGGTGGGGCAAGTGAGGAGCTTTGAATTGTGGGTGTGGGCACGCACGCGCGTGCAATAGCGTGCACACGCACTATTTTGGCACCCGAGGAAAAAAAGGTTCGCCATCACTGTTGTAGGGTATTAGGTTTCCCATCTAATTTTGTGTCATGCACAGTTTTGATAACTCTCTTTTCATCCTCTTGCAAGTTATTAATAAAAATCTTGAGTATAGAATCAGGACCAAACCTTGTGGCTTCCTACTTCACTTGACAAGCCCTCTTTGAGTAGAATTTCAGAGGCAGCTATGTCATGCCACTGTGCCCATATTTAACTCGCTCTCTAACCAGAATGTCATGGGATATTCTGTGGGAAAATTGTAAGCATTTATCTTGATTTCAGCAATGTGCTTGACAATCTATTAAGAAAGCAACCCAAAGATAAAAACGAGATAAGCTTAGTCTGGCAGGATATGTTTTTGACAAATCCATGCTGGCGCCTAGAAATTATTGCATTGTTTTCAAGATGCTTACAGCTTGATCTCTTTATGACTTGCTGTAGAATCTCCTAGGCATCATTATCAGGCTTTGTAGTTTTCCCAGATCCCCTTTGTTGTAAAGATAGACATGAGCTTTGTTCTTGTTAGTTCATTTAGCCCTTCATCATTTCCAGGTTTTCTCAAATACAGTATCTAAATGACCAGCAGGTTTCTTCTGTATAATTAGATGAAATTCACTTGGCTCTGGAAGTTTAAGAGGCATTCCTTGACCATACTCCTACAAATCTCAAGTTTGACTCTGTTCAATGTTTGTTTTCTTGAAATCAAGGTGTCCATCATTATATAGTCATTTTTCCCATGCTTTTGTTCTTTCCACTTCTTTAACTAAGTCTGCAATAGCTATTATCAAACTAAAGATAAATGATCATCCGGTGCTTTTTGTCCCTCTTTGATGGAGAAGATTGTCAACAAGAAGAAATTCCTAGTAGGACCATGCTTGGAAGAATTTGTTTCCTAACAGATGCTGGGGTAATTAAGGTCCCCCATTATCACTAATTTATGGTGTTTAAAATAACCTGCAATTTGATTTTCTGAAGATCATTCCCATCTCTTCTTTGATTGGGTAAGAAATAGTAAACGTCAATAACAGTATTGCTTTCATTGTTTTTTAACTACTATGAATTCTCTACTGTATAGCTTTGCCAATTTTATTCACTAGGATTGCTCAGTGGGAGTGGATACTTTTAACATTCAATATAACTTTCCCTCCTTCTTTTTCCATTGCTTCTGTTTCATTTGAACAAATTATATCCTTCCGTTCTACCCTCCCAATTGGGAATCATTCCACCAGATATCTGTATAACTATTAAATTGTATACACTTTATTGTACTATGAGTTCAAGCTCATTTTATTTATTTACCACATTCTGAGCACTGGTGTATAGACACAAGAATATGAATTTTATGAGCCATATTCTTTCTGACTGAGTGATTTAATAGGTCCCATCAGCAATACACCCAATAACTTGTAGAATTTTCATCTCTATTCTGCGCAGACTCACTTTATATCTCTTGACCAAGTTTGCCATCTTTTGGCCAAGTAGAGTTTTTAGGAGGTACAGCTTCTTTTGCACCTGCAGACCATCATCCTGGTATGGATGGCCACAGTCCCAGAAACCAAATTTTCCTAATCAGAACCTTTTGCATGGTCGATTATTCACGTGCTGTTTTCTTCTTTCCCTTTCTTGTCTTTTTAATGGACCAAAAGAAGATGGATGAGACCATTTCAGCTTCAGGTACTCCAAGTGCAAAGATCTCAAAGAATTTCTGAGTTCTAGCTGTAGGAATAACTCTACATCTTTTGCTTCTTATTGTCACTCTCGTCCAGTGGGCTTACTCCTTTAATAAACCTCCTTAAGTAAAGTGGCTTCTTTTGTCAGCTTCTGCTTATTATTATTTTAATACATTTTTATTTTGTCTTATAAATGGAAATGATCACTTCCTGTTTTGGTGCTATTATTTTTTTATTCAAGTAACACGGAAGCTTGTATTTTTACAAATATAGGTCAGGTCATTTTCAAGCAAGAATATGAACATGCCACAAGCATTAAAAGTTACGATTGCAGAGTGCTGTTAATTAATCTTCATTTGAGTTTAAGGCATCACCTGGAAAAAATCTTTCATTTACCCCCCCCCCCCCAGTTTAGATTCTCAGGCTAGCCAAATACTTATCATCAACTGTTGTGGGGAAGGGGCTTGTTAGCTACCTTTCCCTCTGAGTCAGTGGTGGGATTCAATTTTTTTTACTACCGGTTCTGTGGGCGTGGCTTGGTGGGCGTGGTGTGGCTTAGTGGGTGTGGCTTGGTGGGCGTGGCAGGGAAAGGATACTGTAAAATCTCCATTTCCTCCCAATCAGCTGAGACTTGGGAGGCAGAGAATAGATGGAGGCGAGGCCAGTCAGAGGTGGTATTTACCTGGTTCTCCGAATTACTCAAAATTTCTGCTACTGGTTCTCCAAACTACTCAAAATTTCCGCTACCGGTTCTCCAGAACTGATCAGAACCTGCTGAAACCCACCTCTGCTCTGAGTGCTCTCAATAAACAAGATAATTGTATTTATGATTGATTGATTGAATATCCTGCCTTTAGTCATTCAGTTCAGAAAATAACTGGTATGAATTACTTGCATACATGCCACCCAGTATGCTGATTTCATGTTGCATGTATTGGTCTGGACATTTCCCAAAAGCTCTTAACACTTCTCAGGAAAGGAAGTTGAAAAGCCATCAAACCATTTACCCCAGAAGATTAGGCTTAGGAGCTGGCCGATAGGGTGAGGAAAGTACTTCCCTAAATGGAAAAAAAAGGTACATGCTCTACAGAGCTACAATGTTTGTTCTTTTAAAATGAAATTTTAAAAAATCTAGCTTCTGTAGCAATTTCAACTACATTATAGCTAAGATAGAAATAATTGGGGCTCCTAGGAAGGTGAAGCTGATCCTTGAACAAAGCAAACAGTGCAGATAGGAGTGCTCAGAGTAAAAACACTTGCTTGGAATACCAGCCACAACATTTATTAATTGCTTGTTTGCTTGACTAGATTTGTAGCTTTTCTGGTATGGAAAATTCCCAACTAACCAAGATGGATGGAATAGGAACAAGACTAATTTTATGTTGTCTCTCCAGAGGTATATTTAGAGATGCCAGGTGCTTGACCAATCTCAAAGAGATCTATGGCCCCAAGAGCTTTCAAATGTCATCCGATTTTTACAAACATAAAACAAAGTCTTCTGGAATTTATATCCTTTTGTTTTGTTCCAGGCCTAGTGCTGCAGATCCATTTGAATACCACTCTTTTTGGCTCCCCCCCCCACTGTATTAAAACAGATCATAATGAGATGTTCAGGTTAAGAGTTCACAGACAACTCACAAAAGAGCCACAGGCAATAGGTCAGATCAATCTAATCTAGGAACAAAATAACAGGGTGCGTTACATCCAAACTACAGAGGAGAAGCAATGCTCTAATAAGGCTGTCATAGTTCATTAACACATTCCATTTCAACAATTTATATGAACTGTAAACCTTTTTTTTTTTTGAATGGTAGCTATATCAGCAAAACTTTCTCAAACAGCTGAGATTCGCATTTGGCAACCACCTCCACACAGATCTGATTCCGGGACTTGAGCTGAAGAATCTCCCTAAGGGAAATAGCAGAAGGTTATAAGAAAAGGCACCTGGAAAATAACAAAGAAGGATGAGAAAACATGCCCTTGACTTCAGCGTTCACTCCGAAGAAACAGAGATTAGGAGTCATGTGAACATTGACAAAACCGTCAGAAATTAGTCAGATGCTAAAGTATTTTTTATTGTTATTGTTAAAAAAATAAAACACTGCTTAGCTTACCATATAAGCAGGCTGAAGTCCTCCAGTCAATTCCCTATTTGTTTCTATTAGCCTTGAGCCAACAGGCAACTCTGAGAATGATGTTGGTTATATGCATATCTGGATTACCAGGACAGCTTTGCTGTTGTATTCCACACCAGTCAAAACAATAAGGAATTTTATTTCAACAGTAGTGCTACTCATCTCTTTTTTCCTAAGCCTTTAAGCTGATCCTGATGGATGCCTTTATTATTTCTTCCTCTGCCTTCCTAGATTATTTTTACACTTGCACTAGTCAAGCATTGCGCAGCAACAAAACAAACATGGGTTATATTATCTGTGTAAGCATTAGTGTTCAGGTTTACTTGGGATGTGATGGGGCATATGCCATGAATGTTGTTTAATGGGCCTTTCAAGGGGAACAGAATTAGAAGAAATAAAAAATACCACATCCTAAACTCTGGATATTTTCCTTTTAAAAAATGCAAATAATTATACAAAAATCTGAATTAAGGAATAGTAGCAGCTTTCATAAGCGCCTGTCCTTTGCCTCATGGTCCTTAATTCTGCCAATATATGATTGAGAAGAACCTACATAATTTCTCAGAATATCTCCATTTACTCTGAATTCATTCACTTTTCATCCCAGTTTGTTGGCTTGTTTAGCACTTAGACATATATACCGTTTCACCAAGTTTTACAGCTCTCTCTGAGTGGTTTGCAGAGTCAGCATATTTCGCCCAACAGTCTGGGTCCTCATTTTATTGACCTTGGAAGGATGGAAGGCTGAGTGAACCTTGAGCCGGTGAGAATTGAACTGCTGGCAGTTGGCAGAATTAGCCTACAATACTGCATTCTAACCACTGCGCCACCACAGCTCTTCTGTTTATGTAAAAAGCAATAAATGCTTTTTATGTGTGAACTACCAAAGTCATTATTGGAAGTTGAATGGCATATAAATGAATAAAAAATGAATAATCAACACTGCTAGTTTCCACAGAATCCACTCTTTTCTTCACTCTTTTGAAATTTCTAGTTTCAACTGGTTGAGTTGTGACCCTCAATGTGTCTTTAATACAATCTCCGATAACAAAATAATAAATCCATTATTCCTTCATTTGGATTTAGAACCAAGATTGCAGCTACAGATGCAAAATGCACTCCCCTCCATCTATGACCAAATGACCAAGCAGCCAAATCTGTAACTTGCAATGGAATTCTATTAACCATATCAGCTCCATTTCTTATAGCCTAAGTTCATTCAGAATGTCATCACCCCCTCAACAATTGCTTCCAAGTAAAATAGCTCCTGTGACCTCCCACTCCTGGTTTTCAGAGCCAGGAGTGCCGGGAATCCTGTAATAACATGTCACTCAGGAAACAGACTATTTCTGCTAAATGTGTCAGCTGGAATTCTGCAGCTGTTTTCTTCAGCTTCTGCCAGCTTAGGTCGGAGTCTCTTTTTACTAAGCTGGAATGAATTCCCTCAATCCTCACTGCAGGATAAGTTGAAACAGATAATAGCAGTCCATGACCATCAGTGTTAATTCCTCACACACCCAACCCTACTTTTCCCCCAAACTGTCCGTTGCCTGAAAAATAGAAAGAGTGAACTTCTTAGTTCTCTGGAAGATTTCTCTTTTCTCTGAGTTGCTTAGAAAGATCTCAGATTTCATCAAAAAGATCTTATCCAGTCTGTCCAGGTGTAGAGTATTCAACTTCCAATGGCAGGGAGACCAGGCTATAAAACCACTACACTATTTTCCATAAGTATCTGGAAAAGCAACTGTCTGCCTCCAAGTATCTCCACACTTTAGCATAGTCATTTTCACAATGTTTATATCTTTAGGGAATGTTTTCCAGATTGACATGTCTGTTTAAGAACATTTGCAGCCAACAGGGGAAATTTGTGAATGGAAAATTGCTGTGTATGGAGTATTGACCATACCTATAAAGCTCCCTAAATGTTTTGTATGTCCTAGAAAATATTTAATTCTCTCATGTGACTGGAGCTTTAAAAAAAATAAGATAGTAGGCAAATGTTATTTAAGGAACAGAAGCTTCCTTTTCTAAATTATTGGCATCCCACTTTTCTTTCAATGAATGATACTCTACAAAAAGCAAACAACATATTTTAAAGGCATAATTTAAGAGCACCTTATAATAAATAAAATATGCCCTATATTTTCCACACTTTCAGTCAAAACTGTTTACACAATTTATGGAGGACTCCATAAATAATCCTTTTGCATGCTGAGGTAAAGATATCTGCGAGAAAGTTCATGAGATCTCCACTGATAGAGAATTCCAAAGATCAAGAAGAGCAACTCAGAAATTGCTCCCTAATATCCCAAGTAGATGCAGCCTCTATTGAAAAAAGAACTGAATTAAGGGAAACCTAAGGCCTAGAGAGGTTTATGTAACAGTATATGGTTTTTCAGAGAGCCTAGGCCAGTGATGGCGAACCTTTTTTGGCCCGGGTGCCAAAAGGGTGCGTGCGAGTGCGATAGTGTGCGCATGCAATGCCCTCCCCCCCATGCATGCGCACAACCCCCGTGCTGCCCTCCACTCATGCGCACAGGCCTCACTGAAGCCTCCAGACTTCCATTAGGTCCATTGGACTGTTTTTCGCTCTCCCCAGGGTTCATGAAAGCCTCCTAAAGCCTGGGGACGGCGAAAAGCAGCCCAATGGGCCAACCGGAAGTTCGAAAATGAACTTTACTGAAGCCTGGGGAGAGCAAAAATGGCTGAAAAGAAGGCCGAAAATCAGCTGGCCAGCACGCGCATGCGTGCTGGAGCTGACATAGGACAACGCCTCACGTGCCCTCAGATATGGCTCCACGTGCCACCTGTGGCACGTGTGCCATAGGTTCACCATCACTGGCCTAGGCCTTTTTTAATGTCAATCACATCCAATATTCCTATTGTTTCTCAACACCGCTCTACTGAACTGAGAACCTTGTGTACATCGGACCTCTCCTTATTGCACGAAACCTTCCATGGCTTTCTTATTTTAAGTTTTTATCTTAGCACTTTTTCAAAACTTGAATACAGGTAGTCCTCAAGTTACAACCCACAATTGAAACCAAAATTTTGATTTGTTAGCAAGGCAGTTGCCATGGTCAATTTTATGACCCTTTTGCCATAGTTGTTAAGTACCTATTTTTTGGAGTATAAGACACACCTTTTTACCCCCCAAAAGAGGGTGAAAACTTGGGTGCGTCTTATACACCGAATGCAGCCCCACCCACCCACCCCCACCCTTTGGCCTCTGTCTTCCAGCAATTTACCTGCTTGCAGGAAAGAGGGAAGAGCCTGTACAGCCAAGCAAGTCAGTAGGAGTTTCCCGATCGACAGCTGATTAGGTTTGCAACTGGGAAAATGAAAGTGAAACTAACTACAAAGGCAAATAGCTGGGAGAGACAGGGAGATTTTTATTTTTTGCTGAACTGGATGGAAGGGGGTAAGTGAATAACTATAAATGTCTGTAGAATGTTCAAATTATTAGACTTATTTTTTAAAGACTGCTTTATTATTGTTCTAGAGCCAGGGGCAATTTTAAGACTTGTGGACTTCAACTCCCAGAATTCCACAGCCAGCTTTGTTAGCTTTGCTGGCTGTGGAATTCTGGGAGTTGAAGTCCACAAGTCTTAAAGTTGCCAAGGTTGGAGATCCCTGTAAATCTAGACAACTTAACAAAATAAAGAAGCTTTTTAAAATAAATGCTTGCTCTGAAGAGGGCCAGTGCTATTGTATCTTCTTTTAAATAATAGAGAATAATGTATACTTCCAGAAATTTTAATTAATTTTAACAGCTCTGTACAAGTATAGTATGAAATGTAACAGTGTCCTGTTTAGTATTAGAGTTTAGTTACCTTGGAGTAGATCTATTTAAATAATTGGGAAGAGTTAGTGTGATTACATTTAAGAAAACTTTCTGGCATAATGTACATTTCTCCAATTCTTTGCTATTTCTATGGGTCAGGCACACATGCACAGAAATACACAGCAAACAGTGTATATCATCTGTGCTGTTTGCTGTTTGGCAAATTGCTTGGAGGCAGAGGCCTTTTTCCCTTGTTTTCCTCCCCCAAAACTAAGGTGCGTCTTATACTTTGGTACGTCTTATACTCCGAAAAATACGGTAAATCACTGTAGTTAAATGAATCACGTGATTGTTAAGTGAACTGGCTTCCCCTATTGACTTTGTTTGTCGGAGGCCAACTGGGAAGGTTTAAAATGGTGATCACGTGACCCCTGGATGCTGCAACTATCATAAACACATGTCTATGGACAGTCTCAGTCATCCAGGTCATGGCTGTCCCAAAGGTGCTTTTTCAAGAGGCAACTGGACTTTCTGATTTTTCTTTGAAGACATTTTTCTTCTCATCCAAGAAGTTTCTTCAGCTCATAAATACATGCTGGTTGCAAATGCCCAAATTTTGATTACATGATGTGGGAATGCTGTGACAGTTGTAAGTATGAGAAATGGTTGCAAGTCACTTTTTTGAGTTGCCATTGTAACTTTGAATAGTCACTAAATGAATGGTTGACAGTGGAGCATTCCTGTATAACTGGAACTGCACTTAATCAACTTTAGCTGATTTAACAAAAGCCAAGCAAAGTTGACCTGGTTAATAATTCAGTGGGAGACCAATAAGAAATAGCAGATTGGCTAATCTAGGAAGTAAAATAAATAAATAATAAATCCCAGGAAAAGAAAGAAAAATCAATTCTTCACCATTGCAAAAACAACAACAACAACAACAACTATGTACGTTTGTTTATCAAGTCACCAAGAATTATGTTTGATTTGAGGGAGATTTTGCCTTTTAACCTACAGTCTTTCATGTATAAAGTTGTGATATTTTAGAACATGACAAGCTGAAATGAAAGAATTCTGAGCAGCAAAGCAGATGATCAGTGCCCCACATGTGTCTCTATAATATCTCTGATGCTGCCTGATCAACAATTACGTTGGTGTAAACAAAGAGTCTTATTTGTGTAGACAATCTGCATGTCTTCTACATGACAGGATTATCCATTACACTCAATGCTGAATAGAATAATAATGCATGCTAAGCTACTGGCTTTCTTCAGATGCATTTCTGAAGATGATCCCACAAACTATTTATATGTTTCCATGAAAATTATTCCATCCTGACCTTGGTGTTGTAGAGGTAAATACGATAAAACATGTTGGGGGAGTAATACAAACAAGAGTATTTTTCTTGACAATATTTTTGGATTCTCTTTTCCATTGCTTGTTTTGATCGCTTTGTACACAATTCACAGATGGTACATCATTTCCATGACAAGCTTTGTCCCTGAGGAGGTTCTGCCTTATTTTTTAATGCAAAATGAAATTAGCAACATTTTTGAAAAGGTGACAGTTTATATGACTGAAATTAGGATGTTCTTCTATTTGGCAGATTTTTGTATTAATTTAGACCAGGGGTGTCAAACTCGATTTCCTTGAGGGCCACATCAGGGTTGTGTTTGATCTCGGGAGCTGGGGTGGGCATGGCCAGCTTGACGTGTCAGGGGTGTCTGTGGTGGCCTGAATGCTCTGTCAGCGAAAACGGGGCTCCCGAGCTCTGTTTTCAGCCGTGACAGCCTCCTGCTGCCCTTTGCCAGTGAAAATGGAGCTCGGTGGGCCGCATGCAGCAGGAGGCCGTCACAGCTGAAAACGGAACCTAAGAGGACTGCGTGCAACCCTCACAAGCTCCGTTTTCCATGGCAGAGGCACCGCAGGCAGGTCCTTTGCTGTTTCTAGGGCGGTCCCGTGGGCCAGATCTAAGCACCCCATGGGCCGGATCTGGGCCCCGGGCCTTGAGTTTGACACGCCTGATTTAGACTATCCTTAAGATCCAAAAGCTGGTTGGCCCTTTGCTACCATCTCTTGTATTATAAAGTTAGTATAGCCTTTGCTATGATTTGATTTGCTATGAAATCTATTCAAATTGCCTTTGCTTATTGTCTTGTTCCTCCTAGCAGAGGCCCAAGAGGATGGAATAAATCATTTTCCATCTTTCCCCCCTTTTTACTGTTATATCTAGCCTATAGAAATGCTGTAGGTAGAATATTCAAGACTGACACTCCTCACATCTGAAAGCAAGTTTGATTTGTTTCTGCTGTTGTAAATCCATTGCTAATTAAGATATTGCATTTGTGCTATATTTAAATTATAATTTTCTAGAGTCACAGCTGCTTGATCCCATTGCAGCAAAATGACTATGAAATAAAGAGGCCAATATGTTTATTAGAGGGCACAATACTATTTTGTTGTTTAAAATATCGTCCCACAGTATCTAGTACTAGGAGATTTATGTCCAAGCTTAGCAATCTTAATGAGATGTTGTCATCTTTATGGTAAACCAGAATAAGGTTCATATACTGTAAGATGATCTACTTGAAAAGATTATGGATTGCCTTTAGGGCCAGATGCCAGGTTATCCAGCTCAAGAGCAATGGTCTGGTTAATAGCAATACAAGGTCTTGAATCAGAGAAAACAGGCCCAAATCCATTTTCAGCTATAAAGCCAACTGTATGATATTGGTTCAGTTACTGTTCTCAGCCCAGCCTATTTCATAAATAGTGAGAAAAACTGGAAAAGCAAAGACAGGTTGTAAATATAAAAATAAATAGATCTCCACATATTCACCATGGTGATTTGTCAGCTTTTCATCTCTTTTTCATCTTGTGTTTCAGAGGCACTCTGAATTTACACACTGCTGCATAACATAAAGAAACAAAATTCCATCTCCCTTCTGAATTTTGGGAGATGGGGCAGAGAGAGACAGACCAATCGCCAAAATTGTATGGCTTTCTGGAGATACCACCATTGGTTCTAGATTTCAGTAAAGTACAAAGTTCAGCATAAGCTCTGGTTTTGGTACAAGCTTTCTGTGCAAGAATATAAGTTTTGTAGGAGGGTGTGAATCAGTCCTTATCTGTTGGTATTTCTGAAGTGATTTGAAAAGTCATTTTTTAAAAATGAATTTCATATGAATTTTTTAAAGATGATTTAATTATTTTTAAATATACTTGGCAAAGTCAAATATTTGATTTGATTCAGAGGTAGGTGATTCAGTTCAGTGCCTTATATTGCCTTCATGATTAGGTCTAAATTATGAAATAACTTCCACATCAAATCTCTGAATCACAGAAACACACAATCTTGAAGCTTGCTACTAATAGGTAGAATATAATTTGAAACTGTATCTGTGAATGTTTTCCTACCTCCCTGTTACCTTGGCTCTGAAAGTTTGGTTAAGGCAGATGCACTTCATCTAACAACCCACCTTCCATCAATTTCAGCCCAAAAGTCAGAAAGATGGCAAAGGTAATCTAGCAGCATCTTTTAAGTATCTCAAGTCCCCCAATACAGTACTAAAGAAGTTGAGTGAAGGTGGGTTTTTTTTTCCCCGTAACAAATAAGTTATGAAATATGTTAAGATCTGTGTGAAAGTTCTATTCTAGAACTGTGAGAGTGTCATTGCATAATGCAGAGATTTAAATTGCTTATTTAAGCTGTGGGCAGACTAGTCAGACCATTCACTCCTTGGAACTTTCACTTCCATAGTGAAAGTTATCACCTGTCTTATTTATTCTTGAGCAAGTGTCTGTTTCCAGGCCATCATACGTCTTTATGGAAGGTACACACGAAGGACAAACAACAGGCCACTATTAACAAGGTTCTTTTTGCAAGAAATGCAAAATGCAAAGAAACAAAGGTCTCAGAGCAAGGTTGAGAGTCAGCAAAGAAGGTTCTTGCTAATAGAGTTTTTACTTACTGGTACTTCAAATTCTCCAGCTCTACTGTGCTTCTTTTAGTCCTTTGTCTTCTTAGCTAACTCATTTATCTTCACATAGAAGTATACACTGAGGAGGAATTTATAGAAGTGAAACTTATCAGGGGACAACTCAATCTCCAGTTCTTTGTACATGAGCTACTGACAATGATTGGTAATTGGTTTCAGGGAGCTGTTGGCTTTCCAAAAATGAACTTCATTCTGACACTGCAAGATCATTCTAGGATGTCAAGGTAATAAGAGAAAGAGGGACACCATCAGTGGTGGGTTCCTACCGGTGCGGTCTTGCCTGTTCGTCGCCGCTGAGCTGAAGAAGCTGTTGGCATTCGCGGCATGGGGCTTCCCCCACCCGCTTTCTGCGCCCGCTGGGACGCCGCCGTTTGCGTTCTTTTGCCCTCTGTGCATGCGCAAAGCGTTCTGCTTGCGCAGAGGGCAAAAGAACGCAAATGGCGGCGTCCTAGCAGGCGGGGAAAGCGGGCGGGGGAAGCCCCACTCCACGAATGCCAACAGCTTCTTCGGCTCTGCGGCGACGAACAGGCAAGACCGCACCGGTAGGAACCCACCACTGGACACCATGCAATCATTTCTACAAATATATGATAAGGATACCTTCATGCTATTTCATCTGAAGGAACACTTTATGGGTGTTGAAATCAGCAAACCTGGAAAGTTGTTAAAAACCTGTCATCACAATCATAGTTCTTCACGTTCTTGTTGCTTTGTGGTCTATCTGGAAAGCAGGTGAAGTATAGAAGAAAAATATCTAGGGGAGAAGTTGTCACCATCTTCAAAGCTGGCAAGGAATGATATAAATTACAGCCAAAAGAGAAAGCTGCCCTGCAAGGAAATATACAATTCAGTTTAGCAAGCCAACTTCATGAATCCAAAAACTGCAGTAGAAAAAAGTCAACAAAGGTGGTCCCTATTCAGTCAGGTTCCAAAAGCATAAGATAAAGGTAAAGGTAAAGGTTCCACTCGCACATATGTGCTAGTCGTTCCTGACTCTAGGGGACGGTGCTCATCTCTGTTTCAAAGCCAAAGAGCCAGTGCTGTCTGAAGACATCTTGGTAGTCATGTGGCTGGCATGACTGAACGCCGAAGGCGCACGGAACGCTGTTACTTTCTCACCAAAGGTGGTTCCTATTTTTCTACTTGCATTTTTACATGCTTTCGAACTGCTAGGATGGCAGAAGCTGGGACAAGTAACGGGAGCTCACTCCTTTATGCGGTGCTAGGGATTCGAACCACCGAACCGCGGACAAGCTCAGCGTCTTAGCCACTGAGCCACCCCATAAACAGTATCATAAATCCAGAAGAGCAATCATCATCATATCAGCTCAATATTTATTTATTTATTTAATATGGCTATCCATCCCAAATTAATGACTCTGGGCGGCTAACAATGTTGAACATTATAAAAACAACCAGAAAGATAAAAAAACCACCCAAAAACAAAACACGTAAAACAGAAGCTGAGGTAAAAACAGATTCATCTATAACAATTAATATAGCTAACGCATGGGCTCAACCTCACCTCCTGATCACCTTCAGACCCAGAGGCAGAACCTTTAAGACCTTGTATGGAAGCCTGACAGGGTCAGAGCCAATCTGACCCCCAGGAATATGACATTCCAATGACTGGGAACCATGATAAAAAAGTCTCTCCTTCTCGGTCCCACCAGATGACACAATCAGCGTTCAGGACAAACCCATAATCATCGTGCTTCCTTTCTTGACTGCCTTCTGCTCAGAGGCACAGAAGACTCCACTTCAGTCTCTTCAGCACAGAAGACTCCACTTGCTTCTCATGAGTCCTTCTTAGAAGAAATGTATTTATTTATTATATATTTATACCACCACAATCATATAATTCTCAGTCGCGTGTTTATTTGCAACTCCTTTACTTTCAACAAGCTAAGCCAGGCTTTGTAGTGTTGTAATTTTGCACTATTTTATCCTATTTTAATGCCGATTATTTAAGTATTCTTTTAGGCTTGGAAACGGTGGGGCTCTTCAACAGGAGGTGCTTCAATTGGGTTTCAAAAAAGCAAAAAGAAGTGGTTCTGTCCTGTACCAGGTCTGAAAATATAGGCAGGATGCCTTCCCCTGCTTCCCTCATGAAATTTTCTTTCACTTCTTCCTCTGATAAGGATTTGTCTGAGCAGTTCATGAAGAGGGGGAAATTGAAATGAATGCAACACACAACTTGACACTTGATATTTACAAACTTATGCTGACTGCTGGATTAATCATCCCAATCTGCCAAATTCCTGTTTCAGGAAGCAAGAGACGACATACACATTCAAAAAGCATTCAAAATCTAATCACAGAACATTAGTCTCCAATAATAATAATAATAATAATAATAATAATAATAATAATAATAATAATAATAATAATAATAATAATAATAATAATAATAATAATAATAATAATAATAATAATAACAACAACAACAACAACAACAACAACAACAATAACAACAACAGAGTTGGATGGGACCTTGGAGGTCTTCTAGTCCAACCCCCTGCATAGGCAGGAAACCCTACACTACTTCAGTGTAGTATTCAATGTAGTATATATACAATGTAGTATTCAGTGTAGTAGTCAGTGTAGTATTCAAGAGATGTCAGTTCTCCATCTCTTATCTTAAAACCATGGCATTAAGGCTATTCATCACATCAGCAAATTTGCAAAACTAATTAGAAAAAGTTAAAAAAATAAATGTTTAAACATTTGTTGCCAGGAATGGCAGATTGGTTTCCTTGTATTATCCACTGACACCTCAGGCTCAGAACTGCAGTGAAAACTTTCTGTGGTAGGCATGTAAAGTGCTAGAGAATTCCTGCCAGCAGCAAAAGGCTGCCTTACTCACATTACAGGAACTTGATTTGAAACATATTTATATTACTGTATTTCCCATTAAAAGTTCTGCCACAGCAGTTTCAATTAAAAAACATATTTACTGTTTAAGCAATAAATTAAAGCAATTAATAAAGCCAAGACAAGGATATTTTGCAAAAAAAAAAACACCACCATACAAAATACAAAATAAAAATCATTAGGTTAAACATTAAAACAATAACAGAAAGTAAAATCAGCCAGCTGAAGCGTCCAAATGCTTTTCAAGGACATTCCCATGTAGAGTGCAATTACAATAGTCAAATTGGAATGACGAAGGCATGAATGACCAACAGCAGTACCTCCTAATCTAGGAACAGGAACAACTGACACATAAAATATATTTGTGCAAAGACCTTCCTGGCCAGAAA
>JALIGW010000001.1:254319480-254659480 GCA_023053685.1 Diadophis punctatus similis | reverse complement strand
TTATGTCCAGTATGTGAGGGGTCTGTAGATATTTTCACAGCCCCCTTTTTGACTCGTGCGGTATACAGATACTCAATGGAAGGCAGGTTGGTAGCAATTTTTTTATTTATTTTATTTTTATTTATTTGTTTGTCAAACATGTACAAGATAGCAGGTATAGGTATAAACATAAACATAAGCAAAGTAAGTACAGATAAATGAGGACAATGGACAGAAAGACATGGATGTTAGGCACAATGGTGCGCTTATGCATATCCCTTACAGACTTCTTAGGAATGGGGTGAGGTTGACAGTAGACAGTCTAAGGTTAAAGTTTTGGGGGTTTGGGGAAGAAACCACAGAGTCAGGTAGTGCATTCCAGGCATTGATCACTCTATTGCTGAAGTTGTATTTTCTGCAATCGAGTTTGGAGCGGTTTAGTTTAAGTTTGTATCTATTGTGTGCTCGTGTATTGTTGCGGTTGAAGCTGAAGTAGTCATTGACAGGTAAGACATTGTGGCAGATGATTTAAGAACTACATTTAGATCAGATCGAAGGCGACGTAGTTCTAAATTGCCTAAGCCCAAAATTTCAAGTCTGGTGGAATTCTGTTGCGAGCAGAGGAGTGGAGGACTCTTCTCGTAAAATATTTCTGGACTTCACGATTGTATTAGTGTCCGACATGCAGTGCGGGTTCCAGACAGGTGAGCTGTATTTGAGAATTGGTCTAGCGAATGTTTTGTATGCTCTGGTTAGCAGTGTAATATTGCCAGAGAAGAAGCTACGCAAGATTAGATTAACAACTCTTAGTGCCTTTTTGGCAATGTTGTTACAGTGGGCTCTGGCACTTAGGTCATTAAATATGAGTACTCCAAGGTCCTTGACAGAGTGAGGGTCATCTACAAGGTCGTGTCCTTCAAACTTGTATTTTGTGTTCTGATTCTTTTTGCCAATGTGTAAGACAGAGCATTTGTTGGTTGAGATTTGAAGTTGCCAATTGTTTGACCATTCTGATATATGGTCAAGGTCTTTTTGAAGGGTAGCAGCATTGTCAGTGGTGTTAAGTAGTTTAACATCGTCGGCGAAGAGAACGCAGTTGCTTATAATATGATCACAAAGGTCATTTATGTAAAGTATGAAGAGTGTTGGTCCTAAAATGCTGCCTTGAGGGACACCACTGTTGACAGGTGCAGGATTTGATAGGGCACTCCCTATTTTAACCACTTGTTGTCTGTTTGACAGGAACGCAGTTATCCAATCATGTAGGGGCCCAGAGATGCCATAAGATTTTAATTTCAGAAGTAGTTTGTCGTGTACCACTGAATCAAAGGCTTTACAAAAGTCTATGTAAATTGTGTCTATTGCTTTACTCTGCTTGTTTTTTCTGTAGTTCTAATTATCCGTTGAAGTCTGTGTTTGTCTTGTATAGTTGCAGAGTCAAATCAGATAGTTATGGAGGTGCAGATGACAGACTCAATAATTCCTCTGTAGAACTGAATCAGCAGCTCTTTGGGAAGTTTGGGCTTTCTGAGTTTGCACAGAAGGAACATTGTTCATTGAGCTTTTTTGATGTTTTTGATGATAGGTGTCCATTTTAAGTCTTGAGATATGATAGAACCTAGAAACTTGAAGGACTCTACTGTTGATACTGTGTTGTCTAGTATTGTAAGAGGTGGTAGTATAGGAGGTTTTCTTCTAAAATACACCACCATTTCTACAGTTTTGAGTATATTATTTATTTATTTGTTTGTTTGTTTGTTTGTTTGTCAAGATTGTTCTGGTTGCACTACAAGGCTAGTTGTTCAACCTCCCATCTGTATGCAGATTCATTGTTGTCTTAAAACAGACCAATCACTGTTGTATCATCTGCAAACTTCAATATTTTAACAGAGGGATCTTTTGAGATGCAGTCATTGGGGTATAGAGATCAGAGAAGTGGAGAGAGCACACAGCCCTGGGTGGCTCCTGTGCTAATTGTGCAGGTATCTGATGTGATTTTTGCCTAGCTTCACCTGCTGCTTCCTGTCTGTTAGGAAGCTTATGATCCATTTACAAGTGTGGTCAAGTACAGCTAGCTGATTTAGTTTAGTTAGAAGAACATTTTTATTTATTTATTTATTTATTTATTTATTTATTTATTTATTTATTTATTTATTTATTTATTTATTTATTTATTTATTTATTTATTTATTTATTTATTTATTTATTTATTTATTTGGTTTTCTTATATGCCGCCCAACTCCCGAAGGACTCAGGGCGGCGAGTCTGGAACATCTGGAATGATGGTATTGAATGCTGAACTGAAGTCTACAAAGAGGACCCTTGCATAGGTCTTTGGAGATTCAAGATGTTGTAGGATGTAGTGCAGTCATATTAACAGCATCATCTGTCAATCTATTGCATGAGGAGTAGGAATTATCCTATTTCACTGTGACCTATTTCTCAAATTTAGGTAGCCAATGTGACCTTTAACAGCACTCTTTCATGCAGGTGGGAGTTCTAATAGTCAACATACATATCAGGAAGTTTTACTTATACTCAAACACCACTAATTGTATCCATTATGTGGTCCTAGTTTCTGTGGGAATGGAAAATAGTTCCTAACCATTTTCCTATGGCACACTTTACATACTTGAAGACTGATGTCATGTGACAGCATCTTCCCTCAGTTTTCTTTTTCCCAAACTGAATATCTGAAATTTCACAAAAGACATATCCTAAAGTCCCTGTATTACTTTTGTTGTTTTCCTCTGACAAAGGATGATGTTTAACCTGCCAGGACCCTTTAGAAATGTGTACCTAGAATCATACAGTATATCAAGAATGGTCTCATGAGTGCAGATAGAAGAGAGGAGGAAAATAACACAGCTTAGAAGCTTGCTAACCTTTCTAGTAGCTATTTCATACTGCTGGCTTGTGTTCATGTCCAAGTATTGCTTCCAAATCATGAATTCATTCAATATGTATATAATGGTATGTGGGAATGACCTCGGGACAAGGAGGAAGAGCCATAAACTAGAGAACCCATCATGTAAAAAGTATCTCAGCCCATTAAAGGAAAAGGAAAAAAAACATGGGAAAAGTGTCAAAAGGGACTCTCCCTAGTTTTAGGGAAGGGAAGGGAAGGAAGTTTCAGACTTGCTAGATTCTAATCTTACAATAAGGGTAGTACTCATGGTATGTGCTTCTTGTCAGGACTCCCTCAAAGAGGTACAGAGTGGGACTTATTTTTTTGCTCCCTAAATGTCGTAAGTTACATTTCTTCCTGTTGAAGGATATCTTGTAACAACTCTCCATGTAAATAACAATAAATAATAACAAATTCCCTGGACGTAAAAAGCTGTCGGAGATAAAGGTTCCAATCTAAACTTTTAACCTGACCTGTTAGTTTTGTTATTTATTATGTAAGGCAAATTAAGTTATGAGAAAACCAGGTATTTTTTCAAATGCAGAGTAATCTGGAACAGTTTTACTATCTCATGCATTGTTTATCATAATGCATGAGATGCCACAAGTACAAAATGGCTTGATTCATATGAGACACTAAACCATCCTGTAATTGGTTTTGTTTCTGCTTAGTTTGTGTTAATATAACCATTGTGACTCATTCCATAAACAGGATAAAGTAAGCTATGGCTTAGCAGAGAATTTGGCCTATGGACCTAATTGCTTGTTTGATGTATCATTTAGTTTGTACTATATAACTATTCCTTTCAGAGCTGTTTCTATTAGCCATATATTCTATATATGGACATATTGGGTTTTTTCTTCCCTCCAAGGAAGGCTGGATTCAGACTACAAATCATGTCATTCATTATTACTCTCCAAGCTGCTTGTTTTTGTCCAGTTTTTTTTTTAATTCCTTGCTCATCATAGCATGAATTTATTCTTTGAGGGAGTGATTCCATTGATAACAGAATCTGGTAAATGATTGCTCAGAAACACATTCCATGATTTCAGTAAAACTTCCTCCCCAGTAATTGGACACAGGATAGCAACAAACACTGTCTGAAGTGACTTAAAGCAGCTGCCAGTGCAGATGTGCATATCAGCTGCACATTAAAGGTATTTCAGCGTGTCAGTGACATCTGCAGAATGAGTGATGTAACCAAGCTCATACAGATATTGATTTCTAAATGAAATGGGCTGGCCTACATCTGATCTGTATCAATGAGTAACAGCCGCTTGAATGCACCACAGTATGAAGGAATACTGTATACACTCAGAGCCTGTTGGCACTCTTCAACATAACATTGTTCCTGCTCTCCATATGATGCGTTTCTTGCTTGCTTATTTTGCATATAATGGTTGCTTTGAGAGTGACTTTCCAAGGCCTGGAACTCATTGTTTTCGTCTCTGTGAAAATTTCTCCTTGTACCTTCTGATCCTTTGATGTACTGATACAGAAAAACATAGGACTCAAAGCTGAGGTGCTGGCAGGACAATCAGCTAAGTTTACAGGCAACTCAAATCCTGGGAAACAGAAGCATGACAAACACTGCCAAAGAAATCAGAACTGCTACAGAATATGAAGCAACAAAGCATTATTCTACATTGGGGGTTAATAATTATTTTTTTAAAAAAACTGAAGATCAAACTTCCACTGTGGTAAAGATTTTATAGGAGTGTGGGGTGTGATCACCACTAGAATATTATGAAATATTCCTATTATCATATGTCATAAATGATATTACAGAACTGGGAAAAGATACAAAAAAGCAGCCAAAATTAGCTGGGGAAACACAGGAGCTATTAGGTTATAGGGAATACCAGAGTAAAAAAGTTGCAAATGCTTTATAAAATCATAGAGATTTAAGGCTTAACAGAGCTATACGAATTCATGCATAACAATGTGCTAGAGAATTTAAAAGGAAATCAGATAAATTCATGTAGTGTAAGACAGTCCTATATTGTAATTCCTAGATATCTTTATTTGTTTTCATTTTCGTTGCCATGTATTTTGAGAGCCAGAAAAGTCTACAAATCAGGGGTGGGTTCTACTTACCTTCCCTGACGGTTCGCATTGCGACAGAGGTGCACGTTTTGCACATGCGCTCTTGTTTCACTCGCGCACATGTCCCTTCCCGGAAATGACCCTCTGTGCATGTGCAGAAGCCTTTGCGCATGCACAGAGGTTTTTTTTGCAATCCACGGTGCCCGGAGGACCTGTTCGGGAGCGTGGACCGCTGGTCATCACTGCCGGTTCGGCGAGCGGTGGGAAATTTCCACTACTGGTTCTATAGAACCGGTCCGAACCGGCAGCAACTCAGCACTGCTGCAAATTGCTGGCTGCCAGCAGTTGCTAGTTCGTTTAGTTCACGCTGTCACAATATTGTTCTGACCTAGGCATTTCCAAACCACAAAGCAGACTCCTTGTGCTGACAAAAACCCCTTTTATTAAGTTATTGTGAATTTCTCTCATTGACATCCAACAAAGTCTTTCAAGAGAGCATTTACAGTCACAGACCTTATTTGGCTTGAAGAGCTCCAGGCCGATATCTTCAAAACTTGGCAAGAAGTCTCTGAGTGTCACGAACCAATTAAGCGAACTAATTGTCTCCTCCAAACTTCTCTCCCCTTTTGCTCCTCTTTTTTCCCTATGGGAGGGGCCATTCATCGCCCACCTATGCAATGTTCCCTGTAACATCAGAAAACTCTTTTTATGTGTGCAGCCGCGCAGCCGCACTGCCTCTGCCATTAGAAAATGCCGTACGGAAGTTAGAAACTTCTGCACGGTGTTCTCTTGTTATGTGCGCAGCCGTGCACCTTAGAGAGAACAGTGTACTTATGGCCTTACTCCCAAGTCGACCCTTGTTCCTCAGCTGTTCCCTTCATCTGGCAACTGTGCCAATGTGCATACTGGGAACAGGCTCCAGCTGTTCATCTGCCTCATTGATGTCTGACTCCAAAGGCAACTGATAACTATCAGACTGCCCTGGCCCCATCTCTGCCTCCGACACAGAGCACTCGTCAGAGCCTTCCTCAAACTCCAGGACTGGCACATGTTCCTCCCCAACCTCCTCACTGTCCGAATCTGCTGCCAGCTCTGCTGGCCACTGGCGGGCCACAACAGATACAGTATCTGAGTGGGTGAACTAGCTTCTCACCCCTGTGAATCCTGAATAGGATTTGCACTCACACGGCATCTGCTGGCACTCTCTATTTAAATGGAGCATAGTTTCCTCCTCTCAGTGTGAGGAGGTCCGATGTTAAACAATAGATCACATTGTGACCAGCTGTAAGCTGAAGGCATGCACTGGTCCAGTATCTGATTTTTTTTTAATATAAATGATTCTGTGCTTCAATGGCTAGATGGCCTAGATCAGGGGTGTCAAACTCGCAGTGTCACGTTGTCATCACGTGATGTATTGTAACTTCCCCCCTTCACTAAACCAGGGGTGGGCATGGCCAGTGCATGATGCATCCGGCCTGCAGGCCATGAGTTTGACACCCCTGGCCTAGACACTGATATTTGAACATAGATCTTTTTAACATTTATATTTTATTGTGTTCTACTAACCTAGATGAAAGATAGATAGATAGATAGATAGATAGATAGATAGATAGATAGATAGATAGATAGATAGATAGATGATAGATAGATAGATAGATGATAGATAGATAGATAGATTGATTGATAGATAGAGATATAGAGATATAGAGATATAGAGATATAGAGATATAGAGATATAGAGATATAGAGATATAGAGATATCATGAAGAAATTAAAATGGAGATGGGTGAAATGAAAGGGGACATAAAAATATGAATGACAAGATTGAAAAAATTCAAACTAACATAACAGAAAATGAACGTAAAATAAAAATAGTTGAAACCAAAATGGAACAGACAGATAAGAAAGTAAAAACTATGGAACAAAAAGTAACAATAATGAATAAAGGACTCGAAGAGTCCATTACATTGTTAGAATTGGAGAAAGCCTCCTATTATTTAAGATTCCAGAACATCCAAGAAGATAGAGAAGAGAACATAGGCGAAAAGATGGTGGAAATATTAGCAGAAATAATGCAGAGTGATAAGCAAGAAATAATACATAAAAATAACAGAATTAGAATATGAGGACTTTTGTATTATTGGAGAACTTAATGCGATTGCAGATATCAAAAAGGACTATAAATCCCATTAAAAAATCAAGATAAAGAAAAACATATTACCCAAATCGCTTTTTGAAATAGTAGCAGAATACAAACTACACGACACATGGCGAGAAATCCATCAATCTAGAAATCAATATATCCTCTTTTTTTAAACCAGAATATTATTTAACGTGGAAAAAGTTTTACAATTGGATAAACAATAGGGATGCGGAGTTATGAAATGATGGTAAAGACAGGTTAGATATATATGTATATGGGATTCTACACAATGGAGAAGATAGGTTTGTAAATCAATGTAAATAGAAATAGAGGATTGAATATGTATTAAAGAAATTCATATGAGAGACGAAATAGGATGGAAAGCAGATTAGAAATTAGAAATCGTGTGCTACATAGATCGTGTGCTATAATCTATATAGGAACTGTGTTTCCTATTGATGTATGTTTGTAAGTTATGTAATGTCTTTGTGTATATAATAATAAAAATTAAAAAAACCCAAAAACTCAACTTTGACCTCAAGTCCTAGGGTCAGGATGTTGGGGGGGAGTCCAATATCTCTGTGTGTACCTATGGAATTGTTGTGTGGTTCCTCAGTTCTTACGCTGGACTGGATTATTTTAAAGCAGCGGTTCTCAACCTGGGGGTCGTGACCCCTTTGGGAGTCAAATGACCCTTTCACAGGGGTCAGGAGACTTCGTCCGGATGATGCCATTTGGGTTCTTTTACCCTCTGCGCATGCGCAGAACACTTTGCGCGTGCACAGAGGGTAAAAGAACCCAAATGGCGGCGGTGGGGCGGGGGTTGTGGCGGCAGGCGCGGCAGCGGGCGTGGCGGCGGGGTAATGCGCGGCGCGGGGCACAGCATTAGGAAGGTTGAGAACCACTGTTTTAAAGGATTATAGCTTTTTTATATTCTCTTTATATGTATTGTTTGCTGCCCATAGTTAAATACATAACAATGATGGGCAGTTAAAACAAACAAACAAGCAGGTAAATAAATATCATGTTTTCTTAAGACCAGTTACTGGAACATGATTGTTTGAATTCATGGGAAGAATAGTCTTGTGTTCATGGACTTTGGAACTCACATCACTTTTGCTTTGGTGCTATAGGGCTATGCAAATTACTTTTTTATATTTCTGCTATTAAAAACTTCTTCCCTGCCATTTAAAATACAATCTGTTCTGAGACAGTTCTTGAGGCAACAAATATCATGCTTTAATACAAGAATTTTGTCAGAATTAGATTGGTTGTTCCCATTTTTGAACTCTTCCAGTAATGTGGCCATTGCTATTTCAGTGAAGAAACCCTACAGGTTTCTAATGCAGTAAGTCAATCTAAAAAGGGGTTCATGTCTGTGCTGATTTATTTATTTCACATACTGTATAATCTATGTTTCAGAAATTAATACTTGTGTTTTATTTGGATGTTTAGTACATTTTGCTACCGAGCAGCCATCAGTCTTTCTGGTTCTTTAAATAGAGCTGTAAGAAGTTAAAATGAACATATTGTCCCATACATTAAATTTGGCTTTCCCCAGATTAGAATAATTGTACGCTAGCTCATTGAAGGATTGCAAGCCAACATGCCAAAAAGTTCTCCAAAACACGTCCCTCTGTGGAAGTTAGATCTTCCTTTTACTTAGATCTTATAGTAATTGCTAGAAAGGGAGGGCATTGAATGAGACTAGCTGAAGAAGTGAGCCTAAAATCCTATGCATTAAAAGAGCTTAGATAATTACAGAATGAAGGGCAATCTAATTATATGATTATTTTCTTAATACAGAGGGTATGAAATAGGAAGCTATGACAAATAGGAAATCGGTTCCTGGCAAAGGAGTATTCTGGAAGCCTGTAGGGTTTATCTGGTAGTGAAAGCCAGTAATGGGAAAGTTTGCAAACTTAATCTCCAGCTCTGCAGCAAACTAATCCTTCTGTATTTATATTAATCTTTTCAGCAGAGATCAAAAAGCACTTACTTTTCATTTTGATCTCTGAGCCAGAAAATGCAATGCTGGGGTTTAGTCTTTGTTGTTGGTATAAATATGAGCACGCCAATACCTTTTCTGGAAAGCTTGCCAGCCTCACCAAAACTTTGTTCAGACTCTAACCAATCAGGATTGCTTTGCAGGTCTCTCTGTACAAGTGCATAGCTACCTTCAAATCAGAATGGTGTTATTTGATTGATAATAATTCTGTTATTAATGTGGATTCATGGATCTATGATTCTTACACTAAGGTGAAATAATTTATTGGACCCAAATTCTAAGATCCACTAATTCTGACACTACAGTGAAATAATTCAATGGATCCAAATTCTTGGATCCACTTAATCTTACAGTAAGGTGAAATAACTCATTGGATCCAAAATCTTGGATCCACTAATTCTTACACAAAGGTGAAATAACTTATTGGATCCAAACAGATAGTGTGGTCAGTAGTCTTCCCTAAAGCCACACAGTAATGTGTTGGCTTAATGAGGATTTGGGTCCTCCCCCACTTGGCAGGAATCAGAATGTGAAGCCTCCAAAATTCATTTCCATTCAATAGAAGGGCATAAAAGGAGTGTTGGAAATGTAAAAAAGAGCAAGGAACCTTCTTTCACACATGGTGGTTGTGCCCGGAAGTGAAGAAATATTGGAAGAGGATACATAATTGGTTACAAGAAGTAGTAGGGTTAACAGTGGAATTCACTCCAGAACTCTTTTTATTAGGAATATTTAAAAGACAATATGACAAAAATATTAAGTATTTGATTTTACATATAACAACCGCTGCTAGGATTGCATATGCACAATGTTGGAGAAACAAAATACACCCACTAAGAGTCTGATAATTGAAAAAATATATGAATGCGTGGAGATGGATGAATTAACAATAGAACTTAAAGGACAAAAAGAATCAGATTATTATGGAATATGGGAAAAGTGGTATGATTGGATTGATGATAGAAAGTTGAAGAGAAAGTGTGGGATGAAGATGTAGAACTATAAAATATTGTAAGATAATATATAAACTGTATACAAACAATGTATACAGAAGGCTGTAGATCTGCTTAAATAATTATTGTGATATGTAAAATGTGAAAAACTAATAAAGATATTTTGAAAAAAAAATAGAGGAGAACAACAACAATAATAAAAAAGGAGTGTGACCATGTTATCCTTTCAGATTGCACCTTCGGTCGCTACATTAGGATGTTACCATGCTTGCCTATAACTAAGTAGAATCTGGGCAGAGGGATCTATAGATTTCATTAAGTCCCCAATCTGCTCCCCTTTAATCAAGCAATTTGGCATTTGGGGGGATATATGACCTTGAGGTGGCAGTATATTTTAACTATGATATGAGATTTGTGGACATATCAGTTTCTGGTGCTTATTTTTTTATTAAAGCAAACATTAAACAAGAAATTGTTAAACTAGAGAATGAACAACTACCAAGAGAACAAATAGACAGAAGATAAATTCCATAATAAAGTATCTACATCTGGCAAATCAAAACTAATCCAATTATTTTATGACATGGAAAGATTTGTTTTCCAGTTACTTCAGAATCTTGCCTGAATGGGGAGCTCTTGTATATATGGACTGGCACATCCATTATGCACTTCAGAAAGGAAAGTATAATGAGACAGTGCTTGATAGTGGTAATGTGTTTGCATAAGAGAGTTTCTGCCTGTGACAGATGATGGAAATACAGATCATTATAACATACTTCATAAAATAGCTAGAGCATTTATCAAGCCAACTGTAACTAAGCAAATGTCAAAACATGAATCCTGGAAAATAGAGATTTGTTTTTCTTATTTACAGAAATTTGTATAATACTCCCATTAAAGAGATTTTTGATTACGTAGGTTTACAATACAATACAATAAAACACAATATGTTACACCAAGGAGCCCTGGTGGCATAGTGGTTAGAATGCAGTACTGCAGGATAACTCTGCCCACAGCCTGGAGTTCGGCCCTGACAGGGCCCAAGGTTGATTCAGCCTTCCATTCTTCTGAGGTTGATAAAATAATGTCAGCATATTGCCCCAGATTGTTAGGGGCAACTTGCCGACATTGTAAACCACCCAGAGAGTGCTGTAAAACAGTATGGGGAGGTATATAAGTCTAAGTGCTATTGTTATTGCTACAGCAGCTAGTCCTATCTCAATATAAAAAAATGAGAAGAACCAAAAAGCTGTATAAAACTGTTTTGTGAAAGTCTAATCAGGACGGTGCTTGATGTACCACCAAGGCAGGTTATTTCAAAATCCAAACCACCACAGAAATCTCAAGGCAACAACTCCTCCTATCTCTTAGAGGGAGGAACCCTCAGTCCTCCCACTATCACCTTGGATTAGTACACCAAGGAGATCTAATTTGAAGGAGATGCTCCTTAAATTAATTTGGCAGTGAAACTTGCAGAGCTATCATTGATTTGGGCCTGGAAATATATCAACAGCCAGTGCAATAACTGACATATGGATGTTATATTACATAATGATTTCCTTTAGCTGCTGCATTCTTTGCCAACTGAATTTTTACATTATCTTGTAATTGCCATAACTTAGCAATTCTAGGTATATTTTTCTTAGCCCCCTAGGCAAATAAGATGCATTGACCAAATTGTTACACTTTATCATACAAAGATACAATCTGAAATGCCTTCTTTCCTAGGCTGGAAGAAACAATTCAAGGCATTTAAGTTGGATTTTTGCTTGCTTTTAAAACTGTATCTTTTTTCCTGCACATGACAGATTCATTAAAGTTCCAGTCTTTGAATTCACTTTAAACAATGCAAGGGAAATGAATGGTCTAAGAAATGGGAAGCAGGTGTGTTCAGTCTTCATGTTACAAGTGTCAAGTAAACTGAATTAAAGGCAGAAGGTGGCTAGATGTTTTGCCTATTGTCCAAGGCTGGACACCTGTGCAGGGAAGTTGGCTATAGATTACAAGGAACACAGAGCAGTTCCTTTAACATCCTTTAACATCTTCTTCACATCTGGTAAACTGATTATGGACCACATAAAGTGTACTTGAAATCTCTGAACTAAAGTAAAAATGCAGCAATCAAATCATGGATTCCCAATCAAACCCTGGATTTTCAAAAAGTATGTTGATGACAGAAATCTGGAAAATAAAACTGTGTCCCCCCCCCCCAGGAATTAAAGCAGAAAGAGACACCCTAAGTTGCTTAGACCTTATAGGAAGAGAGCTTGAACAGATATAGGCAAGATCTTCCTGGACCCAGTTATTGCTTATTCAATTAAACACGGTTAAAAAGTCAATACTTAATACGTGTGAACCCAGATGATATTTTATTCATGGATCCTGGCTAGAACTGCCAGATTGGCAAACATCTGAACAAATAATAGAAGTATAGAGACATGCAGTGGTCTTCTGCATTTTTACAGCCCAGTCTGATAGCCTTAATCCATCCAAAACTGCTGCTAGTTTCTAAAATTACTGCTTTGGCAAATACCACTAAAAAGGGAGAGAAAATAGCAGATGAGTTGGTTATTTTTGGCACGAAGCATCTGAAGTTAGATTTAGAGTCTCTGGACCCCTTTTCTACAAATAAAAGCAGCCTATTTAAAGATATTCTTGGGGGAAAAAACTGAATAATAGAACATAAATTAGCCATTAAACAACTTAATCCTATAATAAACTCTGTTTTTCAGTATGATTAAATACTGGCCCATTAAGTATATTATTCAGTGGCATAAGTAATAGGAGGTTTGCAAATATGTCTTCTTGATCTTTCACTTTTATCAAAATGATGAAAGCAGGATTGTGCCAATTCAGTGAAAGCTCTTCCTCATTCCTACATACATACAACACCGTGATGTACACACTAAAGTGGCAGGATTTGAATCACAACAATGCTTTGGCATAACACCACTTTGTTTTTTTGCTGCTCTGGCCACTTGAAAGGGTTTTCTATAGGTGGTCTACAATCAGAATGAGTAAGCAGGTCTTCTTCAACATAGATGCACAGTACAGTTTACTCAGTAGAGTCCAAGACACGGCCAGAGAACCTAGATACGTTGGTAATGTGGCTGCCTATTTGGCCAAACCTTTTCAGCGTTCAGCTTTGTAAGGACTTCCTGAAGATTACTTTTGACATTTTGTTGGTTAGTTTTAAATCATCTCTCTGGGTTTCTTCTGCCTAGGAATGCTGAATTCTGAGCCAGGAATCAGCCACGAAGAATAAGAAAGAATTTGTTAAATTTCCTTCTTAACATTATTACCTTTTGGGGGGGGGGGGTGTCAAAATAATTAAAAGGTTATCTAGTCCTACTCTTAAAAGGTTATCTAGTCCTACTCCTTGCCCAGTGCAGGATTCACTACAGCAGTGTTTCTCAACCTTGGCAGTTTGAAGATGTGTGGACTTCAACTCCCAGAATTCCCCAGCCAGCAACGCTGGCTGGGGAATTCTGGGAGTTGAAGTCCACACATCTTCAAACTGCCAAGGTTGAGAAACACTGCACTACAGCATCTCTAACAGCAGCATCTCTGTTTGCAGGAGAACTCACTATTTTGCAAGAATTCTGTTTTAAAAGATCTGGTTGACAATTCTGAATTCCTGAAATTTTAATATACTTGTTCTAATCCTGCCCTCTGGGGCAATAGTGAATAAATGCTTTTCCTTTTCTGTGTGATGAATCTTCAGATAGTTAAAGAGTACTATCATACACATGCCCTAGGTTGTCTCTTCTGTAAACTAAACGCACCCAGATAATTTAAATGCCTTAATCTTTTAATCCGCACAGAGCTTAATTTTCTACTAAGGAATTTATCAAAGAAATAGATAAGTTAAGTCTGGTACAATCTGTTTGCGATAAACCATGCTAGCTCCTGTTGTAGCATGCCTATCCAAATACTCATAAATGTGGTGTTTAATAATATATGCAGGCTGACAGGTCTGTAGTTTCCCAGTTTTCCTCTTTCCCTTTCTTGAAGTTTGGATTATTCTTCTCTCCCCTCCAGAATCTCATCAGCCATCTGAGAACTTCTAGATAGCAATAGCAATAGCACTTAGACTTATATACCGCTTCATAGTGCTTTACAGCCCTCTCTAAGCGGTTTACAGAGTTCAGCATATTGCCCCCAACAATCTGGGTCCTCATTTTACCCACCTCGGAAGGATGGAAGGCTGAGTCAACCTTGAGCCGGTGAGATTTGAACAGCTGAACCGCTGAACTAGCAGTAGCCTGCAGTGCTGCATTTAACCACTGCACCATCTCGGCTCTTATGTCCCAAGTAGCCCTGTAGTCACTCTGCTAGTTCCTTCAGTGCTGTGGGATTCATTCCATCAAAATCATTCAAGTCCTACAGTCTTGAATTAATTTAAACTAGTTAAGTTCTTTCTCTTACTGTCTTCATGTCTATCCTAAGATATAGTTCTCTTCTTGTCCTAGTGATAAAACAATGCTCATTTAAGGTTCCATTTCCCTTCTGAGAAAGTCAGATGCAAAATAAGAGGTAAAAAATTCTACCTTCTCACCAGCTACTATATCAGTTCACCATTTTCTTTTTACAAGAAATCTACATCCTCCTTACTTTTCCTGCAAGAAAACCTTTATGTTATTTTTAGTATCACTTACAAGTCCTAGCTCATTCTGAACTTTAACCTTTCTAACACAGTTCCTACAGTTTCTTGAGACTACGTTGCATTCTTCAGTTATGTCCCCATCCTTCTATTTTCTCTTCAGTATTTTAGAAAGCTCTTTATGAATCCTTGTGAAAAAGTTTCCAATATTTTTTTTCCTATATAAATTGTTTGCAATTGTAACTTGAACATCTTGTTGCATAGGATTTCAAGCCATTAGACCATTGTACAATGCAATGTCTCTACCATTTCTGTTGGATCTGTTTCCTCTCAGTATGACTTTAGCTTTGACTGAGGTTTCCTCTTTACGAAGATCGACCACCATGTATTTTACTTCATAAAAACAAAATATTTACATGTTGCAATAATGCAGATGAAGTTGCTTCTGTTCATTATTTCCTAAATGTTAATCAGCAATCTTTATGAACGTCCATTACCACCACAATGGAGAAATGCTACCATCTTTCCTTAAATGCATTTTGTATTGCTGAAAGCAATCTATATATATAAAAGTGAAAACCACTCACACATTAATCACGAAATCTCCAGAACCGTAAAAGCCTACAAACTTGAAATTTGCCATGTATGTTTCTCTTGCCTTCTAGGTACTCACTAAGAAAGGATTTTTCAAAATGACCATGGGAGCATGAGTATTTCTTATATTATTATTAACAAGCTCTGATGCTAAGGAGTTCTACTCCCCTCTCCCCACCTGAAAAAAAATCTGATCCAAATGCAAAACACAAGCAGAGGAGTTTCAGTTTCGCTTTTGCTTTCACAGCAGCAAGCAGGTTTACTACAGAACAGTTGAGCTAAGCCACCCACAGACTCCTTCCTGTCTCCTTCTTGCTCACACAGCAAATACTGTTTGAGTTTCCAAACACCCCTCAACTCTCTCACACACTAACAGAGCACTAGCCAGATGAATACCAATGGATGCTGGTAGGCAGAGACAGATTCCCCCCCCCTTATTTTCCTCCTCAGTTCAACGAATCTGTTCCTTCTACTGTAACACCAGTTAAAGGGAAAAGAGGCAAAAAACACAGGAAAAGATTTACAGATGCGATTACGAAAACACAAGTAAGGGAAGCTGCCTGTTTCTCCCATGGTCAGTTTTATGTGGCATGCTCCAGAGTCAGTTCACCTGACAGCCTGGTCATCCTCCAGCCAGACAGCAAAACCAGGAATGTTGTTTACAGGGAGGTCCTTAGCAATTCATCTGAGGGACGAATTGAAAGTCTATGCTATGCAAATCATGTCTTCATCTGTAACAGAAACTTAGCTTACCATCTCTAACGAAATAATACAGTCCCTTTGTTAACTACTCATTAATTTTCAAGCTTTAAATGTCAATTTATCAAGCCCTATCACATAGTTTCGTAGCGAAGCACGGGTATTTAGCTAGTGCATTATATAACCTCCTGTTTTCATAGTTTTGTCTCTATTTAAAAAGAGTCAAATCAGACATTCTAATATTTGTCATTTCCACTCCTTTTTTCTTCAACAGGAATGTTTAATTAGCAATAATTCAAACAGGTCTGTATTTTGGAGAATAAAGATGGGGAATGGGAATGAGGTTGATGGTTAACCTCCTTTATGAAGCAGATGGAAGGAGGACAGCCTGAACAAATATTTTATTGCATAACCTCCAAAATACTACCATTTGATTATAGCCAAAGCAGGCCAACTAAATTGAGTGTTGGTTCAGGCAATTAGAGTTTTTCATCTTGAAATTTTAGGACAAAATCTGGAACTTTGCCACATTTTCAAGTGGAAGCAACTTTTAATTCTGTGTCTTGGATAGTAATAAAATCAAATCTAACACTATCAAAAATGTTGTTTCTTTTACTGTCAGATTTATTGCCATTTTCTAGCATTTTACTGCTGTACTTCATACATTTCTTATTAATGTTTTCAAACTACAGTTGGCAGCTCTCTGCATGATAAATGTAGGTCTATGAGATGCAATGGAGATGATACGGATGTGAATAGGGCCACGATTAACTCCCTGTCCAATATAATGGCCATCAACATCTCATAGAGTGCTTAGGGGGATCACAATAATCAATTAAACATAAATACATACAGCACAGACATATATACAGGTATTCTCGACTTACAACCACAATTGAGCCCAAAATTTTTGTTGTTAAGTGAGACATTTGTTAAGTGAATTTTGCCCCATTTCATGAATTTTCTTGTCCCAGTTGTTAAGCGAATCACTGCAGTTGTTAAGTTAATAGCACGGTGATTAAGTGAATCTGGCTTCCCCATTGACTTTGCTTGTCAGAAGGTTGCAAAAGGTGATCACATGACCTGGGACACTGCAACCATCATAAAGATGAGTCAGTTGCCAAGCATCTGAATTTTGATTACCGTATTTTTCAAAGTATAAGACATATCTTTTTTCCCCCTAAAAGAGGGTGAAAATCTGGGTGCGTCTTATACACCGAATGTAGCCCCGCCCAGCCTCTAAAATGGAGCTTTGCAAGGCTGAAAACAACCTCTCAAACCGAGCTTTGCAAGGCTGAAAAAGCAGCCTTTCAAATGTCGCTTTGCAAGGCTAATATACCTGTTCCAGGCTGTTTGCTAAAGACACTAGCCAGATGGATGCTCGTAGGCAGAATTTTTTTTTCTTATTTTCCTCCCCCAAAACTGAGGTGCGTCTTATACTCTGGTGCGTCTTATGGTCCGAAAAATACGGTGTGTGTGCACTGAAAAAAGCCATGGAGAAAGCTATCCTGGTTTGTTTGTAGGATGACTCAAACTGTAGAAAAAGAATTGCAGAAAAGAACCAGCATGGTTGTCCCAAAGGTGCTTTTTCAAGAGGCAAGTGGACTTTCTTGTTTTTCTTTGAAGATATTTCACTTCTTATCCAAGAAACTTCTTCAGCTCTGACTGGATGGTGGGGAATGGAAGGATTAAGGATCTAACAAGAAAGTCCAGTTGCCTCTTGAAAAAGCACCTTTGGGACAACCATGACATGGGTGACTGAGAATCTCTATCGACAACCAGCATGGTATTTGTTCAAAACTGCCCAGGGCTGCCTTAGTGTCATATCTCACAGGTTTTTTTAGCAAGAATACAAAATAATTTCCACTACAAATTTACATGACAGCTATGATTTCCCCCAGGAACCCATGAGATGTTACTGAACACTATGTTTGACAGGTATTTTTTAATCCTGGCCCCACTCACTTCCACATTCTGTCTACTGCATCACACAGATCCAGAAGGATGCCAATGACAGAAAACATCAGCACAAATGTAGAGTGTACAGCACTAAAATGCTAGAAAAGTGGTAACAATTCTGAAGAGCAGTAACAAAAGCAAGAATAGCCCTTTCCTTTTCTAAAACATTTGCAGAGATTGCTCATTTGATTTGACATGAACCCCATGAATTTCAATTATGATTAGTCTTTATTGTAAATGAAGGTTGAGTTAGTGAATGGGGTTCTCTGCAGTTATAACCTTTCAAATGACATAAAAATTGAGTAACCAAAATGTTCTATCTTTGCAAAGAACTCTATGTATAATAAAACCCAATTTATTTCAGTTGTCCATCTTTATTCTTTTCTGTTGTAAAACCAAAAGGGAATCCTAGGATAGTTTTCAAACCACATATTTAGCTAAATCACTATGACCTAAATGATATTTTATGGAAGATTAACAATTGGTTATCTTTCAAGAACTGACAATGGCAAATACATCTCTAGGGACCTTTCTGATGAACCATCCAATCATTCTTCTTCGCTTCCGTATTTAGAGTGCCCATTAAGCCCTTTCCCTTAGGAGACATAAGGGAATATTTATAACTACCACATGCTGCACTTTGAATAAAAGCAATATGGTCCGAGTCTTAGTGAGGAGCAAAACAGATTTGAAATATAAGTTAAACCCTTTATTCTGGCAATGTCCCATTATCTTGGTCACGTTCACAATTCAGATACAGATGTTTCAATATCTGAGCCTAGGGTTAGCATCTATAATGAAGTAAGGCCTACGAGCCTGCAAAAACTTACTGAATTAATACTTCTGAATTTTTTACATTTTCCCTCAAATGTTGTGCCTGGCATTGAAGATAAAAAATACAAAGCCTCCCAGGGTCTGAAGATCAAAACAAGAAACCAAACAAGGATCAATATATGAATGATTTTTGGATGCTTCCCTTAGTGGTTTCATGTTGAATGAGTCTGGTACACAAGATCAAATGCTCTCTTATCCCAGGAATTAATGCAGTCTTTCCCAGAACCAGCCCCTGGGATATCATCTCTAAAATGGTTTGGAGTTTCATCACTAAACGATGTATTTCAGGCCTAACCCCAGCTTTATAAGTTTGGCCAAAGAGACAATTGTCAACCCTGAAGTTGGCCGAACTGTGGCCATTTTCGTTTTGTAGCTTTTCTCTAGGGAGTTTTCTCTTTTCATTGCTTCAGGGCTGACACAGCCTGGAGTGAAGGGGCCAAGGAGGGAGGTGTAGAGATAGCTGGGGTGCTGCAGCCAGAATAAAATTCTTTCCCCTGGGAATCAAGGACGTTGGTGCAGGTGTTCGAGAGATGGAGACTGAGGTCACCTAGCAACTGGACTATATGCTGATTGGACTATGTGATTGGTGACTCTGGGGGGAAGTGACAAAGTTTTACTTTTAATTGGGCCTAAAACCAGCGAGAACTTAGAGCCGGTTTTTCACAAAGAATGTACCAATTTGATATGTCCCAATAAAATGTTCTTTGGGGAATTTGTCTGCCTCGGAATTCTTATTGAATGGGATGTATTACTTGGAACCTTGACAACAATATTGTTTAAAAGTTATTGAGTATTCAAATATAAAAACAGAAGAGATCTGCTTGATTACTATTAGTTCAGTCCAGAGGTTGGATTGAAAGCCAGTTTGAAAAAGAGTTTAAGTAATCATCCCTAAACCCCAAACACAATTATTCATGAAATAACTATATACAAGGATATATACTTTTAAAAAAAACATTACTAAAATGCATCAAAAGAGCCTGCAGACAGTGGTAACACTGCAGTTGGCACCAGGAGAAGAGTTGCTATAAGAGATTGTCTGTATGATATGATTAATAATAATGATAATGATAATAGGTGTTACTACACAGATTGCTTTATCATAATTCCTTACAGAAATGCAAGAGGCACTACTCTTTAAGAAAGAAATCACAAACATGTGAAATTGCATACAGGTCTTACTAATTAAATCTTTCATGCCTTTCAACAACTCAGCTGTCAATCCTTGGTGGAAATGTAGTGCTATATTGTGCATTTTAAAACTATTCTCATGCAATATCATACATAAAAATTGCTATCACATTTCTTCTGGCAATATAGTAAAACTAGCATTACTTAGCCAAGGTGTGTGTGTGTGTGTGTGTGTGTGTGTGTGTGTGTGTGTGTGTGTGTGTGTGTGTGTAAAAATAGAAGTTTCCTTGGATTATCAGTACTTCAATTAAATCCTACGACAAGGTATAACAAGGGAACATGATGTGTAACAGGAAAAAAATAGTAATGCCAGTGATATAATAAAGCAAAAAAAAAAAAACAACCATGGGGAAATAGAGATGCCTCCTATTGCAGAGATGTGTTTTGTGTTGACAGCTTCTCAGAATCTACTACTGTTTCCTAGTGGTTTTAGAGTTATTCTATACTTCCTAAGGTTGCCTTTCTGTCTTAGAAGGAAAAGGTGTAACCCTGTGGATTTTTCAGCATGAGTCATGCAGGCTCAAACCAAGATGAGGGTTATATCTGAGGCATTGCAGAAAACTGATTGCATCATTGGCCTGATTTGATTTGTAGACATTTAGCCCCAATTGTTGCATCGCTACCTATTGGCTAAGTCCTCAGTCATCCAACCAGGCTTACAATCAGAGCGATCCAGTAGCATTGACAGTATGTCTCTGTCGAGATAAAGCTCTTACTGTGCTCAGAGATTAAACTGGTGTTGCTAGAAAGGCTGATGCTATGCGGCAAGTTGATAACATCATATTCCTTCCCAGTGAAAAACTACTGAAACTGGTTCTGGAGAATGTAACTTGAAAGGTACCATGATGAGCTTGTCATAGTTCTTTTTGCAAGCTTTCCATAATCACCCAATTGGCCACTGTGGGAACAAAATGATAGACTAGGACAGTTTTCTTTCTCCAGATTGCTTCCTGTCACTTGTGTTCAGGTTATCTGGAGAACTGCACAAACTCAGATGAAGCTGACATTAGGATCTGCTTGCCTAAACTCACATGAAGCTGACTTTAAGATCTGCAGAAGAAGTAATCAGGTAATAGCTACCAGATTCCTAGGGAGCAAGTGGGATCAGGTGACTTGGGAGCATTGGAAATCACTTCCCAGGGAGATTTGCCTGCCAATCTTCAACAAAGATTCCAGCCAGTGAATTTTAATCTTTTGTGATCTATTTGGCTTAGCCAAAACAGTTTACGGTTATGGTCAGGGGTGGCTTTTGTTTCTTGGGGTACAGTTTGCTTGCTGTTGATGTTGCTAAGCAGATGTTGTATTACACTGGAATTTCTCCTTACAAAGTATCCACACAGTGTGTAGCTGCACCACAAGATATTAGACTTTGTTTGTAGCAGCTAGTTAGGAACTTCCCCAGTTAAAAGTCTCTAGAGATTCTCAGTCATCCAGTTCATGGTTGTTCCAAAGTTGCTTTTTCAGGAGGCAAATATTGAAAGGTGGTTTTTTTTAGGAAGCAACTGGACTTCCTTGTTTTTTTTTCTTTTGAAGACATTTCACTTCTGATCCAAGAAGTTTCTTCATCTCTGACAGTATCACTATCCCACTATCCTGTCAGAGCTGAAGAAGCTTCTTGGATGAGAAGTGAAACGTCTTCAAAAGAAAAAACAAGAAAGTCCAGTTGCCTCCTGAAAAAACACCTTTGGAACTTATTTATTTATTTTATTTATTTATTTTTGTCAAGTATGTGTTGGTAATATACATAGATATAACTTTGTTTATATACATAAGATGAGTACTGATAAGAGGGAACATTAGGACAGGGACGGTAGGCACGCTGGTGCACTTATGCACGCCCCTTACTGACCTCTTAGGAATCGGGTGAGGTCAACAGTAGACAGACTAAGGGTAAAGTTTTGGGGGTTTGGTGACGAAACCACAATGTCAGGTAGTGAGTTCCAGGCATTTACCACTCTGTTGCTAAAGTTGTATTTTCTACAGTCAAGTTTGGAGCGGTTCACTTTGAGTTTGTATCTGTTGTGTGCTCGTGTATTGTTGTGGTTGAAGCTGAAGTAGTCGTTGACAGGAAGGACGTTGTAGCAGATAATTTTATGAGCTATGCTTAGTATTGCCGAAGGCGACGTAGTTCTAAGCTTTCTAAGCCAGGATTTCAAGTCTGGTTGCGTAAGGTATTCTGTTGCGAGTAGAGGAGTGGAGGACTCTTCTTGTAAAGTATCTCTGGACACTTTCTAATGTATTTATGTCCGATATACGGTGTGGGTTCCAGACAGATGAGCTATATTCAAGGATTGGTCTGGCGAATGTTTTGTAAGCTCTGGTTAGTAGTGTGATATTACCGGAGAAGAAGCTACGTAAGATTAGGTTAACAGTTCTTGAAGCCTTTTTGGTGATGTTGTTGCAGTGGGCTTTGGCACTTAGGTCATTTGATATGAGTATTCCAAGGTCTTTGACAGGGTGAGGGTCATCTGTAAGGTCTTGTCTGTTCAGCTTGTATTTGGTGTTCTGATTTTTTTTGCCAATGTGTAAGACAGAGTATTTGTTGGTTGAGATTTGGAGTTGCCAGATGTTTGACCATTCTGACACAAAGTCTAGGTCTTTTTGGAGGATAGCAGTGTTGTCGGTGGTGTTTAAGAGTTTTACATCATCGGCGAAGAGAACACAGTCGCTTGTAATGTGATCGCAAAAGTCATTTATATAAAGTATAAAGAGTGTTGGTCCTAGTATGCTGCCTTGGGGAACACCGCTGTTAACAGGTAAGGGATTTGATAGGGCACTCCCTATTTTGACCACTTGTTGTCTGTTTGACAGGAAAGCAGTTATCCAGTCATGAAGGGGTCCAGAGATGCCGTAGGATTTCAGTTTCAGAAGTTGTTTATCGTGAACTTCCCCAGTTCTTTTCCCCAGCCCCACCCCTCCCCCCAAAAGAAATCAGCAATGAGTTTGTTAGATAAATATCACTTTTGAACCTTCTACCCCCTTTTTAATATGGAACTATGAACTAATACTGATGGCTATTTCTGTGTTTAAGATTACTGACGTAATGCCTGCCAAATGCCCGGAATATTCAGAACACGCTCTTTACACAAATGAATTTGTATTCATTTACACACAGCCTCTTTTTCATAGGGAGAATGAGGTGCTGGGATAAAATTATGTCAGTCAGCATCTCGGAATAATTGAAGAATAAACTTTATCACAGTGCTGCTGATCCAATGCCCAGTTATCTTAACACCCTGAGCCTCTCAGTAGCACTTAATAAGAAATTCATTTGCCAGCAGTATTTGCTTTAAGTGGCTTGCCTTTCTCACCCCATTAAGGTTATCCACGGCTTCTCTGTAGAAACAGTGTTGATGGCCCTTGGAAACCACTTCACAAAGTGAAGCACAGACACCTCACACAATCAAGAAAGAAGCTGAAGAACGGGATTGCATCATGCCTTTCAATCCAGCATTTGGATGGGCACCAGATGTTTAGGCAAAGAATGTAGGGGTTATTCTTCTCCCTCACCCTCACTGTTGCTCTTGAGATAGCAAATTATAAGCACTGAATAGAAGAGATGCATCTTTTCATTATATTCTCAGTTTCATGGTATGTTTGTTTTCAGTATACTAGCTTCATTAAAGAAAGTTGGTCTGGTGTAGGGTTAAGACACCAGATCAGAAACCTAGGAGATTGTGAGTTCTAGTTGTTGTTGTATTTTATCCTGTTTTTTCTTTATATGTAAAACTTAAACATACACAGTACTCCTGCCTCCCATATTTCCCTACAACAATAAGCCTGTGAGGTGGGTTGGACTGAGAGAGAATAATTGAGCCAAAGTCACCTAGCCAGATTTGTGCCTAAATCAGGCCTAAAATTCAGTCTCCTGGATTCAAGACAGCACCTTAGTCACTACACCAATTTATACATGAAGCCATCTGGGTGTCTTTCCAGATGGCTTCATGTTTTCTTGGCCCTAGAAATAAGGCAATGGAAAACTACCTTTGAAAATGTTGCCAGGAAAACGGCATTAACTTGAAGGCACACACACAAAAGTTTGATTAGCACGAGTGTCAAACTCGATCACGTCATGGGCCGGATCGTGAGATATCACAACGCTTTTGCCTTTGCGGAGCCAGGGTGAGAGTGGCCTGTGCGTGACATATCCGGCCCGCCAGTTTGACAGGCCTGGATTAGAGGATAATAACACAGATTGCGATAAGATCCACAGAGGAAAAAGCACCTTGAAGACATATAAACGGGAGTGTGGAATTCTCTGGTTTTCTAATTGATACACAGAATTGTAAAATGCCTGCAGATTTGTTACCAATTGGATCGTTCTACAATCACAGAACTATCATTCCACAGAGTTTCTGGGCATATAAATTTAATAAATTCTTATTATTATGTAGACTGTTTCTCCATGGCTTCATCACTTCTATAAACTAATGGCCACAGTCTACCTTAAATTCATCCAAACACCTACACACTTGTGCTGAAAGGATCATTCCTGTATTACATTTCATTATCTAAATGGGTCACAGGCTTGGAATTCCACTGTGTTGAAAGAAAACAGAATAATTATTCTGGTTATGTAATTGTTTTAGACCACATTCCTGGCCTCAAGAGTCTGTTTATTATTCCCTTGAAAAATGAACCTGAATAATCAATACAAAGTGCAATTTGCAGTGCTCTACCATCATAGAAAAGGAGCAAACATACTAGACTATAGCCTGAAGACTTTAGACTCTACCTGTTCAAACAAGTGAACCAAATGGCATACAGCTTTTAGGAATGCAAACACTCCAAAGCTTCCATTCAGATCTTCATTAAATTCCACCATACTATGTATTTCATCCAACCTGCTTTTTCAACAATTCTATTTTTTTTTAAAGAGCTCCACGTGGCAATATATTATGCCAGTCTTCAAAAAGCATTTTTTCAGCAAAAAAAATATCAATTTATATATTCATTAGCTAGGAAGCAATCCTTTACAATTTCAAAAAAAAAACAGTGTAAGTGCAGTAAGTTTACAATCACAGCTTTACGCTACAATGCTGTATTTTCCATTTTTAACTGACTCAGCACTTTAAACCACCACAAGATTATAAATGAAAATGTATATTTTTCTTTGCAGTCCCCAGGATATGGAATCTCTTATCTTACCTCCTTTTATCTCTGTTTAAATTGGCAACTATTTCAGGAAAGCTATCACTGGAGCTTATAACTTGGCTGCAAGTATTAAGGGAGCCATCTTCCATTGTAAAGAATAAATCCGCTCACTATCTACAGCCAAGTAATCTTGGATTTCCTGCTTAGCGAGAAATATCGGCAGGCGTATTGTTAGTGCTTTGCAGGGGAACACACTTCCGCTTGCAATGTTTCCCTGTTCAAAAGCCCAAAGGACCATCTTGGTACTCATGACTTGGCTTTATTGAGTTCTCCCTCCTGCTTTGCACTACACAGTACATTAGATAAGTTGATCATGCAAGACTGAAACTAGTAATAAATATGTCAGCCTGAGCAAATAGGACACAAAATTTGGAAGGTGTATGGGAATTACACTCTGACTGCTTGATCAGCCTTAGCAAAGCTGTTTTTCACTGTGACAGAGAGAAAAGCCTGTTCACCACGCAGATAGTGCCAAACAGAAAATAGGGCATCCAAAATGTTTGGAGGCTAAGTTTCACCTAGAGCATTAAAAGAGAGAGAGGGGACACTGATAGAAATCAGAAAGTGCAGAACAAAGCAAGCTCACATGTCAATTAGCCACGTATCACTGGAGACAGTGAATGAGAGAGGTGATGATGGCAGTTTCCAAGTGAACAGATAGTATGATGGTATGATAATGATTTGACATTGAAACCTTAGGGGGAGTAGAAAAAAAATTTATCCGGACTGCTGTATTATTGCATTGCATCTTTATAACAGCAATGCTTTCAGTGAGTTAATCGGCTTGTAGATTGTATATCCTAAAAGTCCTAGCTCTGGTGGAGTAAGCATTTTCTCAAATATTCAACAACTGACCTTTGCTTGCCAATTTCCTCTCTTTCCTCAACCATGGTTGCTTGTCTTTCTAAACTTAAACTTATATATTTCCACTCTTGCAAATAAATTAAAAAAAATACAGCCATTTCCAGCTATGCCGACTGTTTCTATCAAGACCCTGGAGATGAAGGAGACCTGTATATTGTTGCTTTTTAAACCTGATTGTTGTGTTTTCTATGATATGAAGGGAATCAATATATTAGTACAATAAAGGATAAAATATAAAATATGTCAGAAGTGTGCTAGTATCAATGGAGATGGGCAGGGGTGGGTTCTACTTACCTTCTCTATGGGGGGGTTGCTCACTTACCTTGCTGCAGGAGCCATGCACGTGCATCTCCACGCTTCGGGGGTGCACGCACTCGCTACACACGTGTGCCCCCTCGCACAATTTTGCTTTTGTGCATGCACAGAAGCAAATTCACGCTGAAATCTCGTGAGGGGATGTGCACGTGCGAGATTTTGGCGTGATTTTGTTTCCACGCATGCGCAGAGGCAAAATCTCACCGAAATCTCAAGTGCGCGTGCGTCCCCTCGCAATATTTTGGCGCGATTTTGCTTCCGCACATGCACAGAAGCAAAAGTGCCCCAAAATCACTGAAAATCACCGAAAAAAAATGGCGATGCACCGGGTGGACTGGCAGAGAGGGCTCCGGAGCGGTTGCAAAATCTGCCGCTCCCTACCGGAGCTGTGTAGTGGGCAGCTCCAGCAGGAACCCACCTCTGCTTCTCTACTGGTTCGCTTCACGACAGATGTGCGCGTTTTGTTTGCTCGTGTGTGCGCCCCAATCACATCGCGCAAATGACCCTCTGTGCATGCACAGAAGCCTCTGTGCATGCTCAGAGGGGTTTTTTTTGCAAGCCGCGGCGACCGGAGAACCAGTTCGGGGGCGTGGACAGCCGGCCATTGCTGCCGGTTCGGCGAGCAGGTGCAAATTCCCGCCACCGGTATGGGCGAACCGGTTCGAACCAGCAGAAACCCATCACTGGAGATGGATGAGTTTGGAGCCTTGTTAGAAGAGTAGAATTTAGAAATGCCAGGTCGGCCCATAATAGGGTTACATCATACTGCATTGTTATCAGATCCTATATTCTTGCAATAGAACTGTGTTATAAATGTATATTGCTTTTATAAGTATCATTTCCAGAGAGTACAGGTCATCCTTGACTTACAACAGTTCATTTAGTGACCGTTCAAACTTACACCATTGAAAAAAGTGATTTTTCACACTTATGACCATTTCAGCAGCCCCATGATCACATGATCAAAATTCCGATGCTTGGCAACCGATTCATATTTATGACGGTTGCAGTGCCCATGGGTCATGTGATTGCCTTTTGCGACCACCTGACAAGCAAAGTCAATAGGGAATTTGTTTTTACTTAACAACTGTGTTACTAATTTACCAACTGCAGTGATTTACTGAACAACTGTGTTAAAGTCGTAAAATGGGGCAAAACTCACTTAACAAATGTTTCACTTAGCAACAGAAATTTGGGGATCAGTTGTGGTCGTAGGTTGAGGACTACCTATATATAACCTGTAATCTTGTAGATTTCAGAACTTTCCTGTGTTCCTCCAGGGAGGAGTCCAGTGATCACTGTAATTGTAGTGTGCTGGAAGGCCACTAGGGGGCTGCTCCGGGAGCGGGAAAGTTATCAGCTGTTGATTGGTCAAGCGTGTTGACAGCCGGTTATAAAAGCCGGCTGTCAGGCAGAGTTACCTCAGTTCCAGTTATGTGTATTCTGCATTGTAGTTGTGTTACTTAGAATAAAGAATTGTACTTATCTCCTCGCCTGGAGCTCACATCTAGGACTGCACCCACCACGACCAGCTATACAGCAGTAATTATATACCATGGGGGGAAAACACTTTGTTGTTGTCTCTATTTCAAATTGCTTTGGTTTTTAATGTAGTATTTTTCCCCCAACAAAGCAATCCCACAAAAACTGCTATTATGATGAATATCTCTAGAATTAGCAGCGACCTCTTCCCATGGACATGATAGCTTTAAACTACTGCAATGGGTGGCCCATCTAATTATTCTCTGTAGCTACTGGCATTTGTGTGTGGCAAATGACTGTTAGTTTTTCTTTTCTGTAAATAGCTATTCATTGTAAGTATTATTAAATACACAAAGGACACTGCGATGATGTTCATTTATAGAATCAACATCTGTCTTTATAGCAAAGAGAGCAGATAAAAATTACTGCGTGGATTGTAGCCTTGCCTCCAGTATTTATCAGGACCCATTTCAGCCTTGAAATTTTCTTCACACACACACACACAAAAATCTAGTAGCTGAAAGAAAAATGGTTGAAAATAAACATGTTGCAGTCACATGGGGAATTCATAGGAGTATAGGGTGGGAAGTGAATTAAAATAATATCTTAATAGATGAAAAGCGGTATGTGCTTTGGTTAAGGGAAGACGAAAGAAATGAAATCATGATCTTAGGAATTAATTATTGTTTAACAGCGAGAAAGTCTAAATCCAATGGATGTTGTGATCTTGAAATGAGTAAAAGATTCTGATCCTCCATTCTGCAAAAAGAAGCAATGAGAATTTTGTCCAAGGAAACACATTTCTAGTGCGTAAAAATCCTGGACAAATTAAGAATCTGCTAACATAGTGAGGAAAAGCTTAGAATTGTGTGTGTGTGTGTGTGTGTGTGTACCTTCAAATCAGTATTGATTATATTATATTCATTAGAATATAATATACCGTATTTTTCGGACTATAAGACGCACCAGAGTATAAGACGCACCTTAGTTTTTGGGGAGGAAAATAAGAAAAAAGCTGATTGTGCGGTGGATGTTCCCAGAGGTGAACTTTAGCAACAGGTTTGTTGGTTGTGAGCTCTGTGCCCTGCTTTTTCAGCCTATGAAACCTCCGTTTCAGAGGCATTTTTCCAGCCTGTGAAACCTCTGTTTCAGAGGCATTTTTCCAGCCTGTGAAACCTCCGTTTCAGAGGCTTTTTTCCAGCCTGTGAAACGTCTGTTGTAGCCCCGCCCAGCCTCTCAAAAGGAGGTTTCAGAGGCTGAAAAAAAGTCTCTGAAACAGAGGTTTCAAAGGCTGTTTTCAGCTTCTGAAACCTCCATTTCAGAATGGGGCTACATTTGGTGTATAAGACGCACCCAAATTTTCACCCTCTTTTAGGGGGGGGAAAGGTGCGTCTTATACTCCAAGAAATATGGGTAATTTCATTCATTCATTATATTCATTAGACTTACTATCTCTGGAGTTTCTTCTTCTTCTTTGCTTGACTTTCTTAAAGGGGAAGGGTTGTTTTAAGCTTTTTACACTGTTGTTGGGAGGATCCTGTTGGAGTTCTTCCAGCACAGAGCTGCCGGAAAGAAGCTTTTAATGGCAAGGAACCAAGATGAGTGACATTCAGCAAGGCTTCTTGACTAGCTAAAAAGATTGACATTCAAACATGAGTTTACATATCCTTTCTGACTTTTGGTCTAAAGCTGATTTTTGTTGAAGTTTAATTCTGTGCTTGGTGATGTTTAATCCTGTGTTTATTGATGGGATAATTTTCCCTATTCAGCTTTGTTTGGAAGGAAAAATGTTAATCTCTGTTCCTGAAAAGAAGCAGCTTCAGAAATCTGGCTAGTTCCTGTGTCTATTTCTTCTGGTAATTGGTTTAACAAGCAACAGCTACTGTGTTTGCTCCTTTGCTTCATTCTAGTTAGGCTTATCTCAAGTGCTTTTTCTATCTGGGGAGGGGATCTTCCTTCACCGCTTTAGTGGTTCTTGGCACTGTCCTTTTGGGGTGTACTTCCAAGAGGCAGGATGCAAGCTTGGCACTGATTTTTTTACTGCCTTTCTGGGGGCATGTGATCTTTCCTTAAATCTGGATGATTTCCTTAGTATATCTTATGAGGTGAGTGAGACCAGCTGGTATCTTTAAGTGGTGCAAATGGATCTAAGGATTGCTTACCCTGGGTGTGCTCTTTCTGGAGAGCTTAAATGACCTCTCTGCTATAGGGTTTCACTTTATGAGCAAGAGTTGGCTGCTGATAGTTGTCATTGCATTTTAACTATTTTAATTCCTCAAGGTGCTCTGGCACCCTGCCTGATTTGTAACTCCAGCTTGCAGGTATTTCTAATCTAATGATTGGTATTTAGGGCAGCTTTTTGCAAGCAAAGAAGCTTTTTGTATTTTTGTATAGGTAATCCTTGACTTACAACAGTTCATTTAGTGATCATTCAAAGTTACAATGGCACTGAAAAAGTGACTTATGGCCATTTTTCACACTTACAACCATTGCAGCATCCCCACGGTCACGAGAGGCCAGGCGAGGAGAAGCGCCCCTCAACATGAGTGTCGTCGAGTTGGCCATGCCCACCCAGTTACATGCCCACCAAGCCATGCCCCCAAATAAGCCACGCCCACAGAACCGGTTGTTAAAAAATGTGAATCCCACCACTGATGAGTCCTTTGTTCATATTTCCTTTCTTAACAGCAAAATCAACATGAAAGTTAGACAACCCTTGGTGACAATGATACGCAACTCTTCCAAAAATCTAAAAGGGGAGCAAATATGTGTTCACAGAACTGTAATTCACATAAATTTCATAAGACCTTTTGCTGCAATTATAGCTCTGAATCAAGCCCTACGCCAGTATTTCACCATACCTGACAGCTTGGCTTAAGAAGGCTTGGCTCTAATTAAAGCAGCTACTTGATTTTGGGAAATCCTGCAAACTTCTTTTATTTTTGAGGAGCATAAGTGATTTTTAAAAAAATGTTTTAAATTTAAATTGTTTAAATTTAAACATAGTTCATAATAGATACCCTGTTTCCCCCCAAATAAGACATCCACTGATAATAAGCCCAATTGGGCTTTTGAGTGCATGGCAATAAGGCCAAGTGCTTATTTCAGGGTTAAAAAAAATATAAGACAGGGTCTTATTTTCGAGGAAACATGGTACCTTTTCAAGAATGTCAAACTTCAAAAAAATATTGCTTTCAACACATCCATTAGGAATTCTACCTTTTATTCTTTCTTTTGTTCTATATTTATTCTATCTTTTATTCTTTAAACTTCTCAGCTCTATCTTTCCGAGAAATGTCACATCAACTCCATCCAACAATCACTTTTTTGGGCTTACCTTTCTTCAAATCCAGTCATTCTTCCTTCATATATTTGTGATTCAATCCTCACTCCTGCTCTTTGCAGACCTTGGTGAACTTACCGTATTTTGTACAGATCACTCATTTTAATGTTCCGCCTAATTTCCTTCATCACTCTCATTTTACCCACACCCACTTCAGCTTCTATGAAAAAAACATTCTTCATACACAGCCGATAGCTTCTAATATTTCTAACAAACTACGATAAGATGGCACAATGAATTGAGACAGTAAGGTACAGAGACAACTTAATAAGGCAGTGCTTAATATTTTAGCTGCAAACAATGTTCATTACCAGTCATCAGCATGTAGATTACTCTATCCATCAAATCAATATAGCGGAAGGTACAAAGTCGTATGCTGATGCATATAATGGTAATTTGGAGAGATTCAAGAAATCAGACAGGACAAAACAGTGGAGCTACAGAAGATGGGGAGGATAACTTGTGCATTATTCTGATATGACAAAATGTGTCACAAAAATCCTCTTCTATAAAGACAATTGATCCTTGGGGACCAAGTGTTTAATCTTCAAATATGTTGAATATTTTATCTGTTCATTTATCTGTTCATTCATTTGGTGCTTCGATGCCACCAGAGGTCTGCACCTTCATTGATAGGAAAATGCAGGGAACGGATATTCAGCAAATGAGGTCATTTAACTTTTCCCACTGAAATGGTAGAAATTTATTTGTGATAGCCTTTTTTATTTTATTTTATTTTATTTTTTTGGTGGGGGAAAAATCAGTTGATGCTATGCCAGCTGTCTCTTCTTGTTTTTTGGCTTAACTGTTTTATCAGTGGCATTGAAGTGGAACTAATGTAAACACACAGCAATCCTGGGAGGAATATTACTAGCTATCAACCAAGAACTACAAGAACGGTACCTGAACTTTACACTTCAGAGTGTTAAGTGGGGGGGAATGAAATCCTGTTAAAAATGACACTGCAACTCCAGGTAAAGTTGACGAATCTACGTTTGCAGATGTAATTTGTGTAATTATTTGAATCTCAGAAACAAAACATTTTGGTCTTAATTAAGTTGTTTTAAAATCAATTAATTACTTCAGCTGAGAAAAAGAAAACAATAAAGTGGCATATTAGTTATATCTGGCTTGAAAAATAGTAGTGCGGTAGGCCTTGATTTGGTGATAATTAACAATAAGCATCCAATACTTTTGAAAAACAGAATATGGTGCAGTTTAGAAAAAAGCTCATAATTTATTTTTTTTGTCGGGGTGGGACGTTCCTGGATTGTCCTACAAGCGGAGAAGCTCATTAAGAGAAAATTATGTTCCTTACGCATGCTTCATAAGGAAAAAATGAGCCAGCATTGTGCGGCAGCAGCCAAAAAAGCTAATACAATCCTTGGTTGAATAAACAGGCATAGAATCAAAATCACGTGAGGTATTAGTACCACTTTATAAATCCTTAGTAAGTCCACATCTAGAATACTGCATCCAGTTTTGGTCACCACATTACTAAAAAAATGTTGAGACTTTGGAAAAAGTGCAAAGAAGAGCAACTAAGATAATTAAGGGCCTGGAGACAAAAACATATGAAGAACGGTTGCAGGAATTGGGTATGGCCAGTCTAGAGAAAAGAAGGACTAGGGGTGACATGATAGCAGTATTCCAGTATTTGAGGGGCTGCCACAAAGAAGAAGGGGGTCAACTTATTTTCCAAAGCACCAGAAGGCAAGACAAGAAACAATGGATGGAAACTAATCAAAGAGGGAAGCAAGAACTAAGGAGAAACTTCCTAACAGTGAGGACAATTAACCAGTGGAACAGCTTGCCCTCAGAAGTTGTAGATGCTTAATCACTGGACGTTTTTAAGAAAAGACTGGACAATCACCTACCTGAAATGGTATAGAGTCTCCTGCTTGAGCAAGGGGTTGGACTAGAAGACCTCCAAGGTCCCTTCCAGCTCTATTCTGATTGAAATAGAGGGAGAAAGTTCTATCTTCACTTTCATTTATATTTGGGGTAAACTTGCACTCCCAACATTGGAATGCTGAGATACTATAAACCAAAAATCAATCTTAAACTATGTATTCTTTATTTGTACTGATTCCTTATTACTTCTATCAGGTCTCAATATTTGTGCAATTGAGAAGCCTTAGCTGTTGGCACATCATTTCTGGGGTGCAAATGTACAGATGGTCATTAGATGGCAGGAAAGAGACACAGAAAATGCTAACCTGTCTACCACCTAGTAGATATTTGGATTCCAGCAGCCCATATATGATATGATCTATTATTATAGATCCACTCATTGAACTTTTAAAGTGGTAGTTTGGAACTGGAAACAAGATGACAATATGTCTCTAAAAGAGCACATTGTCAATAAAGACAACCTTGGTTTGAAATGGAAGCAGGTATGCGAATGTAGAGAAAGAAAATTCTTCTTTACATGTGATCTGATTATATTAAAGACAAATGGTAAATTGTTAATGGTAAATTTGCCATTATTTTGCCAAGGTTATTAAGAAAAAAAAACAGGTAGAAGAAAAATACGCACACTGAGAAACAGTCCGAGTTATGCACAGTATCATAATAGCTAAAAGTACAGTTCTAATGAACACAATGGCTCTTGACCTTTGAGTTAAATCATATTAGCCAGATATAGATTAAGTAAAACAATGAAACGTGCTGTGTGCTCTCCCTCTAATGCTAATTAAATCTCTAATTAACCAAATGTTTTGAGGTCTATGCCATACACTCCAGATGAAAATGCCATGGCTGTGGTTTACATGCAATATTTTGATGCTGCTTTCAAAGATCACACTCTGAACATGACCCCCACATTGTTGAAAGCCCTTTGTTTCTAATCATTGTATAGCCCGCCATGCTCTGCTTCTGAAAGAAATTGTTATTAAAACAGTATTGTTTAATAATAGTAAGAAAACACTGCCAAGATGTTAGCAGATTCAATAGTATCATGAATTTAGTTCCATCTGCAACTCAAAAGCAGCAGCATTTATAAAAAAGAAAGTGGGACCTATAACAAATTGTCTAAATCTAAATTATTGGACAAAACTCTGACTGTGTAATCTAGAGATTGCCCTGAACAACCCCTGTAGTAAAAGGGGGGGAAATAAAATAAAATACCTACTAAGTCAGATGCATTTTCTCCTGTCATCATTCGCAATTGCCTCTTCTAGAGGTATCCTGGGAAATAAATTGCTTATGAAATTGCCTGTCACTATCGAACAGGGCCTAGACAAATGGAAAGAAATGGTATGAGGGATAGAGAGAGCAAAAAGCAGGAGTTTCCATCTTTCTAACTTGGATCCTCCTGTAAGAGAACTAAAGTATACCTGAATTCCAGCCGCAAAAACAGAAGCTTTCGAAACTTGGAAGTGGATGTGTTGACAGCCACGTTGAAATAGGTTGGAGTCGTAGTCTTTCAATAAATATTGAAAGAACAAGTAAAAGTTACAGAAATGTACCCCACCTATTACAAGCCACCCCTTGGCAATATGCAGATACATCTTCAATATTGTTAATGCAGCAGTATTTATTTATGTACAATAAATCAAATAAAACAAAGCTTTTCTTCTTGTGGTCTGCAGTTCTCCTAAATAATTTGTTACACCGAGCCATTTTCAAAGGTCATTCTCCCATCCATTTATCCTGTTCTCAGTTTGTGGCTTTGTATTTTTTGTAGTTTTGTATTTTTCCTTCTGAGTGGTTTGGTTTCTCTTCCTTGCAAGTAGTTCTTGGGATGATGAGGAAGAGAGAGAGAGAGAGAGAGAAAGAGAGAGAGAGAGAGAGAGAGAGAGAGAGAGAGAGAGAGAGAGAGGCGTTCTTAATTTAGGCATCCCGGCTTTAGAAAATGGGATATGCTAATTAGCTTTTGCTGATGCTTTTATTTACAGATTTAATTTTTATATTTACGATACTGCACTGGGTGCTTTTAGAAATTTGGCTTATCTTGGGGGCATAAATGAAGAAGTATTTTAATAATTTAATATTAAACATTAATATTTCATATTACATTTAAATATTAAATATTATTATCCAATAAATAAGCTGTTGAAGTCAGAGCCATGGCTCTGGGTTTGATAAAACCTAACTTAATTTTTTTCTCCCCAAGCAATAGCTCCAAATTGGAGAGCACGTTGCTTGAAGCAGTCCATTTTTAGGACTTCAAAACTTTTAAGTGATACTGCTTAGGCAATTTTATTAATATAGGTTTTTAAGGAAGTGACACATATTTTAGGAACATTTTTAAAAAAATGAATTTTAATTAGTTTTGTCTTTCTTAATTATTATGAATCATTTTGATGTTTACTTCCCATTTTGTATAGAGATATATGATTGCAATGTCTATAATGACCTCCTTCCCTGGTTCACTTGAAAGGTAGAATATAAATATGAATAAAATATGACACCAGAAACTGTCTCATTTATGAAGCATAATCACATAGAAAAAGTAGGGACAACATATGCATGGCATTCATATCTGACTTTACTATGCATTTCTCCCTGTAACTAATTGGTGGGAAGTGGTTGCTTGAAAATACAGGAATTATGATCCAAAACACCAAGCTGAGGAAGCCTGGACTTTGAAGGTGTATGAAAATGAGTGCAATTTTTTGTCAATCTTCTCACTGTTGTGCTGATGGTGTTCCTGGGAAAAAGCATGATTTGATTGTAAGCTGTGACTTACCCATTGTGTGCCAATCAATGCTTCTTGTCTCCATTCTGTGTGGACTCATTACTCCATTATTCCACAGCCATTCACGAATAGCTTTTACCTGATAAGATAACCTGGAGCTTCATGGGCTTCTTTCTCCCCCCCACACCCCATGAACAAATAATGTGGTATTTGCCTGACCTCCGCCGTGTTGAAATGGTTAAGAAGTGCAGCTACAAATTGAAAAAGTATGCAGTGTTTATTTCCAGCCGGAGTAATTTTGTCTACAATCAACAGGAATTACCTTTTAAAAAAACCCACCCAACTAACAAAACAAGGAACTAAGCTAAGGTTGCCTTGTGTTTCACAGCTGCCAAAATATAAGAAAAAAACAGAGAAGGTCATATACCACTATTGGTGAGATTACTGCCCTCAATTTTAAATAAAATTAAAAAGAAATTTCTATTGCTTTAAAAAATCCTTTAAAAAGTCAAAGAATAGGAGATTGCTGCTAATAAACCCAACCAGAATAGATGATCAACTGACTGGCACAGTAATACTTACCCAAAAATAAGACCCTGCCTTATATTTTTTTTGAACCCTGAAATAAGTGCTTGACCTTATTGCCATGCACTCAAAAGCCCGTGATTGGGCTTATTAACAGAGGATGTCTTATTTTGGGGGAAACAGGGTAGTGTTGGCCTGGCAATCTCTTTTTTCTCTTCCACCATTTTGCTGATTGGCATTGAAAACCTACTGCCAGCGATATGCCAGATGCCCATATTGCCTGGTTTTAGGAATAAAGTACAGCTTTGGGGAGAACTGATAGGACCTATTTGGAAGAAGGGAGCAATGGTTATATATCTTTTTATTTTTCAAATAGGAGAAAAATCCAGGCATGTCTGGATTAGCTTTCTTTAATCAAAGTGATAACATTTTGTGTTCAAAGAACATCAATGGTAATAAATAAATAGGTCAACCTGTCTTACCTCTCCAGATTCCTTTTTATTAAAAAAACACTTTAAAATATGACATTACAGAAGTTAAGTCATTCCCTTAAAGCCAAGTACAATTGCCTCAGATATTGACTGTCAGTGTGAGAATATTACTCTTTCCTTTGACATGAGTCTAAAAAAAAGACTGTATTTATCCATCTATTTGTTAGCTTTATATACTACATTTCCCCAAGGTAGTATGTAAAGTGCTCTCACTTCTAATTTTGTCCACACGTAGAATTAACCAGAGCTGAAGGAGGTGGTCCAAAAATACACAGTGAGCTTCCATGACTGATCAGTCCACATCCAAAATCTTCTCAAGGATCAATAGCAATAGCACTTAGACTTACATACCGCTTCATAGTGCTTTACAGCCCTTTCTAAGTTTACAGAGTCAGCATATTGCCCCCAACAATCTGGGTCCTCATTTTACCGACCTCAGAAGGATGGAAGACTGAGTCAACCTTGAGCCGGTGAAAATCAAACTCCTGGAGTGAGAAGTGAGTTAGCCTGTAGTACTGCATTCTAACCACTGCACCACCACCCCTCTTCAACCACTATGAACTCTAGTTTGGGTTTTATGATTTTATGGCCTCAGAGGCCCTTTCTGTGCACCCATCTATTCTGAGAACATTTTATTAGTAGTAGTTTGGAAAGCTTTTCTCTAAGCAAACTAATGCCAGTGACTCTTTTACTACCTTTAGCACCAGAGAAATATTTATTATCTCCAGCTTTTTAATAACATGCAAATGCTGATATGACTTATAAAAATGCTTTTTTACATTTTTTTTATTCTCGATTATATTTTACTGTTCCTGGTACTGTCCTTACAATGGTGATGGGAATGCCAGCAACCTAATCTATTGTTCTCTACCTTAGCAGAACTCACAGTGTGAAAGGCCCTATTGAAAAAAACATGATGGGCAAGAGAGCTTAGTACCTACAGGTAGTCTTTAACCTATAACTATAATTAGGACTGGAATTTCCATTAATAATTGAAGCGGTCATAAAGCATGATATGACATGACCACATCATTTAACAGTGGCAATCCTGGCACTCCCCACTGACTTGTTAACTGAGAATTGTGAATCATTAAGCAAGTATTCACTCCAACCAGAGCCATTCTGGGCTTGGTGTCTCTCAGTTCCAAGCCACAATAAAATACGACCCTCTCTCTGTCAAGGACTTTGGAGTACTCATATCTAATGACCTAAGTGCCAGAGCCCATTGTGACAACATTGCCAAAAAGGCACTAAGAGTTGTTAACCTAATCTTGCGTAGCTTCTTCTCTGGCAATATTACACTGCTAACCAGAGCATACAAAACATTTGCCAGACCAATTCTCAAATACAGCTCACCTGTCTGGAACCCGCACTGCATATCGGACATTAATACAATTGAGAAAGTCCAGAAATATTTCACAAGAAGAGTCCTCCACTCCTCTGCTCGCAACATAATACCTTATTCCACCAAACTTGAAATTTTGGGCTTAGATAGCTTAGAGCTACGTCGCCTTCGATCTGATCTAAATGTAGTTCATAAAATCATCTGCCACAATGTCCTACCTGTCAATGAATACTTCAGCTTCAACCGCAACAATACACACAAACACAATAGATTCAAATTCAATGTAAACCGCTCGAAACTCGACTGCAGAAAATACGACTTCAGCAACAGAGTGATCAATGCCTGGAATGCACTATCCGACTCTGCGGTTTCTTCCCCAAACCCCAAAAACTTTAACCTTAGACTGTGTACAGTCGACCTCACCCCATTCCTAAGAGGTCTGTAAGGGTCGTGCATAAACGCACCATTGTGCCTACCGTCCCTGTCTTACTGTCCTATTGTCCAAATTTACCTGTACCTACTTTGCTTTTGTTTATGTTTATAGCATACCTGCTATCTTGTACATGTTTTGACAAATCAAATCAAATAAATAAATAAATAAATAAATAAATAAATAAATAAATAAATAAATAAATAAATAAATAAATAAATAAATAAATAAGGGACTGCTTCCTTTTCAGCTTTTCCTATCCATCTATCTCCCCTCATCTCTGCCCTTTTGCTGCCATGCACCTTGCCTTGTGGGGTAGTAAATGGTGCCAGAACTGCATGGCTCTGGGCTCCACACTGTAGAACAGGGGCCTCTTTGTATGCCACAGTTTTGAAGCTGCAAGAAGCCCCTGACCTGCAGTACCACCACGAAGGCACAGCCAGTCCTGAAAACCTCAGCTGCTGCAGCCCAGCTCAGCAATATGGAACAAAGGGGCTTTTTGGTGACCATGGCTGGGAATCCACGAACACCATCACACACAGTGTGAAGCCCATCTCTGCATGAGTCAGCAGAATGGCACAAAGCCAAAGCCACAGTTGCCCCAGCCAGGCATAGCTGTGTCACAAGGGTCCCCAAACTTGGCAACTTTAAGACTTGTGGACTTCAACTCCCAGAATTCTCTAGCCAGCATAGTACTGCGCATGTGCAGAGAGTCATTTTCGGGAAGGGATGTGCGCATGTGAGTAAAGCGCACGCACAAAACATGCACTTCCGTCACAATGCGAACCGGTGGAGAAGGTAAGTAGAACCCATCCCTGGTGGGAGGGGCTGTGAAGTAGGGAGGCCAAAAAAAAAACCATAGATGGGAGGCAAAGATAGGTGGAGGGAGAGTTGAAGTGCTTCTGTGGTTGTAAGTAAGGGTGACTGACAAGTGCCTGAATTTTGAAAATGTGTTTGTGGGGGTGCTGCAACAGCCATAACTTCAGGATTGGTCATAAGTACCTTCATATAGTGCCACCATAATTTTGAACAGTCAGGGAACAAATGATCCTAAGTCGAGGTCCACCTATAGTCAATCTCGTGTCAACCACAGCAATGGAAGATTGTGACATGGAACGTAAGAAGTATAAATGATAAAGCACATGAATGAACAAGTGAAATAAAGAAAGAATAAATGCTTTGTTGAGTATCTGTGAAAGGAGAAAGGAGAAGATATAATAGAACTGGATGAAAGTGGTCTCTTGTAGTGGAGTGCACGATGAACACACGCAGGGAAGTGACGAGGCATGTTATGAATAAAAAGGGAAGAAATCCATTTCAAAAAGTATGAATTGGGGTCATCTAGGTGGTTGCGGGTGCATATGAAAATTGTAATAGGTAGCTTAATGACAGTTGTGTGCTAGGTCCCATTGAATAGTGATGATGAAAGTAACAGTTGAGCTTATGGACAGATTGCGAATGGATGCCATACAAGAAAATTATTTTGTTAAGTGATATAAATGAATGGAATGGGGGGGGGGGGGAATGGGAGAATACGTAAAGTGATTGAGTTATTTAGAGACTCATGAATGAATAAATATTTAGTGAGCATTTACATATAAAAAGATCCTTTTATGTGGTTTATGTCCATTCGTACATACACACAATGGAAGTGTATGGAAGAATGAATATAAATCTAAAAGTATGATTGATTTAATTGTTTATCATGAAAGATTAAGATAATTAGTTATGAAGACAAGGGTGATGAGAGATTCTGAATGAAGGACAGACCATTTGGGGTGAATTTTAGGAATAAAGTGGAAGGGAAGAAAAGGCAACTAAAACTGCAGGAAAAGAAAGCAGGCTCTACCGTATTGTGAAAAAATAATAATTAAAAGATAGTGTAATCATCCCACAGAATGAAGGAAGGAATGAAGGCAGTTTCAGACAGAATGAAAATAATTGCATTATAGAGTCAAAAAAAGTGCAATTATACTATGTAAAAGTGTAAAGAATATGTTTGATGAAACAATGAAGTGAACGGAGCTGTGAATAAGGGGAAGGGAAGGGAAGGGAAGGGAAGGGAAGGGAAGGGAAGGGAAGGGAAGGGAAGGAAGGAAGGAAGGAAGGAAGGAAGGAAGGAAGGAAGGAAGGAAGGAAGGAAGGAAGGAAGGAAGGAAGGAAGGAATTTAGTTCAGGGCAAATGCAAAGGAAATAAACAAGTTGTATGAGATTTAGGTAAAGAGGGTTAAATAAAAATTTCCCAGCAGTGTGTATAAAATTGAAAATAAAAGCAATTAAATGTGTTGGAACAACCTGTAGTTAGAGAATGCTGGCAGGAGTATTTTAGAGATGTGTCTGGGAATGATAAGTTGATAAGTGAAATGGAAACATATGCTATAAAAATGATGAAAAGGAAGCCATAAATGCTGTGAGAATTTTGAAAAATTGTAAGGCAGATGACATAACTTGAGAAATGTTAAAATATGGATGTAATTTACTTAGAATGGGTGAGACTGATTTAACATATGTGTGAAGGCTGCACCTATGCCTGACAATGGGAAGAATTCCTTGATGAAGGGAAATCATCAAGGAATTCTTGATGAGGCAGACTGAATGCAATACCTCCTGGGAGAAGTTGACTAAATGTTCCTGGAAATGTGTCTGGCAGGATTCTGATCAAACAGGTTTGAGAGCCGACAGCAGGCAAGATATAAGAAGTGCAAAACAACTTTAATGTAGGCAACTGGTGTGCAGACCAGGTTTTTTTTCCAAGCAGGTCATTAAGAACACATGAGTGTAAGAAGGAAAATGTACAGTACTGTATATGTGACTATTTAGAAAAAGGTGAATAGAATTTTATAAGGTGAATAGAATTATGGACTATTTTGCAACACTGCGGAGCTGAAGGTCAGTTGCTGAATATAATACAAATGTCTGTGAGTAAAGCATGTATGAGAATGAATGGAATGCTCGGTAAATGGCTCGCTAGTCAGCAAGAAGTGTGATGTCCATTGGTTCTTTAACGTGTTTATGGTCAAATGTAAAAGGAATGCTTATGGTGCCAGTAGAATTGATTGGGGACATGCATCTATAAGTACTTTGATGTGTAATTGCTGTGGATGTCCTGTCCCAGTGACTGGAAACTGGGGGCCTGTGTGAGGAACAACAAGCTTCAGTTGAATCCTGACAAGACTGAATCACTCTGAGTTTTAAGGCTTTCTCAATCTGGGACTTTGGTACTGGATTGGTTGTCCCCAACAATGACAAACAGTATGTAATCTGGGGGTCATTCTGGACTCATAACTCCTGCTTGATCAAGCCGGTGGCAGTTGTGGCCGGAAGGGCCTTTGCACAATTTCATGTTGTGCCCCTGTTCCTGGATCATGAAGCTCTGCTCACAGTTACCCATTCCCTGGTCATCTCCCACATGGACTATTACAATATGCTTTACATACGGTATTCCCCTTGAAGAATATCCAGATGCTTCAGTCGGTGCTGAATGTATTGGTTTGGGCAGTTATGTATGCCCCTGGAAGGGCATACATTACAGCTCTGCTCCGTGAGTTGCATTGGCTAGGAAAAGAGACTTTTCTGCAGTAGAGCCACATGCCCTCTGGAATATTATCCTTCCTGAGATCAGGTTGACCCAACTCCTGTGACCTTCTGCAAAGCACTTAAAACTTGTCTTCTCCTGCAAATACGGTGATCCCATGGAGAGAGAGAGCCTGCACATTAGCTCTATTATACATAATACAAATTTGATAAATACAATTTAAATACATATTTTTATCCAATAAACAGGCTATATGCAAAATCTTCATAGTGGAAACTCGCCATAGTGGAAACTCGCCGCCCTAAGTCCCACGGGATTGGGCGGCCTATAAGAGCGTCTAAATAAAATAAATAAATAAAATAAACTCAGAGTATGAATGGGGTGGAAAATATTCTTGCTCCTGATAAGGCAGGCTTCAGAGAAGTCAGGAATACAATCCAGCAGAAAATAGTATTAAGTCACCTTTTGAATCATTATCCAAGTAGATAAGAAGCATAAGATCTGCTCTATGTGGCACATTTATTGACTTTAAGCAGAACTTGATAGCATCTTCAGAAATAAATTATGGGAAAAGTTAAGAGGTACATCAATTGACCCATCAGTTGATAAATGACTGCTTAACCTTACCTATAAAATGCACGAAAATATAAATTGAAGATAAGATGTGATGTGATGTAGCACAAGAACTTTATGAGTCTGTCTCTACCAGGAATGGAATCAAACAAGGTTGTATTATTGCCTTCTAATTATTCAATTTTTATGTACGTCCCATTATTGATTATCTGACAAAAGGAGAACAGTCTCCACCAAAACATTGCAGAGCAGAGCAATAGCAGTCTTACTGTATGCAGATTACAGTGATTTTTATCACTGATCCCCCTAGACATAAAAGGGCCTTTTATTCTCTATTTCTTTTCTCTTTGGATTACCAGATGCAACTGAACTGTGACAAAACAAAGATTATGGTGTTGTCAAAAAGACCCATTAAGTGGACGGTCAGTGGACGGATTATGGTGTTGTCATTCTGAAGCGGATGGTCAGAAATATGATCAGGTGGGGATGTTTGAACTTTATTGGGAGGATCTCTCAGTTAAATGAGAATCATTTACTTCCTGCATGCCTCCCTGAAGGTACAAAGGGACATGGCAGCCATTCTGCCATTTTTCTATACAAAAGGAGCACAAAATATTCCAGATGTCCTTGAGCTTTTCCGGACCATAGCTCCAGCCCAAATCTTCATGGAGAAGAATTGAGTCTATGAAACCAGAAATCTCTGTTTCAGTCAATCCTGCCCAAGCTTTTAAGAAAAGCCTTTTCTGTGTAGCATGCTGGGTACCTAACACAGAATTCTGTTTTAGAGGTTGATACCAGGGCTTGGGTGAGAATATATCTAGCCAAAGTCGGACTTTCTACCAGAAGGTTTAGTTTCCCCGCTGATATTGACTGATTCCTTTGATATGTTACGATAGAGCAGAAAGTTAAGCTAGAGCAGAAAATGAACCCCAAGGGCTCTTCAGCATGGGATATTGTGAAATAGGGATTAAATAATATGGGGAGCCAGGAAGATTAAAGCAGAATTTTTGCAAGTATAGTAGCTATCTTGTTAGTTAGGAACAATAACAGTCATTATCTTTATCAACTTATTTTTCCAATGTAGGGCTGAATTTTAGCTCTTGCTCTTTTGTTATACTCTCAGCAGCAATCCTTGAGGGTGGATATCAGAAGATCTCTTGTAAGGAAGAACTCTGTCCATGCAGAGATACTCATTAGACTGTTCTAGTTCTTTGTCCATGTTCTTTTGTATTGTTGCCTCTACACAGATACCCAAAATCTTTGATAGTCCAAAGGCTTGATAGTATCTAGATGAAATATCTACACCCAGTCAAGGCATTCAGATAGCAAGGTTGTGGTACAGCAGGGAGGTTGGTACATCAACAAGATTGACTTATTAATTGCATTTACTGCCATCTGAGCTCATTTTATAGAAACTCTGTATTTTTATTTGGATTTATAATTTATTTGTAAAATTATAAATGACTGCAAGAAAGGCGATGCAATAGAAAAAGGCAAATGAGCCAAATGGGTTTTTTTTTTAAAAAAAAAATCAAAGCATTAAGAAAGACTCAAAAAGCAATGTGCTTATTTAGCTGGTCTTCCCATCCTGTGATCATTTGGGCAGAGGGGGCATTTCAATTAAAAGATATGAACACAGTTGTGGGTTGTTATTTTTTTACATATATGTAAATTTCCAAATAATTTTTTTCAGTTGTGGCAGCCAAGGAGTTTTCCTTTAATGTTTTCAATAATTTCTTTTTCTTTTCCCCCCCACTCAACGTAGACTATAACCCATCTACCAGTCCTGGAAAACAAGGAACAGCAGCTGACCCCAAGTTTGCCTTGCCTGTCTTATTTTCAGAATACTCAAAACATTAAAGCTTTGTTCCAACAGAACATGGAACACTTAGATTGTTTTGAGTTTTGCTCTCATGAAATGATGCCAGCTTAAAATGTATCTGAGAACTTTCTGATGTAGGTTTGTTTCATTCCGGGCGGCAAAGGGATTGTGGAGTGTGCTTTTAACTTCGTCTTTCTCCTTTTATATCCCACATGTTTGGAATATATATCTCTAGGGGAAACCTTGCATAAAGATCCTAAGCTCTCTGCTTCAGATGCTCTGTGATGTGGGGAAAGATGCTCACCACCTAGATTCCGTATTCACATGAGCTCTTTGCCTTAGCTGCTAGGTAGAATTTTCCTTGAGTTTGAAATGGAAATCAAATTTTTTTGTAAATCATGTGGAGAAAATGTTCTCGAAGAACCGGAAAAAAATGTTTTGAGCAAATTTTATACATTATATACCTTTGGGCAGTTAGTCAAATGAAAATGAAAAATCTAAAATGAAGTTTTCCTTCCTTATCTTTTCCTTTTGTGGGTCAGCTTTGCACATAAATAATGCTCTTGTGGGGGTTCTGGCAATATGGTTGCATTCCTGTACCTACTGAATTATTTCAATAGGTGCTTCATTCTTTGGAATCTAAAGTTTATAGCATTTGACACAGAGATTATAAATTTTTCAAACAACATTCCAGTGATGTTAACAATGTCATTGAACAATCAATTTGCATACATATTTTGTTAAATGTTTCTTTGTTTTTTTATTATTAGATTTCATTAAGCTGGAGCTAGTAGAATATTTTCATCTCATTAGGGACCTGGCATCATCATAGTTTTGGTTGGGGTACCACAAAAGCAATTATAATATTATGTTTCTTAATAAAGGAAACACTGGTTAGTTAAAATTAAATTCCTAAAGGAGGACTTTGAAGAATCGTTAGGTCTTTACGCATCCTATCTGTCTTCTAAATAATATTGATCTTTGGTCTCTGCTAAATACATTCTTAAGAAGTTATATGCTGCTGAAACAGAATTGCTACATTATATGAGTCAACAATACTAAGAAAGAGAAGAAAAATTAACTAAAATATCAGCTTCTAGATTAAACAAATTAAACGACATAATATTGTAGTATGGGGGAGTTTGAGAGGAATCTACTTTGTGATGATAGGACTGATTCCCTTTCACAGAAAGTAATATTACTATCACAATAACAGATTATTATTAATTTTTTCCTTCTAGAAATTGTGATTGCTATAGTAAGTATGGAGACAAGTGTTGGTTCCACTAGGAATCAGGGGTAGGCAAAGTTGGCTCTTCTATGACTCGTGGACTTCAACTCCCAGATTTTCTGAGCCAATCATGCTAGCTCAGGAATTCTGGGAGTTGAAGTCCATGAGTCATAGAAGAGCCAACTTTGCCTACCCCTGCACTAGGTAGACCGGACCAGGAAATCAGCTCCATAAGAAAGCTAAAATTAATTTTGTTGAGATTGCTATACAACAGAAACATGCAAGTCTAATTATGCTATACCTTCTCGTCCTTCTTAAACTTTAGTGAATTAAATCCGCTTCTGAATATTATCTCATGGTTCTGGACCATAAAAAATGCTTCAGCCCTTTTGCTTAGAGAGTAGTTTCTACATGTTTCCATCAAGGTCATCTTCCTTATATGGAGAAGTTCTTTTCCTGACACTTTTTCAGCTAATTCGTACAAAAAGTATATTGGATTCTTATCTCCTGTTTTATTAAAGGTACACAGACAAGTCTTTTCAAAGAAACTTCTATCTTTTAATTTCAGTGAGTATATATTGTATTTTTCCTAGGGAACTCAAGGTTCTAACTAAATGTTCCAATATTAGACCTCTATTTCAATAGGAACTTGAAGCTACATCACTCCATAGGTTAACAGTTCTTCGTTCCAATTCCTGCACAATCAGCTCAGGCAGGATTTCTTTGGCATCTCATATTAAATAGTCTCATATTAAATTTTGAACTGATCTAATGGCTTTAATTAAGAACCAAGCAGATTATAGCAGCTGCTGTTTCTTTGGATCATGACAAGAAACCTTTGATAAGGTTTCTAGGTTTCTAGGAAGTTTTTGAAGTGGGTACTGATTTTGGTCTTTTGAGCTTTTTTATTTGGCCTTGAAATAATTTGTCCATGGCTCTCATCCATGGCTCACATCAACTTTATATTCTTTCTTCTTTTCTTTTTAATTTTCTTTTAGATCTCCTGTGTTACAAGAAATTCCAAAAACTACCAAAGAGTCACATCAGCAGAGGCAGAGTCTACCATAATTTTCTGCTATGTGCAAATTATCTGTTACGCTTTAGAGATCATCACTGCCACTTTCATTTTGCTAATAATTACCTGTCTAGTTGTTCTGTAAATTGGAGCAAATCAGATTTGGGTCTTAATAATAATTCTGTCAGATATGGGGATGGGAGTTATAGGCTTCTCCTAATTCCTTTTCTTACCTCAATATAAGCATATCAAGGAAGCTTTCTCAACTAGCAAATGTGAATAGTATTTCAATTTTGAAATAAATGAAAGAAGAGGTATAGCATCTATCTTTGACAGTGTTATTCAGCCAGGGTTTTCATTATACAAACTAACAGATTAACAGAGTTGGAAGGGACCTTGCAGGTCATCTAGTCCAACCCCCTGCCCAAGCAGGAGACCCTATATCTGCCTCTACCTAGGATCGAACTCACAACAAACTACAGCTAGCTGTTTGGAAAAGTAGATTTAATTTTCCACATTTCTGGATTTATTTCTGAATCATTGTGTTTCTTAGGAATTTCTTAAGAATTGTTCAAAATAGCTTTCTTTAGAAACCAACCCTTCCTTTATCTCAGTTTGAAAACTATTACATTAGCTTTCAACTAAATCCAGGAAGCATTTGGTTTTTATTTGTTTTGAGATCAGTTTTAATACCTATACTTTGTGCTTCAATGTGGAAAATATTAGCTTGAAAAAGATGACTGTAATTATTTTACCCCTGAAAAGCTTATATTCTAAGATAAAGAAAAATAGTTGGTAAATTTGAGTAGTAATTGAATTTCGAACAATGTTTTTTTTTATTTTGGACCAAGTTCTGATGTAACTCTTATTTTTTTTGATCAATTTTTGTAACAGTTTAGCAAGATTAGCTTATATAAGAGAGATTCTTGCAGTTTATTCAGTTTGAGCACTTGCTACTTTGTCCTGATATCAATCCTACTTCTAAGGCTTCAGGGTTTAAAGAGTTTTAGAAGAACCAGTTGTGGCTCTTAAATTTGTACATTTTTAAGGAAATAGTTGGAATAATGAGTTAAAACGGTTTGCTTTGTGAATCAATTTAAGATCACCATAAAGAAGATGAAATTAATTTATTTTCATCATAAAATAAGGTTATTATAACACAATTCTAATTTAAGTCTGTTAGAAGAAATATCCATCTCGTTCAGTTCCAAGTTGGGAGAAAGACACTGGAAACATGGAGGCTGATTGGTTTATTGATGAAGCAGAACCACATGGGTTCTGGGTAGCTGACCACATGGAGTTGAGAATGAGGGGTTTTTATACCTTCTCTTGGGCTTTGCACTTGAACTTCCTGTTCCTGTGCAAGAACATGTATTCTATTGGCTGTTGTCAGACTCCCATAGTGCCATGTTCAAATCCTAGGAGTTTGTCTGAGCTAAGCTTGGTTGGAGTTTAGTTGATGCAATGAAGGGGCTTGTTGGACAATTCCTATTGTGGCTGAGGGCTAATCTTACCTTTGTTCAGACCTTGCTGCAGGGAATTTTTGCCTATGAATAGAGTTACCTATCTTAAGTGCTGACATCTGCTGTGGGCTATTAAGGAAGGTGGGGGCTACTTTCCAAGAGCATGTTTCTCCATTTCTCATCCAGGGAAATATAATATTCTGCCTTTTTAATATTTCTCAAAATATTTCATTCTTCTAGGAGAGGGGTGGCTGCTAACTTTCTCCAGTCAATTCCAATTCAATGGTTTTTTGGAATTTAAAAATCAAATTTTAATTCATATACAGTACTTTGGACTCATTCAACCACTGCTATATTTTTAGCCAATATCGAGAAGACCATAAACATGATTTTACTTCAAATGTCTAACTTGTTAGTTAAGGATAGACAAAAAAACAACAATAACCCAAAAACCAAGAATTTTCCAGGGCTGAAGAAAAGCCTGAAGACTTCTGATATGACAAACCTTCATCTGACTTGCAGCTATACATTGCTTGTATCCAGAAGTTATTCTGCACATGAGATAATTTTCTAGATTTTATTTTTACAAATTTCAAGGGTAATTTTTTAAAAAAATTGGCTAATGCAAGTTTTAAATTTTTTAGTTTAAACCAAACACAATAAACATTATAATTAATTTAGTATTTCAAAGTGCTAATTTTGTTATCATTTCCATTTCTGAATGCAATAATATTTCTAGATGATTATCATTAATGTATTACCCTTGCACTTTAAAAAAAATGATACTGCGTTGGATTGTCAAAACTTGTAATTTAAAATGTTACTTGAGAACATTACATGCATACAAACACAAACTCACAATCACTTTTAAAGGGATTTTAAAGATTTTCAATGTTTCCTTTACAGATATTATTCTTTGTTTTTTATTATTATTCTATTCTGGGGTGAAAGGTAAGGAATATTTTTTTCTCATATCATAAATCTCCAACCACAAATGCTTAAAAGCAAGACAGATATACACAAGCACAGGCATTAGCAAGCCAGTATTTCTGAGTTCCCTCTAGCTTTTACTGAATTCTGGAAGCCACCCAAAAGCTTTGTCCCACACAATCAATTATCTCATTTTATCAAGCCACACTCCTTTTTAGTTATTCAGAAAGATGGACTGTGGCCATCATGCCTTAAGTGTAGCTCTCACAACTAATGAGCATCTTGCTGTTCAATCTCCCCCTTCTCTTCTTCCTCCTTCCGTTTGGATTCACACTTCATTAACTATTGAATGTTTATTCCCTCAGGACTCAGCCTTCTCTTTGGTTGACCTCTGAATCCTTCCTCTTTTATTCTTTTACTCTGCCAGTCCTGGGAAAATTGAAGTAATTGGGTTCCAGAATGGCAGAAAATCCAGTAAATTTCCATTGGGATAAGGAGATCCTATCTCCAGACCAGAAGTTGCTGACTGATTAAAACTCTGAAGAACCACGGTCTCCTCTTGACCTCGCGGATGATTTGACCTGCCTCTCCTGCTCCCTGGTTTTCTGCTACAACCCTTAATTTTCCTCAAATGACCTAACATGCCTTCTTCCAGAATGTTTTTCACCAGCAGAACAAGGCTTTCTTTATGAAACAAATCCCAGCTTTCTATTTAATTATGATCTGCCAATCATTTATTCTAGAATAAATTTACCTTTTTTTAAACTAGGTAATTCCAGAGGCAGATGGTTTGCAGAATCTGTCATGTCTGCCAAGAGAAAACTTTGAGAGGAAAAAAAGAAAACAAAGAAATCTTTTTTGCCTTTGCAATGTTGAGATAAGGCAACAATTATAAGACATATTCCTAATGGGGGAATTAGGATATCAATTTTCCTCTTGCAAGCTTTTTTAAATCAATGTTTGGGAAAGTCTCACAGATTGCATTGGGATTTACACTTAGGTTAGTGCATATAGATGTCTCCCTTGGTTTCTCTTGCCAGAGCTTTGTTGCAGGGCACAGCAGTGACTCGTTTACTATAGAAGACTGAGGGGCACAGAAAACTATGGAGTATATTTTATTCTAGCTACCTGCAGCAAAGCAGGCAGTCTCTCTGCAGAGAATTCAAACACAGCAGATATAAAAATGTCCTGTGAAGTGGGCAGTGCAGAGTTAGAAACTGAAGGCAATGTGTAGGACTGCTGCTCTATCTGTAGGAATCAGAGAATCCAAAGGGTAATAAAATTTAAGGCACATCAAGGAAGAACACCCTATGGCTCTCTAGCTCTGCCAGCATCAGCAATGGTGGGGAATAGAAGAAATTATCATTCAGCAACATCTGGAGGATTAGAACTTGCCTGTTCTTGCTAGGGAGGCACAGAAACCACAGAGTGGAAAGTCATAATGGTTAGCAATATTGTTTTGGCTCCAACTCCATCCCACATGAATCCAAAGGCACAAGTAGGATGGTTCTGCTCTGCAGCTTGTCTTCTGCAAGGTACAAGATTCCAAACATTTTATTTCCTTGCTTTGGAAGGTGTGGCTATCCTGTATGTATGTATTATGTATGTATTATGTATCAACCACTGCACCCAGCCCATCTTCAACAGTCTTGACTCTTGTCCTGCTATTTGGAGCAAGATGGAATCTGGGAAGAGAGTGAGGCTGACTATGTGCACCTCTCCCTCACTTTAATCCAATTCACGTGCAAGTCTTGACATCCCCCCCCCCAATTGATAGATGTCAAGGTCCTCTTCAAATACGATGGACGAACATTATCATCATCATGTATTATGTATGCATGCATACATGCTTGTAAGTATGTATTTAGGTGGGATTCAGCAGGTTCTGACCAGTTCTGGAGAACTAGTAGTGGAAATTTTGAGTAGTTCAGAGAACCAGTAAATACCACCTCTGACTGGCCCCACTCCCATCTATTCTCTGCCTCCCAAGTCCCAGCTGATCAGGAGGAAATTGGGATTTTGCAGTAACCTTCCCGACACGCCCACTAAGCCATGCCACACCCACCAAGCAATGCCCACAGAACCGGTAGTAAAAAAATTTGAATCCCACCACTGGTATGTATGTACAGTATGTATGTATGTATGTATGTATGTATGTATGTATGTACAGTATGTATGTATGTATGTCCTTGTGAATCAGAACTCTTCTGAATTGTATCTCCTTGTGAATCAGAACTCTTCTGACAGCACTTAGTCATTTTCTTGGAGCAGGTACCCTCAGGCTTTAAGTCAAGGGGCAGTTCTTTAAATATCCACATTAGACAGTATATTAATTAACTGAAGCATTTGTCTGACTCTTAATCTGAAACAGAGAGGGCAAGCATAGTTCAGAAATTTCTGAATGTGCTTTTTGCAAATAAAAAAAAGTCTTTCGGTTTGGATTATAAGGCTTTTATTTTACCGGAGAATTGCTTAAATTGTAAACATCTTGATAAGACACCAAGCTTTATATTAAAGTTTAGATCCTTAGCTGTGTCAGAAAGGCCAGATGTATTGGTTGCACCTGCTTTTACCTGATGAATGTCCTTGTGCAAAAGGATTGTTTCTGAATTTCTTTGACTGAAGGCTCATATGCCACACAGTCATGGATCATACAGCTAGATCATCCATTTTACGAATGTTCTATTGTCCATAAACGTAAAACAATACATTTTACCTATTCGAAATTAGATTTATGAGAAAAAGGGGATACACACCAGAAATGTACAACATTTGGGGCAATTTTGCTTGAAATTTACGAATGACAGTGTTATCCTTAAGGATGAGAAAACTGACCTGGCTTGTATTACCGAGACCTGAATGGACCCAGAAATGGTGTGTGTGTGTGTGTGTGTGTGTGTGTGTGTGTGTGTGTGTGTGTGTGTGTGTGTGTGTGTGTGTGTGTGTGTGTGTTTCCTCTTTTGGAAATGGGCTCAGCCAGGTTTTAGCATCAGGGCCCAGGACAAGGGCAGAGGAGTGGCAATTGTCATTTAGGTGTTCCTAATGGCTCCAGGGTGCTGCTCTACAAGTCATTAGATGTGAGATCCTATTCCTTAAGTTGGGCTCTAAGGATCAGTTGAGACTCTTGTTATTGCTGCTGTGTAGCAATTTCCCTGCCTGAACTTCTTGAGTCCATTTCTGAGTGGCAGTGGAGTTTTCCAGGCTTGGTGAAGATGCCTGAAGTGAAGTCCTGCTATGTTACCTGGGAGGAGTTTGGGCCTGGGAAACCTGATATACACCTTTAGACTGTTAGTTCAGCCACCTGTTCATTAGATCCATGCCCCTCCTGGTTGGCAAATGCTTCCTAGGAGGTAAAATATACCGTAGTTAGGTTTTAGTGGCGATAAATTCTCTTTGAGAGAGGGAGTGGCTACGCTGCGTCATAAAGAAATGTTGAGCCATCCATTCCTCCATAAGCCTTTGCTGGACCCAACCATACTGAGCCGAAGGCAATCATATAGCAGCTTCAGAGAATCCTGGACGAAGCAGATTATCTGAACCCCCTTCAGTCTGCTACCAGGCCTTAGTATGACACTGAAGCAGCATTAATTTGCTTTTTAATGATCTCTGGTGGGAACAGAATGGGAGTAATGCATCCATTCTTGCTCTACTTGACCTCTCAGCAGCTTTTGGTACCATTGATACCTCTTTTTCCTCTGTGACTGGTTCCAGTCAGGGTTAATTGGGAGAGGTCTTGCATTCAGTCCCTATTTTGTTGAGTGCTACAGGGTTTGGTATTCTCTCCACTCCCATTTAACATCTACATGAAGCCACTAGGTAAGATCATCTGTAGCCATGGGATGAAGTATCGTCAGTATGCTGATGATACCCAACTGTGTATCTCTGCCTCTGGTAAGAAAAGCAATGTTATATTTTTTTTTATTGAAAAAGTTTTATGTGTACAAAGTACAAGCATTTTTAAAATATTTTCTCCCCCCTCTCCCCCTCCCCCCTCCCTAGACTTCCCAGAACATACACAGGGTATATATAATCTACACAAATATAAAACTACTATATACTAACAAATTATTAACTTCCAAATATCATAAAATCTTAACTCCTTATACTATTAATTAAACTAAAATTTTGAATTGAAATATATCCATCACAGTCTATTTTAATCTTCTTAATCTAATACTTAATTCAAATATAATCTGTCCTTCTTCTCCATTATCAAATATATCATTTAAATAACTTTTATAATATTCTAAAATTTCCACTTCCAATTTTATATTACCAACAACCTAACCGCAGTTATTAAGTTCAAAAGCAGATTAAATCATATCTAAAAAAAATACTTAGCAACTTTACATTCATTTAATTACATTAAATTACATTCTATACTTATTCCCACCATATAGTACAATTTAATTCTATTTTCTACCAATTTAGTCTCTATTATATTACATTACCTTCTATCCCTATTCCCCAAACTATATTATTAATTCCATCATGCTATTTAAAACCAATTTAATCTCAATTACATCACTTTACCTTCTATAATTAAACCTCTTGCAATTTAATTCCTCTAACCTTATACATCCTCATATATACATTTACACTTTATTCTTACTTATTTTGCTTTATCCTTACTTTATTCTACTAGCACTAAAACATCAATTTTTAATTCCCCTCGCTTTCAAATCTGCAAGAGGAATTGAATATTTCTTTAAGCTGACATCTGAAAATATGTCGATTTAATCTTGCTTCACTTCGAGGAGTTGAGGATTGGAATGAGTAATTTGATTCTTCTTCACTTGCAACACTTTCACTTTCAGCAAATACTTCTCTAATCTGTCCTGAATCATTTGTTTGTTCTTGTCTATTCAGAATTCCTTTCTGTTGTGGAATATGCAAATCTTCCTTTCCCTCTCCTTTAACATTCTCATTTCCTTTGTTTTCTGGTGGTTTTGGTGTCCCCTCCTTTAGTACGTTGGCAAGAAAATCCTTTGCTTTGGAAATCATATTAAGTCTATATCTTTCTGCCCTGTAATAAACCGATAGTCCAGTCGGGATACCCCATGTGTATTTTATCTGTTGCATTTTCAACTCTTCCACCAGAAAAATATAATCTTTATGTGCTTTGAGTATTTTAGAAGGAATTTCCTTAAATATTAAAACTTCATGTTCTTCCACCTTCAGCTTATTTTTATAAGTCGCCTGTAGGATTCAATTTCGCAGTGCTTTTGTAGTAAAATATATTACAATGTCTCTTGGCAAGTGATTTTTTTTTTGCAAACCATGAATTAACACGGTATATTTTTTCAATCTGACCTCCCAATTCCACTTTTGTCTCCCCCCAAAACTGCCCCAGTACATCCACAATCTTATCCTTTAAAACTTCTTGTGCGTTTTCTTTTATACCTCTCAAACGTAGAGCAAATTCCATATCTTTATATTGAACCATCGTTAGTTCTGCCTCAGTTACTTCAATTTTTTTCTGCATCTCCGTTACTTTTTCACCCAAAATCATCGTGGTCTGTTTAATTTCAACCACATCCTGTTTCAATAATTCCATGTTAGATACCACAGTTTTAAGTACAGTTTCCACATTATCTTTGGTTTGTTGAGTCTGAGATGAGAACTCCTCTGAGACAGCTTGTATTTTTTCATTAATTTCATTAATTTTTCCATTGATTTCTTTAATTTTTTTATTAACTGCTAAAGCAATCTCCTTCTGCATTTCTTTCATGGATTGCTGCCACATCTCAAACGTACAAATCTGTGTTGGGGGGGGGGCAAAGTCTTGCAGAGAGAGATTTTCAACTTTTTCTATTCTTTTAAAAGGAGCAGTCTTTGCCAATTTTAAAGACATCTTGACTTGTTTTAATTCTTATATATTTATTAAAAAACCAAAAGCAAAGTCCATCAAAGTAAAAAATAGGAAATAAAAGAGATTTCTTACAGGCGGCTATTAGGAAATGGAACTCTCACTAGTTTTCAGTAGCTTCCGCTTTCTCCACACCCTTTGAAATTCCAAGTGCCATCTTTTGCTACTTTGTTGCCTCCGAAAAATCCAAAAAGCAACACCGGAGTTAAGTAAAGATACTTGCTGTTAGATTCTCCTGGTATGTTCCGTCTGCTACATTGTTTAGAGTAAAAAAGAAATCCATTTGTTACCAGCAGAGATGGTCGCGGCTTCTTGCTCCGCTAAAAATAAGCGGAGGCATTCCAGGTCCGGAGCTACTGACAGACTTCAAGGGAGCCCTCACCCTTCGCACCCCAGAGCTTCTTCTGGGGTGTTAGGGGGGCTCTACCTCTGCCCATCTGCTCTTCTCCCCTCCCTTTGCCCGGGACGGGAGTTTCCAAGCCGCCAGACAGCTGATGTGGCTTATCTGGTGGCTTTTATGGAGCCTGGAATCGGGCGCCCATAAAGAGCGTCCAGCGAAGCTCGCGGTGCCACCGGAAGTCCAAAAGCAATGTTATTAATGTACTTTCTCAGTGCTTGAATTCCTGGCAACCTTGGCAAGACTGAATGACTTTGAGTTTGAGGGGCATCAGGATTTGGGACTTTACCATCTTTAGTCCAGCATGAGATTGCACTGCCTCAAAGAGATCCAGTATACAATTTGGCAGTGCTGCTGGACTCATGATTACCTCCTGTATGGATTATTGTAATGCACTCTACATGGGGCTGACCTTGAAGGGCATTCAGAAACTTCAGCTATGTGCACACATATGATACAAGAACATTATACCTCTGTTCTGTGAGCTACATTGGCAGCCAATTTGTTTCCAGGTTCAGTTCAAACTGCTGCAGCTCTACCTGGCATTGGGGCTGGATCACTTAAGGGACTCCCTCTCCCCATCTACCCATCCCTTCAGATCTGGCAGAAGGGGTTATGCTGTAGATCTCATCCATGGAAGAAGGGACCTAAGAGGAGAAATTTTCTACTCCAGGACCTACCCTTTGGAACATTGTCCCATCCCAGGTCAGATTGGCCCTGACCTCTGTGGCTTTCTGAAAGAGCCTGAAGATGTGGCGTTGCTATCTGGCATGTTGATCTGGTGGTGGTATGAAGCCTACAAAGTGGTTACGTATATTGCTACAAAATTGACTGTGCTCTCCCACTGATTGTATGGTTTTTAATAGTTGCATGATTTCAGTGGTTTTGTGGTTATTTTTGTGGGAATGGGTAAGTTATTTTTTGTATTATTTTTTGTGTTTTTAACTTTGTAAGCCACTCAGAGTCAAGTATGTGAGATGAATTGAATAAAGAAATAAAATGAATTACCTTGTTTATAAAATTAATTATTCCCCAAGCTACATATACCAACATTTCTCTATCATGCAAGCTTCTGTCTCAGAAAGAAATAACACAATAACACATGTACAGTACCAACACACACACACACACACACACACACACACACACACACACACCTTCCAGCAGAAATAGTAAAAAAGGACAAAGAAACACAGGAAGAAGAAAATGCAGCTGTAGTAGAGAAAAGGATGGATGGAGTGGGTGGATGGATGGAGATAAAGTGAGGTGGGGAACTAATTCTGTGTGTGCATGTGCACACACACCAGTGGTGGGTTGCTGCCAGTTTGGACCGGTTCGCACGTACCGGTGGAGGAAATTTGCCCCTGCTGGCCAAACCGGTAGCGATGGCCGGCTGGCCACATCCCCGAACCGGTCCTCCGGTCTGAAATGGCTGGCAAAGAACCCTCTGCGCATGCAGTTATTTTTGTGTTGTGATGCAGTCACGCGCGTGCGCGAAGCGAGCACTCGCACGCAAAACGCGCACTTCCGACACAATGTGGACTGGTAGGGAAGGTAAGTAGAACCCACCCCTGACACACACACACACATACACATAATAAAACAGGGAGAAAGAAGCTCTGTTTGCAAGATAGAAAAAGGGGTTGAGATTCACCTCCCATCCCAAATCTTGGAGAAAGTAATCTTCAAAGCAAGCCTCACAAATGATGCCTGCAGTAATCTGCACTGCCTGCCTATTCCTTTGTTTTCCAGAGTATAGACTTTTATTGTTTAGGATTGAATCCTCCTCCTCCGCTATTGCTGCACCTTTATTTTTCTTCACTTAATTGTAAGCCTCTATGACCCATCACTACCCCATATGTTCACCCAGCTCACCTCCAACTTTCCTAATCTTTGCTCCCTTCACTTAACCCTTCTCTCTACATTCTAGTGATGTTCCTTTTTTCTTACCTAAATTAGCAATAGCACTTATAGCACTTAGACTTATATACCGCTTCATAGTGCTTTACAGCCCTCTCTAAGCGGTTTACAGAGTTCAGCATATTGCCCCCAACAATCTGGGTCCTCATTTTACCGACCTCAGAAGGATGGAAGGCTGAGTCAACCTTGAGCCGGTGAGTTTTGAACAGCTGAACTGCAGCTAGCAGTCAGCTGAAGTAGCCTGCAGTGCTGCACTCTAACCACTGCGCCACCTCGGCTCATTATGTGTGTTTTCAGATCCAGATCTAGGCAAACAAACTTAAGTTCTCTGTCCATATCCAGATGTAAAAAAAAAGAACAACAACAACTAAGTGTTTCAATCCAGGCATGGAGCATCTAGAAATGTCTGTCTTTGATCTATTACTCTTTTGCAATGCCCACATTGTATATATGCAGAATAAAATGCATTGGGGGGGTCTCAGCCAAGAGAGTGGGAGCAATGCACTCTGTCATGTTCACCTGGATACATTCTTTCCAAGCCCAACAATGACCTGAAAGACTAAAGCAGAATATGGGTACCTGGTCCCTGACTTACAAAACTGCCCTAGCGAAAGAGGCTATGGCACAGAATATTATCTTCTAATCTTAAATTCCACCTTCCTGGAATTCAGTGGAAGATATTGATAAGAGTATTTAGAGGGTAACATAGAATGATCTTATAAGATACGATCTTATACTTGAACTCCAAGGTTTTGTAATTATTGGTCTTAATGTCACATTAAAAATAAACCACCACAACCCTGTGATAAAGCTTAGTGGGATCCTGCTTTTACTACAGGAAGCCAAGGTAAAGCTGCAACACTATTTACTGGGAATAAAGACATTATTATCACTGTGATGTTTCAGTTCCATAACTATCAGTTCATTTCTAAACTTCTTGGAGAGTGAAGGGAGCCACTTGAAAGAGCTAAGGTTAAGGATCATCAAAGGGGATCAAATGGTTAGTTGTGTACTATCATTGGACATTTGCTGCTAGGGAAGAAAGAGCAATGCTTGTTCTGCAGCATACCATTTCCTTTTTGACCCACTTGCAATAAAATACCTTGTGTTGAAATCGAAGGGCAGTTTTTGATATTTAAAATAACTCCATTGCTCCTGACTAGAAGATTTAATATCAGCATCAGAGTGTTGGGACAGTAGTGGCAAAATTCTTCAATATGTCCTTGGCAATTCCAACACATCTGGAAAGTAAGCTAAGGAATAGCTCTGGCTGCCCTAAGCTAAGGAATACTGCAAGTGGACCTTTTAAAAGTAGTGTTTGGTTATGGCAACCCAAATGCTGATTTTTTAAAAAGGATTCTTATGAGATTTGATTTCAGTGCAAGCCATGTTTTACCTTGGTTGGTATCTGTTTTTACATTTGACACCTATTACATTGAATTTTAATGTTCTACTTTTAAATGTGTTTTATATTGCACCATTGCAATATATTGCACTATTCTAGGGAAAGTTGCCCTAGGAACCTATTGAAGGTAGAGTTATATCAACTTCAGAAGCACGTAAATCTGGCTCTAAATGCCTTGATTGGTCTGTATGGCCCATGCGTTGGTCAGTTTCATAAATTCAACTTCCTACTTAATCTTGCTGGGCCAAAGTGCTCAACTGTCTTGCATTTTGGTTCCATTTCATGAGAAGTCCACAGCAAGAGATGAATGTCATAACACCGTCCCTCTCATCTTATCCAGTAGCTGCCATGAAGAGGCATTTCCAGAACCTATTTCTGATAAAGGTCTTCCTCATTTCCAAAGAACTTCCCCCTAACTGGAAGAGTTTCACTTGTACTCAATTGTCCACTAAGTGCACAATTGTCCACTAAGCAACAGTGCCAACATTTGACCCATGTTAGCTAAGCAAGCCAATACTGTATTGAGTGGTGACCTTGTTAAGGCAAGAGAAACAAAAGTAGAAAATCAAACCAGGTACAATGAAACAAACAAGGGAGACTTTTCTACTGTTAGGCATGTTGTCAATCTGAATCCAGGATGTCAATCCTTTTAACCACAGTGCAAGATGTGACAAGATGATATAGACGGCTAGACAATCATTGGCCTCTGAAGAGCACATATTCACCAACAGAGTGGCATATGCTGAATCGTAATGTTTGCTGTGACATTAAAAAGAAAGAGTAGCTTTGTGTCTTATTCCCCAGCTGCGTATACTATAAGGAACAGATGGAAATTGTTTCAGAACAAGATTGAAGACTGCTAGAAGGAGGAGGTCTTGCCTTCTGAAGAATGGGTCCATTGGGGGAAAAAATGCCATTGAAAGAAATAAAATGAACCCGAGTTAGAAATTTCACCTGGCAATTGGAGCATTTCTAAAGAAGTTAACCCAAGTTCAAAGCATTTCAATTAGATAAAAAGGCAGAAGCATTTAAATGTTTGTTACTTGCTTTATGCCTTGGTCCAGAATTTTCACTAATAGCAAAACACAGAAATTAATCAGGAACCTTTTCTTAAGAGCGCCATTTATTTGCTTGGAAACGCTTTGCTTGTTTAATTCTTCCATGTTCCTCTATTAATAGAGGCAAAAGCAGAACTTACTTCTTTAAAACGATTGCCATTTTTTGTACTTTTGCAGTTCATCTTATTATTTTAAAGCTGACATCCTAAACCATCAACCTCTTTCTGCTTTAGATGTGCTCTGCAAATATTTCTTAATCTCTACCCTCTTTATGTGAAATTTAGTCATTCTTAAGACTACTTCAAAACTGTGGAAGGAGATCCTTGCAATTATGTGAGAGAAATGTGGCTGAAAATACTAAAACGCCAGCCAACAGCAAAGCCAGCCAAACCTAAGGTAGCTAAATGTTGGCTAAATGTAACTTCAGCCTGGAGTACAGCCAAGGATAGGGCTGATTAAGCTTGATACTTTACCTGAGTGCAGGCAATTTAATCTTTAGAAGTAGAAAGATTATCACAGTTATGGGAAAAAGGGGTTGAAATAAGTAGATGTCATAACTTTTGTTTTAGTAAGAATGAGTATTTTGGTACAATAAAACCTTCTTTAAAACACAGGGAATTAAAACCTGCCCTCTTTGCCATTCCTCAAAATGAACCTGTCAGGAGAATGAAAAAAGAAAAGAAATAATAATCCCATCCCTTCACTTTCGGTTCAGACAGTTTAATCCTCAAATAAATATTAAAATGAAATTACTCAGAAGCAGACTTAAGTGCCACCGCCATGAGTTGTTTGTCCTGTACATAATTGATTACTTTACTGTTTCATTCATTCAATTTGTATAGTCACTCCTCTTAACAAATGACTTAGGCAGTGAACAATCCCATCTTCTAGGAACTTCAAGGGTGTCTACAAGGGAGGTGTCAAAAAAAAGTTAAAGTGGTCACAATTATGTGATCCAGAGGGCAATTATGTGATCCTGAGGACTATCATCTTGACTTTCAGTCTGGACTACCATCTTGACTTTTTAGGCAGGATAATTCTCTCTCTCTGTTCCTATCCACCATTTTATCCTCCCAATAGTTTGTCTGAAGTAGGCTCGACTGTAATAAAAAGATTAGTTTAAGAATTTCTGCATCGTGGCAGAAAAAGGATTCAAAAGTCCAGATCTCCTACCCTCTTAGGTTACCAGCTATACCAAACAAGCTTTAATTGGAAAGATATTTATTTCCAGATGCTTTTTCATTTGACTGAAGAAGAACGAGTAGTCAATATTCTCCTGGCATGTCTGCTGAACTTTTTATGCTTTTTGGAAGGTAGACATTCCACAGCTGAAGCATGTCCTGCCATACCATTCTCCAGTGGCTAACAATAACAAGAAGCTTTAATTTTTGGGATAAACAATAAACTGCATTGCATTTGCTAACATCTCCAAACACAAATCAAGAATTTGGTTTTTTTATTCTCACTAGGAGGAAAGGTACAATTTGCATGATTTTAAAACCTGTCTAAACATTGCAGATATATAGTTCTGTGGTGAATGCTTCAGAGTGAGTCACGACTTAATACCAGACAACAGGGATTCTGTCAATGAAAAATTTAAAACATATAAAAGATAAAATGCTTCTCAAAAGCATTCCTCTCTCTCTTAGGTCCAGCTTATCTACCATCTCTCTTATCTACCATCTCTCACTACCTGACTCTGTGGTTTCGTCACCAAACCCCCAAAACTTTACCCTTAGACTGTCCATTGTTGACCTCACCCGATTCCTAAGAGGTCAATAAGGGGCATGCATAAGCACACCAGCATGCCTACCGTCCCTGTCCTAATGTTCCCTCTTATCAGTACCCATCTTATGTATATAAACAATGTTGTATCTGACAAAAACAAACAAACAAATAAACAAATAAAAATAAAATAAATAGATACAAGACTGCTTAACTTCATTGGGGGAAGAAAGGCGAAAAGTTGAGAATACTGAGCAGAATGGTGCTACTATGTTGATTCTTATTCTACATAAAATGTTAAAGGTATATCAATCTTTTCTAAGTTGCAACAGAGTAAAGGTATTTTTGCAACATTGCTTCATGGTAAACACTAATGAATGAAAATAAAATTAATATTATAGGGTAATATTAACTGAAAGTTGTTTGAACAAGGTAGTCTAGTTTGATTACATGTATTACTTGAGCGAAGAGGCTCAAGTAATCATCAAATGGCACCACTACCTGTCTGAAGCAATAATGGAGATTTATTTAGTACTGTCATTTTTGGCATATTTAATAAGCCATGGCTAACATTAACTGTTTAATGTTTCAGAGTAAACACAGTCCAAATCTGTCTCAACACTGCACATTCCACTCCTATTTTTCTGGAACTTTACAAAGACATATTGTATAAGCAAAATAAATTCATCTGTTTGGCTAATGCTGTTATACATGTACACTGAAAATATAAGATTATGGGAGCCAACAATAGTGGTTGTTGTAATTAACATGGCCTTTTGAAGCCATAATACAAAATAAAACAAAAATTCCAACAGCACAATAATTATAAATCAAGCCAATTAAATTAACTCAGAACCTAGCAAATATATATCAACACCAAAACAACCAATACAGCTATAGTATACATTTTAAATAATGGCCTAGGATAGGTGTGTGTGTGTGTGTGTGTGTGTGTGTGTGTGTGTGTGTGTGTGTGTGTGTGTGTGTGTGTCCTTCCCGATGATAGGAAAATAAAGAAGTGCTGAACAGGGTATGAGTCGTCCCTGAGGATTTTCCTCACTCTTCTAACAAGCAAGGCCTGGAACTTGGAAAGGCCTGGAACATGGAAAGAGAAACCAAAACTGAGAGGAATTATGAAGAACAAACTGAAATGTAGGAAGAAATAAGTGGAGACACTCTGAGGACATTGTGTCAGGTGAGCTTGACACACAGTACCAGGAATTTAAACTGTTCTGTGGCTTGAACACAGAGCAAGTGAAGAGCCCTGCATTGTTCTGAAATATGATACAGGTACTCATCGACTTACGATCACAATTGAGCCCAACATTTCTGTTAAGTGAAAGATTTGTTAAATGAGTTTTGTCCCATTTTACGACCTTTCTTGCCCCAGTTGTTAAGTGAATCACTGAAGTTGTTAAATTTGTAACATAGTTGTTAAGTGAATCCAGCTTCCTCATTGATTTTGCTTGTCAGAAGGTCACAGAAGGTGATCACGTGACCCCAGGACACTGCAACCGTCATAAGTATGAGTCAGTTCCCAAGCATCTGAATTTTGATCACATGATCACATGGATCATAAGTGTGAAAAACAGTCATAAGTCACTTTTTTCAATCCCGTTGTAACTTTGAATGGTCACTAAATGAACTGTTGTAAGCTACCTGCAATATGGATGTTCTGGAACTGATCAAAGAGCACTGGACTAAGATCATGGGACAAAATTTAACAGACCTGCCAGCAGACTATTACAATAATCTAGGCATCAGACAACCAAAGCACATACCAATCACGCTGCTGTCTTCTCTGTCACAAATGATTCCCTCTGGAACCTACAAATATTCATTAAGTAGAAATTAGCAATCCTACCTGTAGAATCAATAATTAGGTACAAAGTCTTAACACAGTGGGACAATATTCAATACTAATAAGATTTTCTGTCACAGTTGACTGCGCATTGTCATCAAGATCCAGAAAAAAATGAAAAAAACTAATATAACAATAATACTCAAATCCCTGATCATCAATTATAGCACCCAAGGAGAGGGTAATAAAGGGTAAATAACAGAGGAACATGCAACACAAAGGGAAAATCCCAGATTGAAATCAACTGTGTTGAGGTTATGTATTTATGAAATGAATATACGCAACAGAATGTGGTGTTGCTGTTCGATACTATAGAGTCAATAAACAGAAGTCTTCAAAGTGTTAAATATAATTTACTTAAATAAACTTGTAAAACTTCAAAACAACAGTCCATGAAGAATCTTTAACTTATCTTCTTTTTGCAATATACAGACACAAAGTCACACTCTTAGCACTTAGCTATTAATCTTTTGTAGATAAAGTCTTTACCAAACAATGCAGTAGAAACCTTGAACTTCTTCTTTTGGTAGCGTTCAGACACAAAGTCAAACGCAGAGTCTTCAGTCTTCAGTAACCAGATACAGGAGCATGAGTAGAAGCAATCAATCACTCAGCACACAGCACACAGCACACAGCACACTGACCCCCATACTACTCAAGCTAACCTGTTCTCTTTTATAATAATCAGCAAGCCTACAATGCTTATAATTTAAAGCAATACCACCTTTTTTATATAAACATAGATTAGTGGTTTATTTATACATTAGTAACCCAATCAGTTTTAAACATAGTACTGACAAACTGTACAAAGAAAGGGAATTAAGAAGGGAAAAAATCAACCAGTCTTTCAGATGGCCAAATGACCACCAGAATCCAACTCAGAATTTTTAAAAATGCCATCTCACTTAAGTAGCCTGCCCAACATCTTGATTGATATAGATGAAAGCCCAATTGTCAAAGGGCAACTTTCTCAAGAGCTTTAGAAAAAAATAAAGGAAGCAGAAGTATAGGCTGGTAATTGATGTGCAAACGAGGATTTCCAGTTCTGGGGATTTTCATATTTAGTTCTGGGTTGCGTTACTCCAGATGTCTAATTTGGAGTAATCTTGGACTATTAACCCTTCAAGGTAGGCCATACCGCAAAACCAAAATCATGCAACCCAAATTACTTTTATTTCAAAGATGCAGTAACAGAATCTTGCTTCTGAATATGCTTCCTCCATCTTATATCAATATCTTATAGCAAGAGCTATTGTCCGAGGTGTTTTATTTTCCAGATTACAGCTTTGCCCTGGAATTAGGTTTCTTTTATCTGACTGTTGTCTTAGTAGTGAGCTTAGTATGAGCCGAGGTGGCGCAGTGTACAGTACAGCACTGCAGTTCAGCAGTTCAGCTGTTCAAATCTCACCAGCTCAAGGTTGACTCAGCCTTCCATCCTTCCGAGGTGGGTAAAATGAGGACCCAGATTGTTGGGGGCAATATGCTGAACTCTGTAAACCGCTTAGAGAGGGCTGTAAAGCACTATGAAGCGGTATATAAGTCTAAGTGCTATTGCTATTGCTATTAGTAGCTTAGTACCAGCACAACTGGTGTACAACAAGAAACTATCCAAAGGCCATTCCTTTGGCCCAGTACATTGACTCACAGCTCCTGTTCAGGGAAAAGATAGCAACCATGGCTAAGGAAGGCCTTTGGATAGTTTCTAGTTGTATACCAATTGTGCTGGTTCCTAGGCCCAGGGCTTTGCTCACAATCATTCATGATTTAGTCACCTCCCAAATGGACTCTCTGGCTGCCCTTGAAAGCAAGAAGAGGCAAAAGAAGATAAAAGATAATAGAGGCATGTGGGTATATGTTTGCCAAGATTTAATTAGCATCACCTTCTGCCAAATAAAGGAACTCAAAACAGCTAAATAAAAGTGGCCTCCCTTTAAAACACTTCTTTAAAAATATCAATTGGAAAATGCCTTAATAGAACAGCATTCACCAAACTTCACCACAAAATAGGATATATAGCACATATATAATCTTGCCTGAGGTTTAAAAAAAATTGGTTAGCCTCCCTGCTGAAGATCAGGAAGCTCTAAAGTTTGGAAGCAATTTCTATCCAATTCCTATTCAACTATGAGAAAGTCCTATCTAGAGATATTAGATTCTTAGCAGCTTCAATAGGGAAAGTACTTCCTTTCAAATCAGTGGTGGGTTCCTACCAGCGCGGTCCACTCTATAGCACTGGTAGTAGCCCGCTGGTGACATCACGGTACCGGTGCAGTCGGTTGCCGGTGCCTGGGCGCTGCCATTTTTTTTTAAAAAAAAATTTAATTTAATTTTTTTTAAAAAAAAATTCTTCGGCGCATGCCCAGGAGCCAAGCTTCTGGCACTGCGCATGCGCTGCCTTCCTACCCCACAGTGAGTCCAAGCAGGGGAGGATGGCTGAGGGAGCGCGTGAGATGCTGAAAGAACGGGCGGCAGGAGCTATCTTCATTCCCCTCCCTTCAGCAGTCCGAGAAGCCACAAACGCGCGGTGATGATTCTAGGCATTTTTGCACGTTTGAGGCTTCTCGAGCTGCTGAGGGGAGGGGGAATGGGCGGCAGGACCTATCTCAGTTCCCCTCCCTTCAGCAGTCCAAGAAGCCATGCCCACCAGGTCACATGGCCGGCAAGCCACGCCCACTCAGTCACATGGCTAGCAAACCACACCCACAAAATAAGCCACGCCCACAGAGTGGTAGTAAAAAAATTAGGAACCTGACCCTGTTTCAAATAAAACTTTATAGATCAACACATAGAATTGTGCTGTCTATAGTTGACCCCCTTGAATAATCCCAACTTGACTTTGCATTGCAGACATTGACATTAAACTTCTGGAATTTGGAGACTTCCCTTTGGATCCAGTTTGACAGTGTCTTGGAAGGGAAATTCATGGAAGCAATGGGCTTCAGTCAGGTTTTTTTTCTCTGTGACTGTTTATGCTATTACAGGATCCTATTACGATGCAATCCATCCTGCTGTTAGAAAAATTATATTTAATAGAAACTTTGTGCACAAAAATAAATGCAATGCATTGAAAAGAAACACTCACCTAAAGCTTATAAGTCAGTACAAGTGGGAGGAAAACCCCATTAAAAAATGCCAACCGAGAGCTGGATAACAAATCAGATGTAAAAAAAAAAGCAAGATTAATTGAAGAGACAGTGTCACACACATGGCCCAATGAAGTGATCCAGGGTTCCCACAGTTATTTAGCCAGATGGAAAGAATGGTTTAAGCTTTCAGGGGTCATTTTCCAGTTGCTGATGTGCCAAATGAAACAAGTGGAAAATTGGAGTATGTGGAACAACATCCTCTTACTCATCTTCTTCATTTTGTAGTAGCGCTGCTCATTATCCTTTCAGGGATGGTTTCTATATATAACTCTCTATATAGAACTCTATATAGAACTCTATAACTGTCTGGTTCGGTTCTGCAACCCAACAAGACAGACAGATTTAAGAGGATAATCAGAACCGCAGAAAAAACAATTACTGGCAACCTGCCTTCCATTGAGGACCTGTATACTGCACGAGTCAAAAAGAGGGCCGTGAAAATATTTACTGACCCCTCGCATCCTGGACATAAATTGTTTCAACTCCTACCCTCAAAACGACGCTATAGAGCACTGCACACCAAGACAACTAGACACAAGAACAGTTTTTTCCCAAACGCCATCACTCTGCTAAACAAATAATTCCCTCACCACTGTCAAACTATTCACTAAGGCTGCATTACTATTACTATTAGTCTTCTCATTGTTCCTATCACCCATCTCCTCCCACTTATAACTTGTTGCTTGTATCCTTACAATTTATATCAATATTGATTGTTTCCTGATTGCTTATTTGTACTCTATGACAATCATTAAGTGTTGTACCTCATGATTCTAGACAAATGTATCTTTTCTTTTATGTACACTGAGAGCATATGCACCAAAGACAAATTCCTTGTGTGTCCAATCACACTTGGCCAATAAAGAATTCTATTCTATTCTATTCTATTCTATTCTATTCTATTCTATTCTATTCTATTCTATTCTATTCTATTCTATTCTTTAGTGGGGAATGGGCAGTCTGCAACACCAGAACTGTATGAAGCATGTGAGAAAAAGACAGCCAGTTAAGGCATTGGGCTAGAAACCGGGAGACTGGGAGTTCCAGTTCCTCCTTATGCACAAAATCAGTTGAGTGACCTTGGGCCAGACCCTCTCATTCAGCCCCAGAAAGGGGGCAAGGGCAAATGCCATTTCTGAATCTTGCCAAGAGTATCCCAGGTACTTGTCTAGGTTAGTCAGCAAGAATCAACTCGGACTTGAAAGTGCGCGCGCGCGCACACACACACACACACACACACACACACACACACACACACACACACGAACAATGTAGGTATGAAGATAATGAGAACAAATTCAAATGTTTCCTTTTTTGATCTAAGTGCTTTGATTTAAAAGGAGAAATGTTTAAAGAGAATGGATTTTACCCCTGAGCAGGATAAAACAGCAGCTGGTTTTGCCCTGCTCAGGATTACATAAAATCTGTAAGTTACTACTTATCTCTGCCTAGTTGGAGATCATGGTAAACTAGTCCCACATGCTGCATTTGGAGAAGCAAATGGAGTTTTATTCTTTTTGCTAATTTGCCACCATTTTTTTAAAGCTTTAGGTAAGGCGAACTTTTCTGTACAAAATCATGGAGTATATTGTATTGAGCATCAAAGAACAACCAGATGAAAATTCTGGACTTTGCGGTGTGTGTGTGTGTGTGTGTGTGTGTGTGTGTGTGTGTTTCATTTTAATTTGGGAGGGGGTTTGTCTCCATGACTACATAGAAGGGGCTTGAAGGTATACAGCTCATGCCTTATTAAAAACTGTCAGCAGCCAGGAAATAGCTAAGTGAGATTTCCAGTTATCAGCAAGGAAAGGAGAAGCTTGATGCCAATCTTACTAACCTCTGGTAACCTACAGAATAAATTATGTAAACCAAAACTATCTATGAATATTGGCTGAAAATATTTTTTCCTCATAGAATTCAATTTAACATTGTTTTTTAAGATCCAAGGCTATATAAAGCTTCTCGTCTTCTACTGCCTCTTTCAGAAAACAACTACAACTTGGTGCAGAGGTAGGTTCCTACCGGTTTGGACCAGTTCTATAGAACCGGTTGTAACTTGGCTGCCTGGGTCGCTGGAACCGGCAGCGACCCAGGCCTCCCACGCCCCCGAGCTGGTTCTCTCGGCGGCACCGTAAGCGCAGCCATCTTGTTTTTTGCTTCTGCGCATGCGCATCCCTGAGAGAACCGGCAATAAAGAAATCCGGAATCCACCCCTGACTTGGTGGCTTGTTTGTTGCGAGTTTACAGAGCACCGTGCCTATCCCCACTTGACCTTATATTTCCATACAAATGTATGCATCCATCTGAGAAACCACATGTCACAAATACTCTGCTTCTGTCGAGAACATGCTAATTCCCCCGAAATAAAGTAAGATACACACACTGAGGCACATTATATTAAAACTGGATTTCAACTTGTGTCATTTATTCAACTCTAAAAAAAAAATAACAGTAACCAGAAAATGTCCTTGCATTTAAATGCTGCTCACCCTATCCTCTTAATCTCAGAAAGAACATTCGTTTTAAGAGAAATATCCTCATATCTAAGAGCAAAACTGAGCACTCTGGGAAACTTCCATCTAAAATTGGCTCCAAGAGAATTTCAGAGATACCAGTTTGGCACAGGCTTGAAATGATAACTCCAATATGGCTCATATAGAAGATAACTGTTTTTCATCTCCAGATATAATAACTTCCCTCTCCTGGCCTCTCCTTCCTAAGGGCAAACCAAATCTTTCTTGTCTGTATCGCAGTGCCAAAGATAATGGTTAATCAGCGCTGGAAGCGCTGGGGGTGCAGGCAGGGCGGGAAAACCTCCTCGGCTTTCAGCACACCAACATAGGCAACGTTTGAGCTGACAGGAGAGGTTGCAGCAGCATTCACACTATGCAGCAATACAATTTTGCTTCTCTATTCTATTGGTCACCTGGCCTCTGGGTCTAGGTGCAAGCTTCTTTCATCTACACCCACAATTGTTAATTGTGTAACGAATGTCTAGATTCTTTCCAAGGTATAAAACAAAGCAGACTCATCATGCCATGTTTAGAGTCCATTTATTTTGAAGCTTATCCTAAATCTGACAGGGCGGGGGAAATTATGATGATCCTCACTCAGTAAAGGACCTCGGAGTACTCATCTATAACGATCTGAGTGCCAGAGCCCACTGCAACTACATAGCAAAGAAGGCATTAAGAGTGGTTAACCTAATCTTGCGCAGCTTCTTCTCTGGTAACATTGTACTCTTAACCAGAGCATACAAAACATTTGCTAGACCGATTCTTGAATACAGCTCATCAGTCTGGAATCCACACTACATATCAGACATTAACACAAATGAGAATGTCCAGCGATACTTCACAAGAAGAGTATTACATTCCTCTGTTCACAACAGAATTCCTTATGAAACCAGACTTGAAATTTTGGGACTTCAAAATTTAGAACTCCGCCGCTTTCGATCTGACCTAAGTGTAGCTCACAAAATTATCTGCCTCAATGTCCTACCTGTTAACGACTACTTCAGCTTCAACCGCAATAATACACGAGCTCACAATAGATACAAACTTAATGTAAACCGCTCCAGACTTGATTGCAAAAAATTCGACTTCAACAACAGAGTTGTCAACGCCTGGAACACTTTACCTGACTCAGTAGTTTCTTCCCCAAACCCCAAAAACTTCAACCTCAGATTATCTACCATCGACCTCACCCCATTCCTAAGAGGTCGGTAAGGGGCGTGCATAAGCGCACAATCGTGCCTACCGTTCCTGTCCTAATGTACACATATATTCTTACCTCTTTTACTCTTATTCATGCTTGTACTATTACATATATATATTCAATCATGTTTTACTGTTTATACTTTGCTTATAATCATATATGCTTGACAAATAAACAAATAATACAAATATTGTTACCATGAATGCTAGCCCATTTCTAAATGTATCTGTATCCAATACTGATGGTGCCAAGGGACACTGGAGCTTTTACACGGTGAACTAACATTTCTCAGAAATCACAATTATATTCAGAATCCTGCAAACTAGTATAAAAAGGTCCATCAGTTCATATGATGAAGGAATAAACTGATCTCTGGTTGGAAGGGGGGGGGAATCCCCCCAGTTAGAAGAACACCACCCTAGTCAATTCCACAGAAAACCTGATGCTTTCTCCAGATGGTTCCTCTGAACCATCTTAATAAGGATGAAATACCCTCATTCAGTGAATATTAATAATTCAAAGCTGGATTTAAGTGACTTTTATAAAAACAGACTTTCAGTTTTGAGCCTTGAATCTGTAGCAGTAATTGAAATAATGTACTGTCAAAATAATGCCTTTTAAAGAAAAAAAAGACCTAGATCAAATTGCTTGTACCTCCTTTTGTGCTTTGCAGATCAATCCTACACAGTATTTATTCAGAGGAAAATCCTATGGCCTTGGTAAGTTAATTTTTAGTTAAAGAGGTGTAGGAGTGCAAGCTCAGTAATTTCCCCAATCCCTTCTGGAGAAGAAATGGTGGACAAAAAGCAGAGCTGACAACTGCAGCAGAATGAAGAATCGTCAAATAGACTTTTTGGACAAGGAAAGGACTTGAGATCACCCATAAGTACTCCAGGCAGTTGCTCTTCACGAGGAGATCACATATCTGTGGTCTCTGGCAGGTTTACAATTCTGGGAGATGATGGAATAATCATATTACTCAAACTGCAATCAGTGCCCTTTGAAAGGACCCTGAGTTTACATACTTTCTTTTTAAATCACTTTTAGAAACTGCTTATTAGCTGCTTTTCAATTTTTAGGAACCTTTGTATCAATAAGTTGTTGAGCACTGGGATTTATTTCCTTCAATCCATAGTAGGGGAGGGAGTTTTAAATATGTTTTAAAACTTTGGGAAAAAAATAGAAATAAACAGCAAAACAGCAATTGAAACTTTACAGAACTTAACAAAAAGTTACAAATGGGCTAAGAATCCAAATAAATTTGAAATAATACTTTGGAATTAATTATGAATTCTTCCATAGGAAAATGCTTTTGTTTCGATTTAAAAGAAAAAGCTTAAGATTTTAAAAATTGGACACTAGAGGAAACTAGAGTGAACTAAAGATTATAATTAAAGAAGAAGAATTTTCAAAGTCAACTTACAATTAGAGAATGAATATTTTAAATTGGACATGTTGAAGAATATTTTTGAACAATGGACCCAGAAGTTAATTTTAATAGTGTCTGCCTCTATAATTAGACTGTATTTAAAATATTTTATGGAAGAGCAACAAATTCTACCTTACAGGATTAAGACTGATTAGAAAATGGATTAAAAATGATATACTAGAAGAATGACATGGAAAAAGATATTCACTGGATATAAGAATAAAGGATAAAATAAATCAGCTGTTGTTCCCAAAATTAAAATGGATATGCAAAAAACAAATCAGGAGAGTGACCTGATAATTATCATGTATTTATTTATTTTATTTATTTATTTGCGATTCTTATAGGCCGCCCTACTCCCTGAGGACTCAGGGCGGTGTACAACATATATAAGAACAGCTAAATAGTATCAAAAAATACAATAAAAACAACAATAATAAAATAGTAATTAAAAGCGATAAAACAACACAAGCAGCAAGCACAATCACCCCGCCTGCAGGAAGAGCCATGTCTTAATGGCTTTCCAGAAGACCAGCAAGGTGGGAATGACTCGGATCTCTGGGGGTAGTTGGTTCCAGAGAACCGGAGCCCCCACAGAGAAGGCTCTCCCCCTTGGTCTCGCCAACCGGCATTGTTTGGTTGAAGGGACCTGGGGGAGACCGAAGCTGTGGGACCTAACTGGTTGTAGGGATGTATGAGGTAGGATGCGGTCCCGAAGATAACCTGTTCCTAAGCTATGTAGAGCTTTAAAGATGATGATCAACACCTTGAATTGCACCCGGAGGTACTGGGTTTATGAAAGAGGATTATTAAAGTTTTGAAGAATTTTGTGAAAAGCAAAAAATGAAAAATGAAAAGAAATCAAGTTTTGTGATGTTATTTGAAGGGATTAAAGATTAGGATTCTTAGAAATAAAAGGAAGGAATAGAAAGTTGGTTTATCTGATCAAGATTAAAATAGATATGTTGTCATCTTTGGTAACTCTTGAAGGATTTTCTCTGACTTCGGGACTGAAATAATAAAGTTTCATGGATTTGTTTATAAATAAGATATGAGATGTGGAAAGATACAACAGATACAACAAATACATAATTTGTTGTATTTTAAAAGAAGGTGATACGTTATAAACATGTTTATATATGTGATGAAAAGAGAAGTCACTTTTAAATATTTCCTTTATTTTTCTTACTACATTCTTATTTTTCTTTTCTATTTCTATTTTTTTCCTTTTATTCTTTTATTTTTTCAGATTGTATTAGTTTTTACTGTTGTTTATATTTCCCCAATCCAAATATAGGCTTATTTATGCAATAATTAAAAGAGATTCGTGCCACAGTAGATCCATTAAACCACTCTTTGAAAAGCTACCTTGTAGAATGGATTCTATACTTTCTTCCCATTAGTTTCATCTAGCCAAATGATTGCTGAAATAGCTTGCACTTTGGCTGAGTATGAAGGGAAGTCTTCACAGTGCATTGATAGAGAATCTGTTTTTTGTCTTTTGAAAAATACTCTCTTTTTTGCTCAGAACAAGGTGTGCTGAATCAAAAAGTTCAGGGGCATCCATAAATTCCTGCTGGACTAGTAAAGATATATGGTTGCTCCAATCTTAGGGAATAATTAAAGTGTATGACAGGAGGAAAATGGGAAAAACCAGTCTTGCATTAATTGCTAGCAACAATTAGCTTTTGATCTTTAAAATTAGCCCCAAATAGAGCCTTTTTACTCTTATGTTCACACCAAAAGTGAGTTATGGGAACATGTGACTTAGCACTTTGATTTACAACTCAACTCCATCCTTCCTGAAAGTGCAGGAACAAAGAAGGGCTTTTCACTATATTGGAGCAAAAGAATCTCCTCTAATTCGGAAAACTTCGGAAGTTCTTCTGCAATGGAAAATTAGTAATAAATCACACAGAATAGCTTCTATCTCCAAAACTTTAAAGAAGGCCATCACAGGTAAGTGTCTGCCTTTCTTTAACATTTTGTTAAAGGTGCCTGTAAGAATCCTTAATAAGGTTGTATCAAAGCTTGAAAAATATACTGCAGAATTTCCTATGCTTTTAAATTAACACAATTTACCCTCATCCTCTCCTCCAGCATCCCTCAAGAAGCCCACCCTGCATCCAGTAGATATGAACAGCTTCTTCCTATCTCCAACATCTTGGAGTAGGCTGTGACAAATATGGTGGGCTACATATACAGATGACCATGGAGGACACACATTAACCCTGTGCTTCTCAAATAGTGGGGGCGGCCCCCCTGGGGGGGCGTGGAGCGATGCCAGAGGGGGCGCATGACCACGGGGAACGTGCTTTTTTTGCCGCAGGGAGTAGGGGTTTTTTGCACTGAACAATAGCACACAGCACAGAGCAGGAGATATGAAGTGCAGATAACAAACCCTTAAGAGACACCATGGAAAAATATTTAACAGGGATGAAACAAAGGAGGAGAGAGACGGAGATAATGAGACAAACGTAAGTCTCCCGAAAGCTAAGACGAGGAAATATGATGAAGCGTATGTAGCGCTTGGCTTCACTGTGACTACGGTGGAAGACTAGGAAAGACCGGTATGTTTACTGTGTCTAAAAATGTTGGCAATGGACAGCATGAAGCCAAATAAATTAAGGCGTCACTTAAACATATTACACCCCAATCACGCTGATAAGCCGCTGGAGTTTTTTCAGCAAAAACATGCCGAATATTGCAAACAATCGTTCCGGCGGAGAGTTGGGGGGGCACGAAATGTTTACTTCTTCCTAGGGGGGGCGTAACAGAAAATAATTGAGAAGCACTGTATTAACCAAACCTGTGGCAGTCTAGATTCATGGGATAAAAACTGCACTGTTACTTTTGTGGGTGTTTTGTGATGAGACTTTGTTGGAGGGAGCATAACCGTCCCTTTATGCTGGATCTCTCAGCAACTTTTGATATTGTCAAGCAAATATCCATTGGGTTGCATGCAAGAATTGGGATTTTACAGTAATTCTGCTCCTACTATGTGGGCATGTTCACCTAATGTTGGCAAATGGGAAAGAGATCAGGCTCTCAGATGATTTATTATGGGTGCTACCTGGCTCAGCTCCCCTATTCTATTTAAGCTACTGAGAGAGATCATTCATCAGTTAAGGATGAGGTTTCATCAGTGAGACACTAGAGCCAGTTTAGTCTAGTGATTAAGGCACCAGGCTAGAAACCAGAATATAGTAAATTCTAGTCTCACCTTATGTAGGTGAGCATTGTAAGCTACCTAGAGCACAATTGGATTGAGCCAGTATAGAAATTTCATAAATAAATCAATATTAGTCAAGAATGGCAACTCTTTAAAGAGCTCCAGGTTATATCATATGCTTAATCCAGTCTTAAGGAAACAACAGCACTTGAAATGCTGCCCATGTATGCTTGAGATGCTGAGAACTGTCGTTCACCAAAATCTAATATGTCCCTGGTTACCTATTCATGTTCCAAACTTAAACTGAGGCTCTCAGGTGTCATTAGTGTAGTGTCCTTTTCCTTCACCAAAGCAGTTTCTCTATGTAGAAAGTACAGCTATAGAAGGCCATTCAGACTCCAAAGCTAATTATATTCACAGTGAAAATGGAGTTCGACGTAGATTATATAAGGATCATATGGAAACACCATATGGAGCATAAAGAAATGTGAGCACAAGTGGCCAGTAACTGCCTACAAACACACTTATTTGTTATTCCCCTTAGTCTGATGTATTTTACCATATTCTGAGAGCTCCAGAACATCTGGTCTGCTGCCATCAGCAGTTAGCACTTCCATGTTTTTTTTAAAGAAAAACAGTAACACTGCAAAGAGTTCTCTTGTCCCTTTGATTACCTTCATGTTTGGATGAAAGGGGAGAGAGAGATGAACCAAAAGATACTGCTAGCCTAAGCAGCTGCTATGCAGGATCTCAAATATCCATCCATTTGCAGTACTCTGGATGATCACACATACACAGCTCATGATCGTTGCTCTGGCGCTGACTGCACTGTATGAACCAAGCTGTGTGCGATATACTATCTCCTGAGACACTGAACAGAATGGTAGGCTCTGCCAATTACTTTGCATAAATGTCAACACATTTAGCTAGCACAAACACTCTAAAGTTAACTGGCATCTTCATAGGACATCTAGATACAGTCTCCCTTTATAAGCTCTTGAATCATTATAAAAATCGGGACCGCATCCTGCCGCATACCTCCCTACGACCGGTTAGAGCCCACAGAGTCGGCCTCCTCCAGGTCCCGTCGACCAAACAATGTCGGCTAGCGGGACCTAGGGGGAGGGCCTTCTCTGTGGGAGCCCCCTCCCTTTGGAACCAGCTCCCTCCAGAGATCAGGACCATCCCCACCCTACTGGCCTTCCGTAAAGCAATAAAAACTTGGCTCTTCCGGCAGGCAGGGTATGAATGAAAGTTTGTTTTTTAATGGATAGTATTTTAATATGGCTCCTTTTAAAAATTGTTTTTTATGTGTTTCTATATCTGCTGTGAGCCGCCCAGAGTCCCCCGGGAGTTGGGCGGCATAGAAATTTTAATAAATAAATAAATAAATAAATAAAAAGAAAGAGAATATTTTTCTGCTCCCTTGATAAGGTCTCTGCAGGACTTCGATGAGCCATGATCCCTGTCAAATCAAAACATAACTCAGCCAAATCTGAATAATACATCAGCACTTGCACAGCATGGCCTAAGAACAAAATGAGAATGATGTTTTTTACACTGTAGGACTAACGTGGTGCTCTGCAGTTTATGAGAAACTGCTATCACAATCAGGCTTAAACTGATAAAAATGCATTAACCAGAAACCCAGTACATTTCCACTGCTCTGTGTTTAATCCCTGTTCTTTTGCCAAGCTCCATCAGATATTCCAGAAAGTAGAAGCTGGGATGATGAGTGTGGAAACTATTTCAAAAGTATTGTTAAGTTTTAAATATTAAAAGAGGAGCCGTGGTGGGCGCAGTGGTTAGAATGCAATACTGCAGGCTAACTCACTGCTCACTGCCAGGAGTTTCGATCCTGATAGGGCTCAAGGTTGACTCAGCCTTCCATCCTTCCCAGGTCAATAAAATGAGGACCCACATTGTTGGGGGCAACATGCTGACTCTGTAAACCGCTTAGAGAGGGCTGTAAAGCACTATGAAGCAGTATATAAGTCTAAGTGCTTTTGCTATTATATGATTTTTTAAAAAAACTAGGTTTGCTAAATTACAAAGCATTTTAGGATTCTAAACGGCTCTGATATTTGTTTGAAGACACTTGCGCTCCGTTTCACAGTTTTATCAGTGGTGGACATTTGTCAAAGAATAATAATTAGAATTATTCAGTGATGAAAAAATGGCACGACTGAAGTATACCCCCCCCCCCACAAATTAATGCCTCTTGCAACTCAGGTTAATTAAGAGTTCAAAATAATTTGTAATTAAAAAACACCTGGGCGATTGTACCACTAAATAGTTTTCACATAATACATGCAAAACTAAATTCCTCACGTCTTTTTTTGTTTCTTACACTTTGATTATTAAATCTCAATTTCTGAAACACACAGAAAAGACATAATGGTATTTTGGAGCATGGTCAATGCGTGTAGCTCAAAATGTGCCAAAAGAATAAAAAGTAATTTTCTGTCATGTCCTTTCAGCATGTTTACCATTCCCAGGATGCTCTTTGACCTCAGTGGGTCTCATTGTGAAGTGACCTTAGCAGACATTTGAAGGATGGGATTATCAGTCTTTCTTCACTTATTACCACATATTTTTCTGGGGACTAGAAAGTGATGGGGGTATACTGGCAACCCATTGCAGCTTGGAGATCAGCCAAAACAGTCTCCTTTTCTTCTTTCCAAAGCATTAAATGGTGTTGCAGTAAGAATTAAAGGTCTCACCCTAAAAAAGAATCAAGCTTTAAGAAGGGCCATCTGATCAGAAATCTATTTAAAAAGAAAAAGCAAAAAAAAAAGTGGGAAGGGACCATGTCACCACAGCGACTGAAAAAGCATTTGAAAGAAAATCACAACAAATGCTATTACAGCGTATATAAGGAAGCTTTTTTTGGTAGGATGGAGGCAAGTTAATTCCAATGAAATAACTTAGGCAAATTAGAAGGTTGAATGGTTGAAATAGTTGCCATTCAGTATTATCATTCTGCTTTTTCTAGCAGAAAACGTTTGCCTACAAAGTTGTAATGATAGGATGAACTCCAGCAGTTGTGATTTCATTCCTCCTTCCATTTTGAAAAACAATGCACCATTTAGCTTATGGTCAAAAATCTCATTTTTCATGCTTATCAATGGTGAGGCCATCACTTTTTTTAAAAAATGTCTGCAATACACACTAAACTTAATTAAGGAGTACCCTGGGTGACATAACACTTTATGATTGGAAGCTTTGTTGCTAGTATTATCTCCTTGAATTCCTCTTCACATGTGAAAGATATTCGTTGATGAAGCAGTTATCATAAAAAAGGGAACTACAGAAAGTAGGTATTTACACTTTTGGTACAACAAAACAGCAGTAATTTAATTTTCAGAAGAGGCAATATATGGGTTTCATTTGCAGAGTAGCACAGTAACTGAGTCAAAAGATGCTTAGACTGAACCCTTGAGGGGCCAAGAAAAGCGAGTAGTTGCGCTCCATCGCTGAATATTTCTCAAGAGAATTTAGGTTACAATATATTTTCCTTCTGCATGAACTGGAGTTCACTCTGTGTACGAAGTTATTAGTATTGCATTTGCCCCCAAAGCAACTCCAGGTATAGCATTTTTAAAAATGGTATGACTATTTCCCCCTTAATAAATATTTAATATTTTAAGATTGCATGCATTTCCAAAGGAGAGTGATTTCAAGCTTCAATTAATGGGGAAAATGTGTGTATATATGCACCCTTTGTAAATACTAATTTCATTGTTGCTCCACTTGCTGTTATTAGTTGGACTTGTGGCTATAGCACTACATATTTATGTACAATATGAATTTTAAAAAGGCTTAGGATTTATTTTTCTATGCACAAAACTAGGCAATGAAAGCAATCTTGAATTTATTTTTAAAAATAAGTATGTATATATATCTTCCTCCCTCCATTTCAACATCAGTAACTTCTCCCTAAATCTCAAGTAGTAGAATATTGATAGACCAACATTTGGCCTGGAATTATGCTAGAGAAAAGTTGGATATGGGCATTTATAAGCCCCATCCACTCCAATTAGATATAAACTATGGTGTCTCCAATTTAAATTTTATCCCAACAGGGTACTCACTTGGTGATCTTGGAAAAAAGTTGTTATTATTTTGGTCTTTTTCAACTGGAATTGGGGATCATAACAATCCTCCTTAAAAAGCTGGATGGTTTAAATCATGCAGGAGAACTGCCCTTTATAGGTATGCTAAATTAAAATAACTGAGCAACTGAGTAAAACTTTAATAAATACTAAGAGATGTTCCAGTGAAATAATCCCATGAACAGGACTGATTTTGTTAATAGGTTCCCTGATGGCCTCTCAAAATATGTTCCTGCATGTAACCTGCAGAAGAAACCCTCCTTGTCTGAAAAGAATGATGGATCATGGGTTACATTTTTAACAATTGTGCACTGATATTCTCCTACTGCCCTCTTTTTTAAAAAATTGAAAACAAAATGCACCTTTGAAAATAGTAAGTCACTGGGCAAGTCATAGCCTTAGAACTCCCCTTAGAGAGTCAATATAATGAAGTGATTATGGTACCAGGTTAGAAACTGGGAAACGGTGAGTTCTAGTTCTACCTTGGGTGCGAAGCCAGTTGTGTAACTGACATAATCACTGACTTGAAAGTGCATATGCAGATATACAAAAGAACTATTTTAATCTGCCATCGCCCGGCGAAGCCTCAGGGGCAGTCCAGGAGTTCATGGCTTCCATGACAACCATGGACCTGACCCAAGTAGTTCAGGGTCCGACTCATGAGGGTGGTCACACGCTTGACCTTGTGTTTCTCTCGGGGCAGTGGAGAGATGATCTGAGGCTGAGGGGTTTAGTCACAGTACCCTTGTCGTGGTCAGATCATTTCCTTCTGAGGTTGGATTTCATGGCACCACTCCCCCACCGCAAGGAGGCGGGACCGATTAAGTGGTTCCGCCCCAGGCGCCTAATGGAACCCGACGGATTCCAGAGGGAACTTGGGGAAATACCTGAATCCCTGGTACACAGTTCGTCCGAGTCTCTGGTTGCGGCCTGGAATCAGGCAGCAGCAGGGGCTCTGGATCGGATTGCGCCTTTGCGGCCTCTCCGTGGAAGTGGATCCAGGAGGGCTCCTTGGTTTACCGAGGAACTCCGGGAGATGAAGCGCCACAAGAGACGCCTAGAGCGACGATGGAGATCTAGTAAAGCTGAGTCTGACCGGACACTTTTAAGAACTTTCATTAAGTCTTACTTAGTGGCGATAAGGGCGGCAAAATGTTCGCATTTTTCCGCTCTTATTGCGTCCGCTGACTCCCGCCCAGCCGCCCTGTTTAGGGTGACCCGCACCCTTCTTGCTAAGGAGGAAGGCGGAGATCCCTTGCAGGGTAGAGCTGAGGAATTTTCTCGGTTTCTGGCGGATAAAGTCATTCAGATTCGGACAGACCTGGACTCCGATTGGGCAGTACAGGCCGAGATGACTGGGGCGAGTCTTAGTCCGGTTATATGGGATAGGTTTGAACCGGTGACTCCTGAGGATGTGGACAAGGCCATAGGAGCTATGAGCTCAGCCACTTGTTTATTGGACCCGTGTCCTTCCTGGTTGGTTTCGGCCACCAGGGAGGTTTCACGCGGCTGGCTCCAGGCGTTGGTCAACGCTTCTTTGAGAGAGGGGTCCGTCCCGCAGCCCTTAAAAGCTGCGGTGGTGAGGCCCCTCCTCAAGAAGCCTTCCCTGGACCCAGCGGATTTAAAGAACTTCCGTCCAGTCTCCAACCTTCCCTTCGCGGGGAAGGTTGTTGAGAAAGTGGTGGCACTCCAGCTCCTACGACTGTTGGATGACACTGATTTTCTGGATCCCTTTCAATCTGGCTTCAGGCGCGGTTACAGTACGGAAACGGCTTTGGTCACCCTGATGGATGATCTCTGGCGAGCCCGGGATGGGGGTTATTCCTCTATCCTGGTGCTACTTGACCTCTCAGCGGCCTTCGATACCATTGACCATGGTATCCTTCTGCGTCGTCTCGGAGAGGTGGGGGTGGGCGGCACTGTTTTGCAGTGGTTCTCCTCCTTCCTCTCTGACAGGACGCAGTCGGTGTTGACAGGGGGGCAGAGGTCGAGCCCTAGGCCCCTACTATGTGGGGTGCCACAGGGCTCGGTCCTCTCGCCCATCCTGTTTAATATCTACATGAAGCCGCTGGGTGAGATCATCCGACGACACGGGGTGAGGTATCAGCAATATGCTGATGATACCCAGTTGTACATCTCCACCCCGTCTCAATTTGGGGAAGCCGTAGACGTAATGGACCGCTGCCTGGCCGATGTTAGGGTCTGGATGGGGAAGAACCGGCTAAAGCTTAACCCTGACAAGACTGAGTGGCTGTGGATATTGCCTCCTAAGGACTCGACCAACTGTCCCTCCTTGATTCTTGGGGGGGAGAAATTAGCCCCCTCAGAACGGGTCCGCAATTTGGGTGTCCTCCTAGACCCACAGCTAAAATTGGAACAACATCTTTCAGCTGTGGCTAGGGGGACCTTTGCACAAGTACGTCTTGTGCACCAATTGCGACCCTACTTGGAGAAGGAGGCACTTCTTACAGTCGCTCATGCCCTTATCACCTCACGGCTGGATTACTGCAATGCGCTCTACATGGGGCTACCCTTGAAGAGTGTCCGGCGACTGCAATTGGTGCAAAATGCAGCTGCGCGAGCTGTGGTGGGTGTACCTAGATGCACCCACGTAACACCTATCCTCCGCCAGCTGCATTGGTTGCCCATTAGTCTCCGGATCCAATTTAAGGTGTTGGTCGTTACCTTTAAAGCCCTACATGGCTCAGGGCCAGGTTATCTTCGGGACCGCATCCTGCCGCATACCTCCCTACGACCGGTTAGAGCCCACAGAGTCGGCCTCCTCCAGGTCCCGTCGACCAAACAATGTCGGCTAGCGGGACCTAGGGGGAGGGCCTTCTCTGTGGGAGCCCCCTCCCTTTGGAACCAGCTCCCTCCAGAGATCAGGACCATCCCCACCCTACTGGCCTTCCGTAAAGCAATAAAAACTTGGCTCTTCCGGCAGGCAGGGTATGAATGAAAGTTTGTTTTTTAATGGATAGTATTTTAATATGGCTCCTTTTAAAAATTGTTTTTTATGTGTTTCTATATCTGCTGTGAGCCGCCCAGAGTCCCCCGGGAGTTGGGCGGCATAGAAATTTTAATAAATAAATAAATAAATAAATAAACTACACATTGGTGAATATTTAAATAAACAATATTTCTACAACTAGACAAAACTTTATCATTCATTAGAAATATCTGCAATTTTATATTGTTTGGGCAACATCTGAACACTAACAAAAGTCTTTTCGTTTAGATTTAAAGAGTATAAACTAGTGGAAGAAAATATTTCATAGCAGGATGCAAGTTGTATACAAGGCAGTTCTCATTTACGCTAGAAACTCTGATGTTAAACGATATGGATATAAGTCAAACAAATCATGTAATGTGCCACTTAATGACAGCAGTTCTGGCAGTTCCAATTGCTGTCAGCTGTTCAAATCTCACCGGCTCAAGGTTGACTCAGCCTTCCATCCTTCTGAGGTCGGTAAAATGAGGACCCAGATTGTTGGGGGCAATATGCTGAACTCTGTAAACCGCTTAGAGAGGGCTGTAAAGCACTATGAAGCGGTATATAAGTCTAAGTGCTATTGCTATTGTTAAGCAAGGACCATGCGGATTGTTAAGTAAGGACCTCTTGTGACCACGACTTCCAATTTCGTGCAGGCTTCTCCATTGACTTTGCTTGTGGGAAGCCAACAGGAAGGTTGAAAATTGTGATCATATGACTGTGGAATGCTGTGATGTTATTATGATTTGGGTGCCAAGGGCCCAGAACTTGATCACATGACTGTAGGAACACTGTGATGACCATAAATAATAAGTCTAGTTATAACTATCATTGGTTCAGAACTGTCATAAATTTAAACAGTGGTTGCTAAATGAGGATCACCTGTAATAAAAATAGGAGAAATAAATAAGTTCCTTAAAAATTATTTTTTATATAATTCCTTTCTATTTGTTACTTTGCAATATTTGCATGTTTATACTGTGTAATTTAGCAATGGAACCTTTGTATTTGGGGAACAGTTTTGACAACTAAATAGATTCAACATGAATCAGTTTTCTGAACGAAATCCTTGGTTTCCATTTCCATTTTTTCCTTTCGTCTTCTTTTTGCTTGTGGACATTCTTCTGCCTTTTGGGGAGTTCAATCTTTTATATCCAGGTAACATTACAGTTGGACTACTTCATATATCATTTTTAAAGGAGAAAGACTGCTGATTGTGTTTTGCAATGGCTTTAGATTCTTGGCAGATAATTTGGAATTGCCCTTTGCTTGAAGACTTCAAAGTCATGGAATCGAATGATGTACTGAATGCTGAAGAAGAGGCATCACTCAGCCCAGACATGAAATGAAATTGATGCATTAAAACTGCAAAGTTTTGCTTGTCAATAAGACCAAACACAGACTTCTTACTGAGTATAATCATCAGCTTGGGAGTTGGGGGGGGGATTCGCCTCTGATATACAATAAACATTTATTACGGTATGTCTTTCAGGATTGTTGGGGACAATGTGCTGACTCTATAAACCACTTAAAGAGTGCTGTAAAGCATTATGAAGCAGTATATAAGTCTAAGTGCTATTGCTATATTCACCGCTCTACTGTGATAGAAAAGTTCACACTATAGTATGCCCTTGAATGAGAGTTCATCACTTGGTGATGGCATTCATTCAGTGTTCTTGGCAGTTTTACAGAAGTAGTTTGCCATCACTTTCATCCAGGGGGGCTGTCAACTCAGTTGTTCCTTATCCATGTAATCACAAGGGGCAACCCTGGTAAACACCTGAGACCAGCCAACATTGGTCAGTATGCATATAAGCATTCATTTAAGGAAAAATCAGTGCTCACATGGAAAAAGAAATTGGTTGGTAGAATTTCAAGAGGAATACAGATCTTAGGTCTTGCAGGATGGTGCTTGCTCTATGAACAAGGAGTCAGGTAAAAAGATTTGGCCTTTTATCCTACAGTGAAGAAGCGAGAGAAGATGGAGGAGTTTTGTAATCGTCGATCATATTGAGTTGGTATAACTTGGCAATATTTTCTGTAAATGGAGGGTATGGGGATTGCAGTAGAGCTTGAAGAGCAGATGTAGGGAACAGAGGTTGCTTTGGAAAAATCTGCAAAGATTGGTTCATGGCCTCTCCAATATGTAGATTTTCTGTACTGTTTATTTTTAAACCATAAAATTGGACCAATTCTAAACCTAAGAGTTGGCTAATTAGGTTCCTTATGGACACTTCAATAATATTTTAATCTAACATGTTGTGGTCATTAGATTAAATCCTGGGTGAGCCTACTAGTTCTGAATTGTCTTTAGGATTTGCCACTATATATGTAGAGGGCTTTAAATTCACCTGTACTTTCATCGTACAATAGCTGAGTGTTTGGCTTCTAAAGCAAAATATCAATAACTCATCCAAAGGAAAACATAGCCTGTTTTTTTTTAACTTGTAACTTTTATTTCTCAAAAGATAAGCTTTTCAATTGGAGTATTCTACACCTACACGACACAATTTCCAGTATCTTCTAACAAAAGCTCAGTTTCCTGATATACTTCTTGGAGAAGGACCTGTAACTCTTGTTTTTCTAAACTCAAAGCCAATGAGATCAAAAAGTAGATGACAAGGGAACAGAAGTGACAACTGTCCAGCTGACACTGAAGAACAATCACAGTTATAGAACCTGTTTTTTTTCTTCATTTATTTTGTCAGGGTAGAAATGAAAATGTATTGAGAATGGTAATGGGTGCTAGTTCAAGATGTAGGGAGACAGGATAGTATTTCCATGTATTTTAAGTATTTGTGGAATAATTACATAAATAGATGGTAGATGGAGAGAGAGGGGGGTGATAGATGAGTGTGTGGAAATATAAATCCTAATTTGTAGTTTGCTTAGGAGAAACTGTATTGTTCGTATGCACACTTTTTATTTCCTGTATTGCTCTAGTTGAGTTAAGCGATGACTTTCTAGAAGAATCTGGCAACCCTGAAAGGGAAGGTGTTATTGGGCTTCAAGAAGTGTGTCCCTGAAGAGAGAATGAAGAGACATTCTGTTATAATACAGGCAGGTGTTTCCCAAATTAAGGGTGAAGGTTCATCTCATTATCATAATAAAGTATAGCTGACTTAGGAATATTCATCCTATTGTGTTGTTAAGGTCTGGGGAACAGAAAAGGAGCCGATTTTTGGAAATGCCAAGAGACATTTCCAATTTGGCCAAGACTGGGGGATCATTGGCTGTCTTGGCAAGATATTGATACTGTAATTGGAGGCTTTATATTTATGACGAGAGCCCGTCTCTGGTTAAGGCACCAGGCTAGAAACTAGAAGAGTGAGTTCTAGTTCCACCTTAGACACAAATGACCTTCAGCCAATCACTGTCTTTCTCAGCCCTATAAAGTTGAAAATCTAAAAATCTTGCCAAGGAAATCACTAGGAGTCAAGATTGACTCAAAGGAATATGGACACACAATAATAACGAAATACTGTAGAAAATGCTTGTTTGATAACATATTTTGAGGAATTCACTAAAGAAAATAAGAAATCATTCTGTGAGCCTACATTAACACCATTGAGGTAACTTTGAGGATGCTCTTCTTTTGCTGGGTTAAAAAAGAGTTACATTTCATTACTTTAACACATGATCATAAGTTGCTGTTTACAGTAGAAACTGTTCAGAAGTAGCTATTTAAACTAAGGGTTTTTCTACATGGTGTTTGAATGATTTTCGGATCAGCTCCATGCCCATGAGATAGCCCAAAATTGCCCATGTTCAATATTTGAGTAGAATATTTATTTCTAACTCAGCTGTGATTCGACAGGAAACACGGAATCTGATTTTCCAACAGGAGCATAAAAGTCATTTTCCAGCTGGTGAGAATACTTGCTTCCTAGCTCTCAGATTCATCCTCGTCCCTGCTGAGATTGAGCCATTGTAACTTAATTTCCCTTCTGTATTAATAAACTGAGCAGAAAAAGATTACCTTGGTAACTTTTCTGATAACCTCGACTGCAAATGTTCAAATATTTTAAGTGCCAAACAGAACAAACTGTGGGTACAGATGGTGGATACAGCACTGAATGAATGCTGGGGTTTTTTGGACTCTTTAATTGATTGGCTGAATAATGCATGATTGCCTCATGGTGTTCTTTGCATTTCAAGGTCATTTGAAGAGCGCTGAAGAGGTCTAACAAAGGCATAGTGTACATTTACTACGTTGGCATCTCCAATCTAGGGCTATTGGCCATGCTGGCTAGAAATAATGATAGTTGCTTTATGTGTCTGGAGGGCCTAAGAAGAACATGCAAAGAAAGCTGTATTCAGAAAGCTATACTACTGAAACATGAAATTTGACTATGTTTTAAATCCTTCTCCGTGTACCATTTGTTCTACTACTGATTCAATTTCACTCCTCTATGACTAACACATTCACACTAGAATGTAGCTTCTTATTGTCTCTTCTTATTCTTTCAAATCCAATAAGTGGTTGCCATCATAGGCCTAGCAATGGCTTAGGGCAAAAAACAGAAAATATAAGTAATACATTTATAGATTGGCAAAAGAGCTTGTTAAATTTTTAGTTGGCCTACTGTGACATGCAAGGACAAGACGGTTTTTGAGGCAGAGTTATTCAATCTAGTCACAGAACAGTAACATCCTCTGTGCAACACTTCAGTAGAATAACTTCATGAGTTTCCCCATCTGAGAATGTGCACCTACTTCCTAAAAATAATCCTGCTCGCTCTGAATGTGTCTTTCCTGCCATGGCTTTGATTTAGACTCAGGTGTATATTGGTTCTTTCAACATTTTTTTTTGAATTAGCAGCTTTGCTTTTGAGTGAGAAATCACACTAGTTTGATTCAGTAAAATGAACAAAATGATCTATAGGAAGACTAACATGTTTATTATGTCATAAACTTTGTGAAAAATAATCTAGTTTCTCTAATGCATGGTGTGTATTTTCATAGTTGTAGAGAATGAAAATAATAAAAGCAGAGGTTGGACAGAAATAGAGCCAGTTTAGTGTAGTGGTTAAGACAGGCTAGAAACTGGGAAATTGTGAGTTCTAGTTCTGCCTTAGGCACAAAGCCAGTTGGTGTCCTTGGGCCAGTCATTCTTTCTCAGACATAGGAAGAAGGCAATAGCAAACTGTTTCCAAAACAATCTTGCCAAGAAAATTGCTGGAACTAGTCTAGGCGATTGCCAAGAATTTATACTGACTTAAATCCCCCCCCCAAAAAAAACCAGAATCCCAAAATGGAAATGAAATGTTGGATGTGCATACCCAGCTATTTGTAGAACTTAGCTATTTGTAAAACAGGTGTGTATGTGTGTAGTGGCAATTTCCATCATAAATGCAAGTATACCTCTTATGCAAACATTCTGTTACAGTATATGGAAGAGGAAGATACTCCAATTAACACCCCCCCCTTTGTAGTCTCTCTCTCTCTCTCTCTCTCTCCCTCTCCCTCCCTCCCTCTCTCCCCCTCCTCCCCTCTCTTTTTGTTAGGGGAATATCAGCCTTGTAGAAGATGTTCCATGAAGTTGATTTTTCCATCTGTGCTCTCCCCAAATGCTAAGGAACTGGCTCTCCTGGGTTACAGCTGTATGCCAAGAAAAGAGATTCTTGTCTCCCTCCCTTAAGCCCAGGTGCCTGTACTTCTGCAGATGGCTCTCTGGTCTTTTCCTCTCTCTCAAGGCAATTACTAGCAGGAAAGCAATTTTTTTTCTTCCACCATTATCTGCCTGCCTGGGCTGAAACAAAGAGGAATAAAGGCCAGCTGCTCCCAACTGGAAGACTGCACTCCAATTTACTTGAAGACAAAAACTTTTAATTGATTAAGCCCAAAGAGAGAGGATGGTTTCTGTTTAATACATGGGAAATATTAAACCACCTAATAAATTCCAGTTCACTTGTTTCATAACTGAAGTAGACTTTGTAATTGTTTTGTTCAAGGTTGCCCACCTGAGAACATTTTAGCTTGCCACGATACTCCAGCACTGGCCTTATACCACCCATCAGGACTATAGCTCCCATTACATAGTATAAAATAATAACTAGAACATAATACAATATAAAATCACTATTCTTTAAACTCATCTCTATTCCCAAGACATTAATTCATGTGTATTAAATAATCCTCAAACCCAGCACTTCTTACTTGTAAACCCAAGAGCAAGGTTCAAACACTGCTAACTGCCAGGATAGTTAATATGAGTTCAAGTGGTCCTCCAAGGATGCCAACACATTCTATTTTTAAAAAATTAAAACAGGATATTAAATTGAGCCCAGAAGTAAATGGGCAGCCACTTACATTTTTATAGAGTGGATGGAACATGCTGTATTTTCCCAGCTACCATAAGCAACTTTCTGTTGTATTCTACATCAAATGGAATTCCTAAATCACCTTTAAAACCAGACCTTTGTAAAGTGTTTAGGAGTAACCAAAACATCAGAAATTCAGACAGAAATTCAGACAGAAACTAAGTCTGCTTTTCCTAAACTGGGCTACAATTGCTAAACCAGTCAAAACAGCAAGCCTTCTTGTTTCGATAGGTGAGTTTAAACATCACCAAACTATTAATTTCACCAGTGGCAGTACAATCTCCTTCAATAAAGGTGAACTTCCATTCAAATTGGCAGGTTCTTCACAGGCCTGTCAAACTGACAGCCTACGGGCCGGATGCATCACACACAGGCCATACCCACCCTGGCTCCGCAAAAGCAAAAAGCGTTGCAATACATCACAATATGTCACGTGACACGATCCAGTTTGACACCCATGCTCTATTCACAAGATTTAGCTGTGTGTGTGTTCCAAAGTAATTTCCTCTCACTTTGAAGCACTGTTGCTATAAAGAGTTCAGTATTGTTCTATTTATCAACGATTAAAAACTATTACTACATGGGCTTTTATACAATGTATATATTTTGAAAATTTACAGTATACACTTGCTTTTATAAATATGTAAGCATTCATTACACAATGGAAGTAGAAATGTTAAATTATTGGATTAAATCAGGCCGCGGGAAGACTGAATTAAGTGAATTTCCCTTTCCCTTACTTCTCTCTTATTATCTTGAGGTGAGGATCCTCAGCTGCACTCCATTTAGTTCCAATGTGTTCTGCCTCAGTATCACTGGTCCCTTCATTAAATGTCTCCCAGCATTCTTTACACCGCAGATGTTCAGCACCTTAGTACTAGTTTGGCAAAAAGGAGCTTCCATTTAAATGCTCATGTTGAATTGTCAGTCTTGGCCACAGGTAGAAAGAAGCTTTTGAGAAAAAAAAATCAAAGCACATTGTGGATGCTGGGAGGGAGAAGGATCAAAGAAATTAAGAAAGCAAGCTTTGTAAATTAAGAAAAGCCAAGAGTATCCTAGAAACAGGTTAAGGAAATGAGAGAAGAGGAACCATGTCCTGCATAAAAAAGCAAATCATCCAAATTGGCACCGCCCTTTGTGCCATTCCAAGCATATTTACACAAAAGTGCTTAGAAGCAAGCTGGAAACAGCACAACCCTGGAAAAATAATTAAGAAATGAAGTCTACTATTTGGTGGCATCTGTCCCAAAAGGGAACAAAGTGTCCTTTGTGAGGTGTCCTCTCCAGAAGGCCTTCCAGGGCTTGAGCTGTATCCATGGCCTCCTCTGGAATTCTCCCCAAAGCAAGACTTCATTGTTCCTGTTCACTCCAACGACCGCATGCAGGGATGAAAATCCCCAGAGGTTTCAAAAAATTACTGATCTGCCAAGCTTGGCTGCTTTTTTCTCAGGACATGAATCAACTTTATTGCAGTGAACAAAGAACTATTGGGGTTACTGAGATGCAGGCAGTATCAGCAAGTCTAAGCAGGGTGAAAGGGTATACAAATACTTTCAACAGCATGATGATATGTTTTGCTACTGGAAAAGCGACTGGAGTTTTTTAAAATTTGACCATACACAGCAAAGCAAAAACTACTGTATAGGCATTTCATAGACTCACTGGGGAATGCCAACAAATAAAAAAAAACCCCACAAAACATACAACCTTAAATATTTGGAATCTCAGTTTACTAGGAAAGAAAGGTAGTTGGACGGGAGAGCCTTTTTATGTGATACATTTTCCTTGATGGATTGGATCTTGTCAAACTCCTACGGAGCCACAACACAGAACAATTCCCCAGTGAAAATTTTCCAGAGAGGGCCTAGAGAAGAAAATAAAATAAAGTCTTTCCAAAGATTTAAGGTATGCTTTCAGTTTACGATATTAGTACAGTAAAATAGAAAGAACAACAAATGAAAATAAAATCACTTTCCCCCATCATCTTCTAAATTTCATTTACAGATTCCTAGTATCGGATATTTTCTTTTAAGCAGGATGGATAATGTGTGACCTAGAGCTGCTAAACTTTAACTTTCAGACACCTAAGCAATGTTAGGTGATGGTAAGATTCAGTGGTGGGTTCCTACCGGTGCAGTCTTGCCTGTTCGTCGCCGCAGAGCCGAAGAAGCTGTTGGCGTTCATGGCGCGGGGCTTCCCCCACCCGCTTTCCCCGCCCGCCGGGATGCCGCCATTTGCATTCTTTTGCCCTCTGCACAAGCAGAATGCTTTGCGCATGTGCAGAGGGCAAAAGAACGCAAACGGTGGCATCCCAGCGGGCGGGGAAAGCGGGCGGGGGAAGCCCCGCGCCGCGAATGCCAACAGCTTCTTTGGCTCTGTGGCAACGAACAGGCAAGACTGCACCGGTAGGAACCCACCACTGGCTAAGATTGCTGGTAGGCAGAATTGAACAGTCTAGAAAATTACAGGTTTCCTGTAAAGACTTCCATTTTTAAAAGATATTTTTTTTTGGTGGGGGGAGAGCTGAGGAAGGCAAAGCCTGTATGCATTCAAGAATAATTCTTTCAAGTTAATTGTGACTTCAGCCCAAGCACTCCCTTTATATTAGTCAACAATAAAGAGAATCATGAAGATAACAACAACAATGTGAAAGAACTGGAGGAGAGGCATAATTAAAATAGAACTGAGGAATCAGTAAGAATTATCATAAAGTACTGGCTATACCATGAAGACCTGCACAAAATCTTGCTCACAACTGATGCATAAACATGGCTAAAAGCAAATTCACCTGCATTTATATTTCCTAAAATAAGCGGAACAGTGTCCAAAACGTAGAAGAAAAGCAGTAGAGAAAATTATTCAAAATAAGAAAGCATTTGTTTTCCATTGACAACTGGCAGCTTATGCTCCTAGGGAATCTTTCTTTGTGTAAACCCATCAAGCAAATTATTCAGACTCTGGGGATGGTTAATATCAAATGATCTACTACTCTGGAAGCTCACATTTTTCTGTTTTGCTTCTTGTTCAGAAAGATGTAATTCCCCAAAGACACAAAGTTTTCGTAAGGTAAGTAAAACAGCTCATGTGTATCATACATTAATAACACAGGTTGAAGGTCCAATTTAAAAGCTTTAGAGGAACTGAGTACTCAACTTTTTTCACTGTTTGTTTTACTGTTTTGCTTTTGACCTTTAATGTCACCAGCCCAGAGATCTCTAATTACTAGTATCCTAGTTCAGTACTGTGTGTAGTGAATTACACTTACTATAAATTAATAATCACTGAAATACATTTTGACAATACAATCAAATGGTATTTTTTTCCCAAAAGGAAATCACAGCTTCACCCACCTTTTCTTCCCACCCAGAATATGACTCATAATTAAGGTGACCAGACGTCCCGCTTTTGGCGGGACAGACACGCTTTTCAAGCATGTGTCCCGCGTCCCGCATTCTTTCCAAAAAGTCCCGCTTTTTTGGAAAGAATGCCAAAACAGCGGGACGTCTGGTCACCTTAGCCGGGAAGCACAAAAGAGAGGTACCGGAAGCAAGTCGGGCAAAGCGGAATTTCAGCGAGGCGGCTGCCTGCTGGGGGAAGGGGGGCTGCTCCTCCTCTCCTTCCCCCGCCCCATCCCTAGCCCCGTCCTCAGAGGCGCCGCTGCTGTTGGGATGCGGGTGGAGGGATGAGGGACGAGGAGCCGTCGCCGGTTTGAGCTCACGAGCGGCCCCTCCGGCGGCGCAAACAGCCCTTCCTCGTCCCCCTCCCCTTCCTTCCCCCCGTCGCCTCGCTGCCGCCATTGCCCTGGGGCCGGCCAGGCGACCGGGCGACCACGGAGCTTGGATGCCTGGAGCTCGCGACAGGTAAGCTGCCGGCTGCCTCCTTTCCCCGTCTCCCGCCTCCCGTTCGTCGCTTGCCAGCCCGGCCCCAGGGCAGCTCCCGAAGGGGAGGCGGGAGGCGAGGAAAGGCCTCCCGCCTCCCCCCACCCACCTGGACGCCGACATTTGCTGTGTTTTGCCCTCTGCGCATGCGCAGAGGGCAAAACTCAAATGGCGGCGCCCAGGCGGGCCCGCCCCCCCGTCCCGCTTAAAAAAAAATCTGGTCACTTTACTCATAATCCTTTCCAGACCAACAAGCTCATATGGTGTTTATGCTTTTGTCCATGTCCATACATATAAATGGAAAAGGCTCAGCATAATCAACACATTAAAAAGAGATGGCAGATTGGCAAAAGTACCACTTTCATTCTGTCGCCATCAGTTCTGCAGAGCAACAGATGAACACAAGCTAATGAATGAAATTCTCAGGGAAATCAGCAGCATTTTGTAACACATGGTGAAAGTCTCCCCGGCGTATTCATCTTCCACAGTCTATTTTATGGCTTATCCATCAAGCAACACAGGAAAAAGGGGGGGAAACTGTCTTGAGAATAAGTTGATGTAAGATATCATTCTAGAACATATAGCTGTGGAATTACTATGGGAGGAGGGGAATCTGCTCTTAAGCATCACAATAAAAGCAACAAATGAATATTTGAAACCACTAGGCACTCGGACTGCTGGAAATTATTCACAGCAGGAATAAAACAAAAGCAGGAAGTAACAAATCTACAAATTCAGAGGTGAATAATTGTTCTTTTATAGCCTTTACAAGTTTCTAACCCCATAATAAGTCCAATCCAATAACACATTCCTTGGTTCTCTGCATGCAGCTTTCAAAGAAAAAGAAGTTCTCTAGAAAAGGAGGAGATGATGCAAAACTGCTCAAAGCCTATAGGGCCACTTCACATAATTGCCAGATGGACTAGCAATGACAACAACAAAACCTTTGCATGTGGTGCAATGCAGAACAAACCCTAATATCAAAAGGTTTACTTCAGTAGAGAGGATATTTTGTATAAGCAAAGGACTGCACTTTTAACACTCTGTTCAAATAGAAATATAAGAGGAAAACCTAGTTGTGCATCAGAATTCCACGATCATCAAAGACAGTGTGATCTCTTCAAACGACATGAAACACAAAATAAAAGCTCTAGCTAGCTTTAAAGGTTAAAACTCTCCTGTAATCAACTTCAATCATCGAAGGCTTTCTATATGAGCAATACATACAAATAAAAGATCCGGTGTGTGTATCAGTTTCATTTATATGTCCTACTATTGGTACTGTATGTCCTTTGTGATAAAGTAGAAACACATTCATATTGTATCCGGCCAAAAACAACATGAGAACAAAGGAGAAAAAGCAGAAGAGGAGAAATGGGACACCTTGCCAACCTCTGATTATTAAGGTAAGTGACGAATGGGGAGATAGATATATGTGCACATGCACTTGCACAATTTGAAGTCAACTAGCCTCAGCAGAGTTGCCTCCAGCTTCCCTCAGGCAAAGTGCCTACTAAGCCTGCCTTGTCCTTTCTCAGAAGTGTATATTACTTTTGAAAATTCTCAGCTACTATAGGCAAAACGATAAGAACTGAAGAAAACCTGAAGTATGCTTTTTGGAGCAGGGAACTGCCATTTTGAGTTTCCCAATATAGTAAAAGGAAAGCTTCCGGGGCTGAAGTGACTCTTGAGACAGCCAAAGAATGTTGAAAGTATGTATATACAATTATGAACAAAGAATAGGAAGATCCTGCTAGGAAGCTAAATTATTGTGCTCTCAAAGCGCACATAAGGCTAAGAATATCAAGGCAACGTAAGAGCTTCTAAGCGGAGATATTGAAACTCAAGTCTGCACAACCATCCTATCACAAACCTGCACTGTTTAATTCTAAGTCTGATACATACAGTAAGTACACAATCTGTGCAATGAAGAAGGTAGTCTGTACAAACTCTGAATTACATTTCTTCACAGGGTCTAGCACTGAAAACAAATCCATAACCCACTCCTCTAGATGGTTGGTTGGTTGGTTGGTTCATTCACTCAAAAGACACACTTAATAACACAGTTTATTTCATTGCAGTTTATTAAATGCATCCTATTATCTGGAGATGGCATAACATAACAGACTTGTCACGGTGTGAATATTGCCAATTGTATGTATATGCAGGGTGATGCATCTCTATCCTAATATTATGGTACATTCCAATACAAGCAGGACACGTGATGTGATCTGCGCATGTGTGCATTCCTGATTCTCCATTATACACTTCTGCCTTTGATTCTGACCGGAGCGGTCACGATTTATTAGCAAGGATGTAACTATTCATGATTTATTGTTTTTGTACTGAAATAAATATTTTCTATTAGACTTTTAATCTTGGCTTTGTTTTCTAAATGTCTGAATTCCAAGAAAAGATCCACTTCGCCTCTACAAGATTTATTCTCACCTTAACAAGACTGAGCCACAAAGTAGTCAGTCACATTTCAACTCAGGAGGCGCCATGAATCATGGAAGTTATGTATGGAAGCTATGTATTAAAGTGGAAGTTGTTATGTATTAAAGAAAAGGAGAGCAATGGATTGACTGAAGAGATAACAAAACTCAGTAGGCCATTCGCGGCAGAAGAATCTCATTACCATCAGTGGAGCAAATCCGCTGTAGAGGTTCGCTCAGTCACAGGCAATGCAACAAATGGGCCAAGAAGTTGGATTATAGGCTATGACATGGTATAGAGAAATCATCAGCCAATTTTTTTGGCTGCAGGTACGATGATGTACGCAACCATTTCTTCCACATGTTTGCATATGAAATGCAGTAGGTCCGCAAGTGTCTGATTAGATACACAAGCTTGAAACAAATCTGAGAGATACATTCATAACAAAAATGCAGCTGTTCCCCAAACAACTCATGGACTCTGCTGGGGATAGTGTATTCGCACCTCAAAAGCTCTCAAAATCATCTTTACAAATGATATGCAACAGTGAATGCCTTTGGAAAGGTAGCATGTGAGCCAATCATCAGTATGTCACCAAAAACAGCAACATCTGCAGGGATGAGCCAGAATTATTATTTGTTCTTCTAGTCCAACACTCCCTCGCCACCCCCACCACCCCCAAGCTTTTCTTGAACTCCTTCATCTGAAGACTGTCACAGTTCCTGAGAATATCAAATTCTGGGATCAGGGAATATGACAATATTAACAGAACTGCTTCCCAAAGTCCCTGATGCTTTTTATTAATTTAGAGTTCTATGAATATCAATGAAAAATTTAAGAGAGCGGTATAAAATATTTGCTTCTTTTTTTAAGGCTTCATTCATTAGAGTCAATCTTATTTTTCCCCACATAAAGTTTTATAATATTTATATACATGAACATATTTAAAGAAAATAAAAGAACAAAGTTATATTTTCTTAATAGTTTAATCACCAAACTGGACTAACAAGTTGGTATTTAGGCATCCTTACAAAATACTACTAAAGTAGTCTATCTGAATTACTACACATTGGTCCTATGAGTATGTTTATTGCCAAGATTTCTTCCTGTAGCTCAGAGTTGAGGATGTTTCTGAAATGCAGCCTCAAGATATTGCTCAACTACAATTCCCAACACTCCTCACTATTGTTTATAGTAGCAAGCATTGCCAGGGGTACCATCAACATCCAAAAGGCCCCAAGTTTCACACCCAAATTCAACTGATGTGGTTATATACGCTAAGTTGTGCTTATGTAAGCCAGCAATGGCATGGATTGTAAATCCACAACTTTTACCAGAGCATGTGTGTAGAGAATAGCTTGAAATCATCAAATGTGTGTCACAGGTCCCCAATTGAAATTCCAGTTTTAACACTCTAGATAGCAATTGTTGCAACTTAATTTGATGAAGAGGGGATGGGAATCGCCATAGTTGTGTGCTGCACAAGATGTTGTTGCAAAAGACCAGCAGTGGTCTCAGAATAAGACAGCTTTAGTGAAAATAATTAGATTTGTGGTTGGATCAGTCAATTATTCTTTTTTTTCATACACTGCTCCTTCTGACTGCAAGCATCAAGTGATGCATATTACATTACTTTTCTGAACAGCTGTAGTGAAATTGAACAATTTTAATTTCCGTCTCAAGAGTAGTGAATGAGGGCAGTGACAGTGTGCATTTTACTGGCTGATCATATGTTCATTCCATTTTCTGGAAAATATATCAGAATGGGGTGCCCATGAAAAGACAGCAAGCTTTAAGAATCAGTTCCCATCATTAATCTCTAAAATACTATGATTCACTAGCTGATAACAAACATCAACAGACAGCATTGCACAAGTCTCTACTGTTGTATTATAACAAAACCGACTACTCAAATGTAGGTTTTCAAATACCGGTAATCTTCTTTAGTTTTTAATCAATGTGAAGTTCTATACTAGGGGCTATTATCCTATTTTTCTCCTACTATGGATCAGGGGTGGGTTCCACTTACCTTCACTACCGGTTCGCAACCCCCATTACATCACGCAAAACACCTGGAAATGACCCTCTGCGCATGTGCAGAGGTTTTTTTTTTGCAAGCTGTGGCGACCGGAGGACCGGTTCAGGAGCGTGGACTGCCAGTCATCGCTGCCGGTTCAGTGAGCGGCGGTAAATTTCCACTACCGATTCTAAAGAACCGGTCCGAACCGGCAGCAAACCACCACTGCTATGGATGGTATGTACATCCCGATTTGAATTATAAAAATTAAAGACAAAAAGTGCTAAAAATCAATAGATACATATTTTAATGGCGAGTTTCATACTCAACTTAAGAAAGCTATTGGTTTTGAATTCTGAAGATGGGGCAGATGTAAAAGCATTATCTACTGCCAATAGTTGGTGGAATTCATTTTACTATTTTACTATTTACTAATTTTACTATTTACTATGTATTTTATAAAGGCCAAGTGGCAGTATTTCTTCTCTCCCTCCCTCCCTCCCTCCCTCCCTCCCTCTCTCTCCCTCCCTCCCTCCCTCCCTCTCTCTCTTAGTTCCTATCTTAAATATAGCTGAAGATCAATTCACCAAATTTCATACACATATACTATAAATATTTATCTTCTTTTCTATATCCGTGATTACTATATGTTCTTCTATATATACACATTATTTTCTGGTCTATTTTTTTTTATTACTTACATTTATATAAATTTAATAATTGGTATTTACACATTTACACATTCTATACTCCATTATCCCTGTTCTTTAACCATTCATAAAATCTATTCCATGTTAAATAATATTCTGATTCCTCCTTGTCTCATCATCTTATCCATCTCAGCACAGTAAAAAAAAAATTCTTATAATTTCCTCATCATTCGGTATGTCGTTATTCCAAGTGGCAGTATTTCTTCTTTACCGTGTCACTGCTAATGACCCAAGAAATGGACACAGAATGATTATCTGGAGCCTTTCCAGAGGTCAGATAAGCAAGCAGTCTAAGGTTCGGATCCTTCCTCTTTGTTCCCAGCAAGTCACATATATGTTTATTTATTTTATTTTTATTTATTTATTTAGTTTGTCAAACATGTACGAGATAACAGGTATAAGTATAAACATGGACATGAGCACAGGAAATGAGTACAAATAAATGGGGACCGTAGGACAGGGACGGTAGGCACGCTGGTGCACTTATGCACCCCCCTACAATTACGTTTATTTATTTATTTATGTTTAAGTGAATCAGCTTCATTTTTCACTAAACCAATTACATTATGTCCAAAGTCTATGAGCTGTGATTCTTTTACTGAATGATCAGTTTAAATAAGGCAACGTTTGAAATCATGCCTTGAAACCGGGTTGTTATAAACCAATTGTAAATGAGCTACAGTTCTCCAAGTTAGATATTAAACTGTGGCTTATTTAAAAGTGGTAGCAGATGCTTCCAATGCCCCCCCCCCCTTTTCCTCAGCGTGAAAGAGAAGAGCAAAGGAACGGACTTGTTTATATAGTATAAAACTATGTTTTCTGTTCTGTCTGAATGTGGCCGGTCAAATGTTCTGTGAGAAATAAATAAAGCAAGATGGAGATTTGCCACTCTGTTGTTTGGCCCTTACTCCTGCATCTGTCAATATATCACTGTTCATCCCTTAGCAAGAGCAATCCACCATGGCGTTCACAGCTAGCTATCAGATTATCTTGTTAACGAATATCCAGCTGTTCCAGCCATTTCTTTGACTGTGCATCTTCTTCCAAAATTTTACAGGGGACTATCAGATGTGGCATTGCGTTCCATCCTCTTTACTCAGGTAATTTCTCATACAATTATTTATGTCTTGCATTAAGGTAAATGCTAGGGAAGATTATTTTCCTTAATCCAGAAAGAAAATCTTTTTTTTTCTGATAGTGGAATAGGTAGTCAGTCAGAATAAAAATATACCTCTAATGAAAATAAGATTTGTTTGGCAGCAATGACAAGCACCCAATCAAATTCACTTTCAAACTTGCTTTTTATTGAATTCTCTCTGCAATAAAATATACTGTAATTTTAAAAACAGGGAGGGGAAAATAAAGTAAATAAATAAAATTAAATAAATAAATAAATAATAAATAAATAAGAGCTGAGGTGGCGCAGCGGTTAGAGGCAGTACTGCAGGCCACTTTAGCTGACTGTGATCTGCAGGTCAGCAGTTCAAATCTCACCGGCTCAAGGTTGGCTCAGCCTTCCATCCTTCCTGAGGTAGGTAAAATGAGGACCCAGATTGTTGGGGGCAATATAAATATACATTGCTTACTGGTGTAAACCGCTTAGAGCAGGGGTGGCCAAACTATGGACTTCAACTCCCAGAATTCCTGAGGCAGCCATGCATAGAACCATAGTTTGGCCACCCCTGGCTTAGAGAGTGCTTGCACTGTGAGGTGGTATAGAAATCTAATAAACAAACAAATAAACAAATAAACAAATAAAATAAATAAAATAAAAAGTTCATGCAAAACCTGAGTCTTTTGCTAGACCTTTAGGAATTATTTAGAAAATAAAGTAAGAGATGTGTAACTGTCCTACCGACTATATTGTCTGTTCATTTAAGGTATTGACATTGACATGAGAATATGACATATGCTTGGTTTATAAATATATTGCTATTTTCTTTTCTGCATTCTTTTCAGTGACTGCAAAGAAAGTCCAGGATGCCAGGCTTCATTCTTCAGTGGGCAGATTAAAGCCCAGAAGCAAGGAAGACACCCAGTTTAGCTGAAGGTTTTCTCCTGGCAATCAGGAGAAATGTGGCAGAAAATTGTTGGAGACAACTACCTGATGCCTTTTATCATAAATCATCAGAACTTTAGTTGCATATGTTGCATATGTTTTCAGACATTTTATGAAGATGGTTGGTAATCGTAGATAAATTTAAATGCTATGAAATTTATTCTAACATCAGCTATGCCGTTCTTTTCTCAGTTTGACTGGTAGGTAGTATGGAGATAAAAAGCAAAACAAAACAGTTCCTATAAATTTGATGTCTCTTGATCTACTTGAGTTGCACTAACTAGCTCAGATCTTAGCACTACATTCAATTTTCCTACATCTCATAAAATACCTGAAAGCAGAAATACAAGTAACGATCCACAGTTACATGCATAATTGTAAATGGGAAATATGTATTCTTAACCCGCAGAAGGTATTGTGTTTAATTTTGTACCATGTACAGTAGAAGGTGTTCACTTAGGGATTCACTGAAATTTACAATTCTACTAAATGTAGAAGAGCTGCATGCAAAAGTGCCTACACTTTCGCATCCAGCTCTTCTACATTGTGTTATTTTTCACAATATTTTCCGGTTATCACCATGGAAATGTTCTATTATTTGATTCCATGTCGGGCTCATGACCTTTGAGAAATATTTGTGTGGTCACTGTTAAAATCCTGGAATAACTTGGTTGAAACTTTTAGCAAATTCAAATCAAATTCCAAATTAATTAATAGTCAGAAGCCATTTTCACCATTCCCTTTCCTTTAATCATTTCTTTCTACCTTACAATTGGAGGGAAAAGCAGTTATCTAGATTTAATTATTTATACATTTATATTTCTGCACCATTTTCTTCCATTTTTACAACCCTCTTTCCTTTGCAGTTATCACAAATTCCCTAAAGTACAATAAAAGCACAATTAAATGGCAAAATCCATATTGCCTAAATATAGTTATTAGATCTACTCAAGATGATAAAGTAGTATAGAAGCTTTGGAATCGTTAAGAACTCTCTATCAAGCAAGATGGTAAATAGCAAAAAGTAAAAAATCTGAACTTGAGAGATGTTCTAGCTACCTCTATTTAGTTTTTGAAGAGGTATGGGAAAGTACAGATATGTAAATTACATCCTATCAAATGGTCAATTTCAGCTTATATCAGAATAGTCTTCAGTCCTGCCAGGGAGATGAAATATGATCAACCATTCTTTCAAAATATAAAATTTAGCTATTAAACTCTAACCTGTCTTCATTCTTATGGGAAACACAGGAGATGCTGATTTCAGCTGAATCTGGCACATCTTAATTTTCCGGACTGAACCAACAAGAAACAGCATTTCATTGTCCATTCATCAATAATTACTTGATTTTAAATGTGTTACTATTATTGATTCATAAGAAAGCCTTCTACCAAAACTGGAAAATTGGAAAAATGCCACTGCAAAACATATTTTATGGAGCAAGTTACCAGTTTTGGAATACTTGCAGAACCTTTAGAAATAATCAATGAATCTCTATTAATTTGTGATTAGGTATCTAATTTACTATTTTCAGATATGCTGGGAAGATTCCGGTTTGTCTCCCTTTATACTATAGTATACCTTGTTGTACTATACAAGGTACATTTCTTAGGCTGTTCAGAAGGGAAACAGAAGAGCACTGTAAATATTACTGATTAAACACATGTATACTTATCTAGATCCATTTCAGTTTAGCATCAGGCACATTTCTGGAACTGGAACAGCTCTGGTCTTCTCTATGCCAGGAACTAGAGTGGAGATTATATGCCTTATGGTTTGCTGGACATTTTGGCAGTGTGTGATACCACTGACTATGCATCCTTCTGTTCTGCTGGCAGGGATATATCTGGAATGTACTATTCTGGAGTGCCAGTCTTCTTTTACTTTAATACATGTTAATGAATATTCCATATACAAAGCATGTAACTGTTCAAGCTCCAATTTAATAGGTCTAGAAGTATGATACGATATGATTTTTTAACATAAACATTCAAAGGTTCTTTTACATTCTTTTCTAAATCTTTACAATGAAGCTATTGTCATTCTCTTCAGCTATGAGGTCTTATCATCTATAAAACCTTTTTAACATATCCCAGACAAGCCTCACTTTTGTCAATCATCTGTTTATCGACAAACCAAAGATCCTCTAGCAATATATTAAGGTATCACCTTATACCATTTATTTATTTATTTATTTGTTTGTTTGTTTATTCATTTATTCATTCATTTATTCATGCCTTTATTGTTTTTACAAATAACTAAAGGCAGGAAACATATCCAACATACCTTTCTCTTCCTGTGGCAACAACAACCAGTGAGGTGAGTTGGGCTGAGAGAGAATGACTGGGCCAAAACCACGCAGCTGGCTTTCATGGCTAAAGTCGAACTAGAACTCATGGTTTTCCTGCTTTCTAGCCTTGGTGACTTAACCACTAAAACAAAGTGGTCTCAATTACGGTGATCAGGAATGGACTTATCTAAAACTATCTGACTAAATGACCTAGGGATTGAAAGGTTACAAAATAATCTAAACAAGAACATGCATCATGAAGATGACAAAAAAGTATATTTCTGTTTACCGTATTTTTCGGAGTATAAGACACACCTTTTTACCCTCAAAAAGAGGGTGAAAACTTGGGTGCGTCTTATACACTGAATGTAGCCCCACCCACCCAGTCACCCCCACCCTTTGGCCTCTGCCTGCCAGCAATTTACCTCTTACAGCAAACAGGGCAAAGCCTGATTAGCACAGGAAGAAAGTATCTGCCTCCCGACACACAGTGACTCAGAAGCCAGGTGGTAAAATGAAGCTAACTATGGTGGTCGTGAGGAGACAAATTGAAATAGACCGCTGGCAATGTTTGACTGCTGAAATTGAAAGGAAGTAAACTGCAAGCTGCTGTGGCCTAGAGGAAAGAGCTCTTGCCTCACAATCAGGAGGTTGTGAGTTCTATCTTAGGTAGAGGCAGATTCTGTTACTTTGTTAAATGTTTGTAGAGTGTTCAAATTATTAGACTTATTTTTTAAAGACTGCTTTATTATTGTTCTAGACAACTTAACAAAATGAAGAAGCTTTTTAAAATAAATGCTTGCTCTGAAGAGGCCCAGTGCTTTTGTATCTTCTTTTAAATAGCAGAGAATGTATACTTCCAGAAAGCCACATAAAATTTAAAGATCTGTAAAAGTATAATCTGAAATGTAATAGTGTCCTGTTCAGTAAATTTCCTGACAGTTAGGACAATTAGAACTGAAGTTAGAACTGAAGTGGTGTAGGGTTCCTGCCTAAGCAGGGGGTTGGACTAGAAGACCTCCAAGGTCCCTTCCAGCTCTGTTATTATTGGAGGAGTTGGTGTGATTACATTTAAAAAAACTTTCTGGCATTATGTACATTTCTCCAATTCTTTGCTATTTCTATGGGTCAGGCACACATGCACAGAAATACACAGCAAACAGTGTATATCATCTGTACTGTTTGCTGTTTGCTGTTTGGCAAATTGCTGGGAGGCAGAGGCCTTTTTTCCTTGTTTTTCTCCCCCAAAACTAAGGTGCGTCTTATACTCCGGTGCGTCTTATACTTCGAAAAATACGGTAATTAAATTTAGCCTTATTCATATGATCCCAGTTTTTCTCCTGAGGTAGATTCCAAAATTTGAAGGTGGAAAACGTATCTCTGATGATTGTGCCATTAATATGTGGTATCTCTTTGAGATCAACTTTCTTTACAGTATTTAAAAACTAAATAGATAACTAGGATACATCAGCCATGGATCTGAAGTGCACTGGCAAAATACATGGGTGGCATACAGCTCCATTTTTATTTAATATCAAGGAAACTATTGAAGATAGTAAGTTGCATAAGGGCTGTTTATTGAAGAATAATTCAAACCAGGAAGATATCCCCTTAGTTAATTAAGATGGAGATATACTGTATGTATCTGTATATTGGAAGAAAGATTCAAGTTCTCTTAAATCAGGTTACACTCCTTTTTAAAAATCTGTTTTGCAATGTTCTTGGATTTGGCTTTTCATGTGGTAATCCACAGGGTAACTGAGTACCTTTGACACATTGGGATATGTCAAATGCATCAGCTGTACTTTTTATCAAGAAAAGCAACCAAGGTTACATCAATGCTGTAAAAATAAAAATCACAAGAAGAGTTGGCCCAGAACATAATAGAAATCATATAATTTTGATAGCTTTGTGTGGGTTGCTAGTTTACAAAGTATTTGCAGTACTTTTAAAAACTCTAAAGGGTCCAAAATTCCTAAAGGGTTGCCATACATTAGACCAGTGTTTCCCAACCTTGACAACTTGAAGATGTCTGGACTTCAACTCCCAGAATTCCCCAGCCAGCATTCGCTGGCTGGGGAATTCTGGGAGTTGAAGTCCAGACATCTTCAAGTTGCCAAGGTTGGGAAACACTGCATTAGACTAACTTTCCAGTTTGTCTAAGATCAGAAATAAATTCTTATCTGTGTTCCACCAAGATTAGACACATGAGTGATAAACATGAGAGGTGTATTGATCCAACAACCCTCTCCATTTTCTCAGGATATAAGCAGGAAATTGATTCAGATAAATGTGATTACACAGTGCAATGGACACCACAGATATGGTACTTTACAAAATAGTACCAGGTCCAGCACATACCCAAGCAACCAGGTCCACAAAGAACAGCCTCAACTTGTCTTATATATTGGTGCAAAGAAGAATACATCTGAGAAGTCGCAAAGTATTCCATAGTTGCAGATTTTTTTAAAAAAAAAATCTATCTTTTGCCATTTCCAATTACGACAGGGAAAAATAGAGTTATAGTGAGGCAGGACATAAAGTGAAGCAAGTCATAAAGTGAAGCAAGACATAAAGAAGATTCTAAAGTCATTCAAGTGTAGACTTAACCACAAACAAATTGCAGGAAGCTTAGATAGATACGTTTGCAAGATACCTGTGAATCCTTTCCGAACAGGAAAGGGAGAACAAGATATTTTAGCTTTCTTTAGTATAGCAACAAGGGCTCATCCATAATGTAACCAATCATTGATATTTCCCTGTTTTGCTACTTTTGAGGAGTATATAACTACTTGCTTTTCCATAAGAGGGGGTTCAGATGTTGCTTCTGCTATATTGCTCTAGTCTGAACCTATTTGCGCAAATAATCAAACTTATTTTGACTCCGTGGTCTGAGTCTTGTCATTCCTGCAACAATAGCAAGCTCAAGCAGAGCTTGCTGGTAAGGATGCAAAGGAATGTGTTTCAGAGATATTCAATAAATACAGTTCTTTAATATAATTGCTTCTCGCCAACTCAAACTCTGTTTATTACAGTGGAAAAGCAAAAGGCTGGAGTTCGCTCAAAGAGGTATTATTTAGCTGCTAATGGAAGGACCACATTGTTTTATTCTGAGCAGGAAACACATGCTGGCTTGAAAAAAGACCAGTCCAACTTCTTAAGCGTATCTGTTCAAAAACAACCAATGAGTGTAAACTTATGTTTAGCCAGTTCTTGCCTTTTTAAATACATTACAATGATAAAGCAGAGCATGCTGAATATGCATTCAGAGACAGACAAGTGTGCATTCTTTTAAATAGGCAGCTGAAGAGAATAAAGGATTTATCATAAGGAAGAATTGCTGCAAATTTGGTACATTTACTAAGCATTGTGCTGGCATGTACCATTAATTGAGTTACCACTGACTTGCATAGACCATTTGTGCATATAAATATATTCAGACATTGCTCCTTTCTGCATTCAGATATGCCCTCAATGAAAAGACTCCTACTCAGTGAAAAGAATTCTCTACATCTTTGAGTGCCTGTTCAATTAAACCTGCAGAATCCGTGAGCAGATAATTGATGCTTACATTTCCTCCTGTGTAGATTTTTTGGTATGGAGTCTTAGCAGATTGATGTTTGTCATCCTTTTCACTAACATAAAAGCACGGATGCCTTTGTTCAAATCAAAGCACATATTAGTTGGAAAGGGACAAAACAATTCTAATAAGTAATCGTAGGCTGAGAATGTTTGCACTGCCTGAGGTCAGAATTTTCTCCATCATTCTCTGGTGCATTCTGAAAAGTTGGCTAAGAAAATGCCAAATAGATCACATGTTGCTTTAAAAATCTCCATACTTTCTAGAAAGTTTGCAGAGCTCAAAAGATTACATTAAAGATGGTGCACCCAATAAAACGTTGCAGTTAGTGGCAACATATATAACACAGAAAGTATTTCCTAAATTATTACAGATTAATCCTTAGAGGAGGGAAGTAATGCTGAGTAATAGTAACTTGTCTAATGAGCTCATGGAAGAGGTGAGGTAATTCCAAGTTTGCAGCCCTTGCTCTAATCAAATGCTAATGCTAACACGGTAAAATATACACACAGACTCCTCCTACCAGGCAAATGAGCTTCTTGACTGATTTGGAACCTGTTCAAAATTTGCTTGATAATTAGTTCCAATACTTAAGTTTATGAATGCCAAACTTAAGCAACTTGATTCATACAGTATATGGAGAGTTGTTCAATATTTGAACTCATTAGTTATAAATATATCTTGGGCAAGCATTATTCTTGAATCATTAAGTTGGCCCTTCGTTCAACCGTACTGGGAATTACAACTAACAAGGTACTGTTCAACTGACATGGATCTAGAAGTCCACTTTATCAATATGTTAGAATAAGACAGGACAGGATAGGATTTTTTATTGGCCAAGTGTGATTGGACACACAAGGAATTTGTCTTGGGCATATACTCTGAGTGTACATAAAAGAAAGGTACTCTGCATTGATAATTATGGGGATGAGTAAACTACTACAAATCCATATCCCTGCCTTGTGTATTCATTCATAAGTCTATTCTATTTTTGTATTAATCTGTTGTTTTTAAAAATGCATATGTGTTCATAAAAATGTTCAGAATCTGAATCCCACTGAGGGAAGAACTTCACTTATTCACAGGCGATTGTTGTAATTCTTTACAATCTCCTGCTGGTTGCAGAGAGGACAAAACTATTTTTGTCTGTTTTGTATCCAACTCCAATCTGCTACTGAACTGCATGAGAAAATTGCAAAGAGAAAAGCAAAGAAAGGGCAAAAAAGACAGATTGTATCCACACAACCCCTGCTTTCTGTTGGTGGAAGTTTCTGGGTGTATTTATGTCAAGGAATGCACTTTAAGAACTATACAAGAATGAGCTTAACGTCCCTGATAACCACGATGGGGTGGTCACTGACCTCGAGCCAGACATCCTAGAATGTGAAGTCAAATGGGCCTTAGGAAATCTGAGCAACAACAAAGCTAGTGGAGGTGACAGTATCCCAGCTGAGCTATTCAAAATCTTAAAAGACAATGCAGTAAAAGTGCTACACTCAATTTGCCAGCAAATTTTGAAAACTCAACAGTGGCCACAGGATTGGAAAAGGTCAGTTTACATTCCAAAGAAAGGCAATGCCAAAGAATGTTCAAACTATTGCACCATTGCACTCATTTCACATGCTAGTAAAGTTGTGCTTAAAATCCTACAAGCTAGGCTCTAGCAGTATGTGGATCGAGAACTACCAGAAGTACAGGCAGGATTTCGAAGAGGCAGAGGAACTAGAGATCAAATTGCCAACATACGCTGGATCATGGAGAAAGCTACGGTAGGGAGTTCCAGAAAAACATCTACTTCTGCTCCATTGACTATGCTAAAGCCTTTGATTGTGTAGATCACAACAAATTGTGGCAAGTTCTTAAAGAGATGGGAGTACCAGACCATCTTATTTGTCTCTTGAGAAACCTATATGTGGGTCAAGAAGCAACAGTGAGAACTGGACACGGAACCACTGATTGGTTCAAAATTGGGAAAGGAGTCCGGCAAGGCTATATACTGTCACCCTGCCTATTTAACTTATATGCAGAGCACATCATGAGAAAGGCGGGGCTAGATGAATCAAAAGTTGGAATTAAGATTGCCGGGAGAAATATCAACAACCTCAGATATGCAGATGATACCACTCTAATGGCAGAAAATGAAGAGGAACTAAAGAGCCTCTTGATGCGGGTGAAGAAGGAGAGTGCAAAAGTTGGCTTGAAACTCAACAGTAAGAAAACTAAGATCATGGCATCTGGCCCTCTCAATTCCTGGCAAATAGATGGGGAAGAAATTGAGGTAGTGACAGATTTTATTTTCCTGGGCTCCAAGATCACCGCAGATGGAGACTGCAGCCAAGAAATTAAAAGACGCTTGCTCCTGGGGAGGAAAGCTATGACAAATCTAGACAGCATACTAAAAAATAGTGACATCACCCTGCCAATAAAAGTGTGTATAGTCAAGGCTTTTGTCAAGGTTTTCCCAGTTGCAATGTATGGCTGTGAAAGTTGGACCATAAGAAAGGCTGAGCGCGAAAGAATTGAGGCCTTTGAACTATGGTGCTGGAGAAGATCCTGCGAATCCCTTGGACTGCAAGGTGATCAAACCGGTCAGTCCTAGAGGAGATCAACCCTGACTGCTCTTTAGAAGGCCAGATCCTGAAGATGAAACTCAAATACTTTGGCCACCAAATGAGAAGGAAGGACTCACTGGAGAAGAGCCTAATGCTGGGAAAGATTGAGGGCAAAAGAAGAAGGGGACGACAGAGAATGAGGTGGCTGGATGGAGTCACTGAAGCAGTAGGCGTGAGCTTAGATAGACTCCAGAGGATGGTAGAGAACAGGAAGGCCTGGAGGAACGTTGTCCATGGGGTCGCGATGGATCAGACACGACTTCGCAACTAACAACAACAAAAACTATTCAATCTGTACTTTTGATTTTTTTTTCTTAAAATGCATACTACTAAATGCATTTGGGTGCTTTAAGACTAGTACTACACAGAAAAATTTAGAAAAGGTGAAATCCTGACAATTTTGATTGCAGGCAAGGTCAATTCTCTCTGGAATTGATGAAAATTAAATGCTGCACTACCTTTATTATAAATGTTGTTATCCATATAGACATGTTCAATTCATGACATCATTGACCATATAATAAAAAAGATAGAATTCTTGTACTGCAAATATTTTTCCCCTTATAACTAAAACCATTTTTGAGATCATTATGGATAATCATGACATCTAAAAGTAGTGAAAACTGTTGTTCAAAAATGTTCCTGAAGAATTGATTCTGAAATATATGGACTGAATGACCATTTCTTAGTTCCTCAAAGGCCTTCTCCATTTACTGATCGATTGATTGCAATTTGTATGTCATTTCAATCTAAGTAGGACTCTAAGCAGCTTATATTTTTCAAGAATAAAATTAAAATAATAATTATCAATTCAATAAGTCCCAAATAGCATAGTTTGATGGATGCCTTCTTACAGGTCTTTTTCCATGAAATGAATTTTACTCACAGTTGTTTGCTTTATCTTAGAAAAAGCACACTTTTTTGAGCAGGCTCCCCGGATACAAATTTCATCACCTCTACTGATGGACAAGGGGAGCTAAAGTCAAGCACAGCAGGAGGGCACTAGTTAGGAGTGCATTATGGACAATTGCCCTATTGCCTTGGCCAAGAGATGATTTCTGTCTCCAAAAATCTAGTTTAGTGGAGAAGCGATTAGAAGAGCAATCTGAGAAAATCTCCTTTTCATCTCAGTTTTAAGCATTAGGGCATTCTTTTGTCAAAGCGATATAAAAGCTTGGCAAAATCTCTTGGAATAAAACAAAGTCCCAAAAGACAGTAAGATGTACTACTGTTGCCACCTTAATGAACACAGGGAAATGTGTGATCTTTGAGACAAATGCAGAGGTCTCTACAATCAATAATCCAATTTAATTTCACAAGGACAGTCATTCATACAAGCCTACATGAAACACCAAACGCACTCCATTTTTTCGGAATAAAGCCTCTCTCTCTATCATCAAAAAAACATCAACCTTCATGTACATTCTTTTTCTACCTTTTTTTTGCAAAAAATAAAAGGGGGGGGGCTGTTAAAAGTCTTAACTTGGCTGTTCCCCCCCCCCACTTCAGATCTAAAACAGGCAAGGATCTGGATCGGGCATGGTTGCTCTACACCTGTACCTATTGGTTTCTCTTAAGTTAGACCTTTTCCTGAGCTTGCACATTAACCAAAGATGCTTTGAAAATATATGCTCAAGTTAAGGAGGCATTAAGGAGAATGTTGCCATCTGTTTCATTCAAACACTATTTTTGATTCTGTATTTCCAGAATCAGGATGCAAGTCTGTTAACAACCCGCCAATAACAACAGTGAGGATGCATATATCAGGTTAGAGGTATCCTTGCTTGTTTCAGATGCAAAAAGTAGGTATCTCTATCTTCCACTCTTTTTAAATATGGAACAGAAAGAAACTGTCAGCCCTGGAGCCCATCTTTTACTTTGGATCTTCAGGGAGGGAGGGAGGGAGGGAGGGAGGGAGGGAAGGAAGGAAGGAAGGAAGGAAGGAAGGAAGGAAGGAAGGAAGGAAGGAAGGAAGGAAGGAAGGAAGGAAGGAAGGAAGGAAGGAAGGAAGGAGACACTGGGACTTCACCCAGAACTCTGGGTATCTGCTGCTTCTTTGCATTTATCATATTTTGGCATCAAACTAGAAGGTCTACTTGAAAAATAGTGTGAGGAAGGTACTCTCTGGCAATGCTCCATCCATTGTCTCATGATTCCATTTTAAGAAATGCTTAAAATGTTTCGTGAGCCAAACTGCCCTTGCCTAAATTGTAACACAATCTAAGAGGTTTTTTTTTATAATTGTATCAAACTATAATTCATTCTGCATTCAGGAAAAATAATCTCACCTCCCTTTCTGCCCACATATCTTGCTTTGATCTTCTACATTCTGTTCTGAAATCTAGAAATAGTTTTTTAATAATATGTTTATTTAATTAATCTCTTAGTTGACAGATGTGTGTTCTTTCCTAGGGCTGGAAAGTAATGTAAGGGAGGTTTGACTCATGTGTATAGTTAGCCTGCAAGAAAACACAGTAGGCAAGCTTATTTACTATGATCAATGACTAGATTTGTTCACATGGGCCCCTCTATTCAGGAAAGGAAGTTAAGACTATATCAGCACTTCCTGTTAGCATTCTTCAATCAGAAGGGCTAGTCAAATGAAGAAATTGAACCAACATTTATGTGCTGGTATGCTCATCTCACAGCCACTGCTGTTGAGTTTCCTTTTTATATCTGTCTATAGCTGAATTGCTGTAAAGTGTGTGGGGGAGTCTGGTAAAAGCCACTATGAGGTTTTTGTGCAAGCAATCTTTTCCTTTTCCTTTAAAGGTCATATCTAAAAATAAGCATTAAAGAAAATGCCAATGTTTACAAATTTAATTCACAATGTGGAAACTTTTCTTCTATCAAAAAGCACTTAAGAGAATCAAAGACAGGAACAGGACAAAAGATTTAAATTTTCATGTAAGTGATAGGTAGGCTAAACAATTTAAAATTCTTTTCTTTGAATTTTACAGATACCAGGCACATGCAAGAAAATACTGTGTCTCATCTATTTGGCGTTTGTATGATTGAGCATTTGAAGTGCTATAAAAGGTGTATGGAACAACTGTGCTACGCACAATTGCATTTGGATTAAGAATAGCAAGCGGATTTGATGGAATGTGGAAAAAATGAAAAAGAAGTGAATGCAGCTGCCAAAGCAGACAGCACAGAGGAAAGACCATAATCCACATCCTATAGCTCACCCTTCCGCATTATTTATTTTAACTTACTGAAAATCCGCAGCAGCTGAAAATGTGGCCAGCAGTTCAAGTTGGCCACAATACTTGTGATTGTTTTGCTGCCACAGATCACTAACACTCCCATTTCTACTTAATATCATTATATTAGTTAAAAATATAGAATGCATCTAAATACATAATTAAATAAGAAATCATATAAAAACCTCTGATTTGTGATCATTGTTGACCATTGGTCAAGAATGACAGACAATAGACGCTGCAGATGTTGCAGTTTCTGGAAGAATTGCTTGGTTCCTGAAATTCTAAATCACGGGTGTCAAACTCACGTTGCCGTCACGTGACATTTCACTATGTTTTTCCCCTTTGCGGAGCTGGGAAGGGTGTGGCCTGCGTGTGATGCATCCAGCCCGAGGGCCACCAGTTTGACGCCCCTTGCTTCAAATGGAAATAAACCTGGCATTGCCATTAATTTTCAACATTTTCAAACATACACCATTTAGGTCTATGGGAGGTACCCATGTATGAAGGGTTTTTTATGAGTGGTTATTCTAAAAGACATTCATTCAAAACATCCCTTATTAATATAGGTGCTAGTCAGTAATACCTGATTCAGAAGCCTTCAATTATTATTAGCGGGTAGCTTATCCAGGTTGACAGAAGTAAACAGCATTCAGGGCATCTGCAATGCAAATTTGCTAAAATATTCAAATCAAAGCATGTTCTGTTTTCCCTGAGAAAACTTCAAGCAGTTGCCTCGAAATAGGAAGCACCAACTCAGCTCTGTGGTGTTTTCTTAAATAAGTAGCATCCACAGAAGCAAATTAAATTCAACTGTTCAGGTTTGCGTTACAAAACAATACCATGCAATCATGGGTTTTGTTCTCATTCTCCAATCAGGGATAGATAGCACCCTCCTTTGTTTTGCTGTAGGAGGCAAAAGCTAATACATGCAAAAATGTGTTAGAATAAGAGCTAGTAATTTATCAATTGAACTACAGTGCACTACTTCTTGGTATAAAATCCAACTATGAATTCAAGAAAGAGCATACTTGCATTTTTAATGTAGCAAGATGGAAAGTAAAAGCCCACACTTTAACCAGAGGTCTCCAATACACAATCCTGATAGATAAAACTACTGGATTTAATTAGGATTAAAAAGGCAACACACACATAAACACATAAACTTTCTTCTTGAGATCACTACTGAATTAGGAGTGCTGAATTTATTCTTCAGTTACTCCCCATATAAAGAGCTACATTTTTAAATTCTTTACAGGCATCAAGCTACACATTTTTCAAGCCAGACACTATCTTTACAATGTTTATAAACAGAATAACTACATCTTAGAAACAGTCTACAAAATACATGTCTCAACTGTATTTTACCATCCCGAACTAGAAGATCTCCTGAATCTGGTAATTTCCTTATCTAATAGACTAGGCCAATAAATTAGTATTTGGTAATAAACGTAGAAGAATTGGAAGAAAGTTATTTATTTTTGGTTTGAATGCATGTATTATTTTTTCTTGCATATTCTTTTTTCAATGCAACAAAGCCACCAGAAATCAGATTCTTTCAAGAATAATTCATTTTCTTCCCAACTCAATTCAGATAAGGAGCAAAATAAATAGGTTAGAATTTGTGATTTATTCTTCCATTGATTATTATACCACTTAACATGTGAAAATAGTCATATTGAAATGAAAAGACTGGAACTATCCCAAGCAACTGCTTAGAAATGTGAGAGAATAGGAATTCTTATTCAATAGGTGCCTAGAGGTATGACATTAGAAATTAAAATATGTTTTCTTAGCTCAGTCATGTAATATATAAAAAATCTACTTAATTACTGATTCTTATTAAAATAGTGGGCATTATTTCAAACACAAAGGCATATTTTATTTTATTATTTACATTTTTATTATATTTAAGATGAACTTCGCATTGTATTCCGTGATCCTCACTTATGTTGCTTGCCCATTATTCATGATCTAGCCTTCCAAGAGAATAATTTTTCCCACCCTCTGTTCATTCAAAAATAGATGTCTTTAAGCTGCTTCAGCTGTTTTCAGCAACTGGTAAGAGGGAAGATAACCAGAGAATCATATTTTTTTTAAAAAAAACCAATGGTGTTAGCAGATAAAGATAAAAAGTATTTCTTCCATCACCAAGAACATTAATTGAATGCATTCAGAACAACTTAATTATTGATGATCAACCCAAATACTTTAGGGCTGATCTTCAACAACTAATTTATAAATTATATCACAATACCTGCAATAACTACAGGGTAAAAGAATGCTGGACACCAAACTTCACATTTTGAGAAAGAGAATCTATTAGCTGGGGTGTATCAAATTTCAAACTGGAATACTGTTTCTAATTCTGGACACTACAACTGGAAAATAACAGAAACATCTTAGAGTGAGTTCAGAGGAGGACTGCAAAAAAAGGTTTGGAAGCCGGGGTGAAATGCTACCGGTTCCGGCATACCGGTAGTGGCAGCCACCGGTGGTTTGGAGAAGCGGTAGCGGCGGCAGTGCAAGGCTCCGCCACCCACCCAGACGTCACCATTTTTCTGGTTTTCACCCTCTGTGCATGTGCAAAGCCTTGCGCAAAGCCATGGTGTGTGCGCTCTTCCGGACCAGTAGGGAAGGTAAGTAGATTTCACCGCTGTTTGGAAGCAAATCCTATTGGAATAGTTAAAGGTTCTAGATATGTTTAGCTTACAAAAGACATAATGGAGGGAAGATAGAAATCCTCAAATAGGCTCATGAAGAGTTGGCACATGAAAAAAATCTCCACTGGGATGGAAGTCAGGAAGAACTTTCTGACTGCACAGGCTGTTAGTCAGTGGAATAGGCTGCCACATAAAGTACTGAATGTTATTGGAATTGTTTAAATCAGTGGTTCCCAACCTGTGGTATGTGTACCACTAGTGGTACGCGAGGGCCTTCCAGGTGGTACGCGAACACTTTCGGGGTCATGAATGATTTTTAGTTAGTTATTTTTTACTTCACAAAAATGTTTACTGCCTAACACAAGATAATCTGGCAACGATTTGCAACTGTTGCCACACGCCACCCACCTGGTCCCAGCGGCCCGAGAATCCAGTTGCTGGATGCGCAGGGCCAAAAAAGGACGGTACAATTATGGAAATTTAGTTTCTCTGGAACCAGGTGGTATGCGGCGACTGTACGGGACCTCCAAGTGGTACTCGATCACAAAAAGGTTGGGAACCACTGGTTTAAATAGAGACTAAATGGTAATCTATTAGGGATGTTCTAGTAGATCCTGCACTGTGCAAGAGTTTGGATAAGATCACTTGTAAGATTTTTTCCCCAACTCCATGTTTCTCACATCTAACACCAGTTGCAAAAAATGATTCAGTCTCCAGAATGCCATGACAGTAAGAATTACTCTTGTTTTCAGGGAGAAATTATCCAAGAGAACAGCCCCTATTATAAAGGTCCACTCCGGCACCCTCTTCCGTTGTACCACTTGGGATCCTTCAACATCTATTCCCTAGTGGCCTACATTGGTTTGCCAAGAATCTATAATAGGCAGTTTCATATGACAATATGGAAATTACTCAATAGGCACACAGGCAGCTGTATTTTGCACCACCTGACATTTCCCGATTGTTTTTAAAGGCAACCCTATCTAGAGCAAATTACAGTCATCCATTATAAGAACTCTATATATTCCTACTTTCTGTTTTCTTTTCTTTTATCAGTTAATAATAAGAACCCATCCTCATTTCCTGGAAATATTAAATTTAATCAGAAATGTTTAGTGACTTCATTAGAAGGGTTTTCTTTTTTTAAATTCCAAGCACACGGTGCTTAATGAATAAAACCACCCAAAGGCATGCCGAGTCCCTGAAACAGCTCCGAAACATAAGTAAAATAGAAACATAATTAAAATATTATTATTCCCTTGTAGACTCTAGCTGTATGATTACAGAGATATCCATGGAGTAAGCTACAGTTGAGAATACGATAAAGATGTACTGTACATGGGAGAAGGTTTCCACACTGAGATCTGACCTCCACTAGAATCCTCCATGGGTTTGGAATGGAAAAACTATTCTACTCTACATTTTTTTTCTCAAGTAAAATAATGAGAGTTTAGGAGAATAAACAGTAAGTTGCATACACCTTCTTTTGTGAGATGTTGAAACCACTATGAAAAGTGATAAATATTTGGGAGGTGATTAGCAATATAAGACTTGGAGACTTCATTTTTCTTAGGCCAGCCCAGGGGTGAAATCCAGCAGGTTCTGACAGGTTCTGGAGAACCAGTAGCGGAAATTTTGAGTAGTTCGGAGAACTGGAAAATACCACCTCTGGCTGGCCCCAGAGTGGGGTGGGAATGGAGATTTTGCAATATCCTTCCCCCAGGAGTGGGGAGGGAATGGAGATTTTGCAGTATCCTTCCCCTGGAATGGGATGGGAATTTGCAGTATCCTTCCCCTGCCACGCCCACCAAGCCACGCCCACCAAGCCACACCACGCCCACAGAACCAGTAGTAAAATAAATTGGATTTCATCACTGGGCCACCCTTTATCCATTTGGTCTCCTAAGCAAACTATACAAAGGACATACATTTATTGGTATCCAAACATCTACCATCACATTATTTTTCTTGTATGGTTCATTTTACTAAGATTATGCATTAGTGAGCCTATGCGGGTTTATCTGCAGACAACAGCCTTATCACTGGACATCCAGCCTTCTCTGCCTCAGTGCTGTGGTTACGTGACAGTAAACACCTGTGGTGAGTTACAAAATACAATATCTGTTATACAGATAACATATTTGGAACCTTCCATCTAACCTGAACAATTCAGGACAAGCATTTGGATGAGTAAGAAGCCCTTTCAATCATGGTAAAGTCTCAGGAGAATGGTTCTATAGAGAATATGAACATTTTTTTTCAGATATACTCTTGATTTAATTACAGTATCTGGAGGAAACAGTCCATCAGATACAGAGAGATTTATTGCTAACCACTCTCCCAAGATGGAACAGTATCTTCTAACTAAGCAAGTGTCACAACTGACCTTTGTTCTCTTGCTATATCAACAAAATTGAAGATGATACTTTTAAATGTTCAGCCGGTGATGTAAATAATAGTAAAACAATCAAATAATGCCTGTGATACCTCTGTGAATACAAAAATAAAGTTGTTATCATAGGTACCATTGCAATAAATAGAAAAGGTTTCCACAGCAGCAAGACATTTTAAAGTAATGTTTTCCAAGTTTCTTGTCTATGAAAGTGATGATGAGAAAATTGATGGATCACATAAATTAGAGGAAGGCTCAAAATCTGGCAAATTTCTATATTAAGGATAGGAGGCAATGTTTCACGTGCAACATTTCCCAACTAAATTTGTATGTTTCAATGGATCACACAAGTATAAATCAGTTAACTTTCAAAAGGAAGGAGATAACAGCAAGAGCCATCTTGGGCAGCTATATTCTTCCCATGCTACAAATGCTTGCAAAATTGTTTAGATAAAATATGAAAAATGTAAAAAAACAATAGCAACTTTTTTCTTTATTATGAAAGGTTTCTTAAAATGCTACATTACCTATTTTGTACCTGTTGGTTTTAATTTTCTGAAAAATGTCCAGAATTGCTTGGTGAGTTGGTGGCTTTAGAAATGGGATGAATGGATAAATATTGCAATTACTATGTAGAAGTGGCTTGAAACATGAATCTGTAAGTTCAACATCGAGTAAAATTACTTATTTCAAAAACAGGTGTGCTGAAAGTTGTGCGCTGAAAATAAAACACTGCTGGGACTGTGGCTCTGTGGCTTGTGATTTGGTTGCTTTTTTCAGGCTGTTTCCATTCCTGACAGTACAACAATGGGAATAAATTATGCCTTACTACCATTGGTTTAAACTAGATGATATGTGATGGGAGTGAAGTGGTGAAGTTGCAATTAAATATATGGTGATCAGAAAAAGCCAATTGCATGCCTAACTGGCAAGTTGCTGTTCTGGTTTGCTTGTTTATAAGGACTTTGCTGTTAGATAGTTAGGGTAGTGATGGTCTTCATCCTCCAGGCAGATTCTGCAAATAGCAATAGCAATAGCACTTAGACTTATATACCACTTCACAGTGCTTTACAGCCCTCTCTAAGTGGTTTACAGAGTCTGGGTCCTCATTTTACCCACCTCGGAAGGATGGAAGGCTGAGTCAACCTTGAGCCGGTCAGAATCGAACTGCTGGCAGTCGGCAGAGTTAGTCTGCAATGCTGCATTCTAACCACTGTGCCACTACCAAAGTGCATATTTGCACAGTGTGCTGTGCTTTGTACACAAATACCACTCTTACTTTTCAGACTGTGTACAGTAAATGCAAAAACTTATAGCAGAACACCAATTTTGATAGTCTGAGCTTTGCTACACATAAGTATTCCATATACATTCCTGATGCTTGCTATCGTTGAGCTTTCAGAGTGAATTTTAAAATGCCACAACTATGTCGCTTTGGAACTGTTAGTGAATTTTGCTCTCATCTTTCTGTGCTGTTGCTTTAATTCTCTCTCTGCATGGATTTCTCATGTCATGCATGTCTTTTCCACTTGTAAGCATTTCAGAATGTGGAAATCTGGCTGTGAGAATTGGAAATCCTACTACATGAGGTAGACTATACTACCAAAACATGGTGAGATGGAACCCATGATTGAATATACTACGAGAAGAATATAATTTGTTCAAAAGAAAAACACCCAACAAAGGAGCAGTTGTATTGTATGTAAAAAATTACTATACTTGTACAGCAATGCATGATACCAAGGATGAAACTCTTCTTGAAAGTATTTGGGTGACTATTAAGGGAAAAGAAATGACATTACCATAGATATGTACTGTACTACAGACAACACAGGCCTTGCACTACAGGCCAATTGGGGACTAACTACTCAGACATCAAACAAATTTTTCAGCAAGTGGATGATTAAACAGCTTTCTGATGTGCATAGCTGACAACCTTGTCATCCAAAAGGTGGAGAAAGGAACTAAAGAGTCAGCTCTATTGGGCTTCATACTTACTAATAGAAATGAAGTGGTTCAGGGAGCAGAAGCTGTAGCAATTTCGAGAGAGAGTGTCCATGTTATGCTAGCATTCACCATAATGCAGGCAAGGATAACTAAACAAAATCAGATCAGTGTGCTAGATTTTAAGAGAGATTACTTCAACAAACTAAGAGAAAGAACATGAAGAATTCCATGGATAGAAATTCTAGGGGGAAATACAGTTTTTGCTTGGGAAACTTTGAAAATTGATATAATAAAGGATCGAACAAAAACAATACCACAAATAAAGAAAAACAAGAGACATCTGATGAGGACAGTGTAGTTGCACAAAGAGCTCTCTGACAAGCTGGGGGACAAAAATGACAAGTATAAAAATGGAAAAAGGGGCTTATAACTAGAGCAGAATACTAGTAAATAGCCTGAATCTGTAAGGACAAAGAAAATAAACTTGCAACAAATGCCAAAAAATAATAACAACTGTAGAAAATATGACTTTAGCAACAGAGTGGTTAATGCCTGGAACTCACTACCTGACTCTGTGGTTTCGTCACCAAACCCCCAAAACTTTACCCTAAGACTGTCCACTGTTGACCTCACCCGATTCCTAAGAGGTCAGTAAGGGGCGTGCATAAGTGCACCAGCGTGCCTACCGTCCCTGTCCTAATGTTCCCTCTTATCAGTACCCATCTTATGTATATAAACAATGTTATATCTATGTATATTACCAATACGCACTTGACAAAATAAATAAATAAATAAATAAAATAAACAACAAAAGGCTCAGAATGAGCTAAGACTTGGAACAAATGCCGAAAATAACAAAGAAGTCTCTTTGATATGTAAGGAGCAAGAGGAAAGTCAAGAAAATGATTGGTTCACTAGTAGGAGAAGATGACATGCAGCAGGGAGAAGGTGGAACTGCTTAATTCCTTTTTTGGCATTTGTCTTTACATAGAAGGAAAAAATATATATACTCCAACCTGTCAAAAGGAGCACCATGGGAAACTGAAGAGGAATGCAGGTCAAAATACAGTAGGTAATGAATCAGTTAAAAGACACCTAGTTGTTTGAATGAGCTCAGGTCTCCTAGACTGAATGGTTTACTCTCCTGAGAAGCTGGCAGATGTGATCTCAGAAACACTGAATGAAATCTTTGAGAGCTCCTGGAGACAGGGGAAACTGCCAGAAGACTACAAAAGAGCTGATGCTCTTTCAGTCTTTAAAAAAGGGGGAAAGGTGGATTCAGGAAACTACAGACTGATCACTTTAACATCAATACTTGGAACATCCTAGAAAAGGTAATCAAGAAGGATTTGTGAGCACCTAGAAATGCACAAGGATAGGCAGTACCTGGCTCAACAGCAGTGTCTCTGTGTCCTGGTGGGCCACCACTTAAAGTCAGCAGTATGCCAAAGCTGTCAAAAAAGCTAACACAGTCCTAGGCTGCATCAACAGAGGAATAGTATCAAGATCAGAGGAAGTGAAAGTACTGCTCTATACCGCATTGCTGAGGTCATAGTTGGACTGCTGCATTCAATTCTGGTCACAATTAAAAAAGAGAGAAGAAGATCCTAGAAAGAGTGCAGATAATAGTAACAAATATGATAATATAACTACTGGAAGCTAAATCCTATGAAGAATGGCTAAAGGAACTAGGTTATGTTTATCTTAAAGAAGAAAGGCTAAGGAGAGGCATAACAGCAGTCTTCTTATACCTGATGGGTGTCAATTTATTTGAGCCATGGTGGTGCAATGGTTAGAATGCAGTATTGCAGGCTAACTCTGCCCAAAGCAGGGGTTCGATCCTAACTCCTACTTGAGCAGGGGGTTGGACTAGATGACCTACAAGGTCCCTTCCAACTCTAATAATAAATCTAAATCTAAAAAGGTTGACTCAGCCTTCCATCCTTCCAAGATCGGTAAAATGAGGACCCAGATTGTTGAGAGGAATATGTTGACTCTGTAAACCACTTAGAGAGGGCTGTAAAGCACTGTGAAGTAATATATGTCTAAGTGCTATTGCTATTGCTATTATTTTCCATAACACCTGAGGGTAGAACAAGAAGCAATTAACAGAAGCTTATTAGAGGAAGATCCAACCTAAAAATAAACAGGAATTGTCTGACAGTGAGAACTATTAAGTCATGAAACACCTGGCCTCCTGAAGTTGTGGGTATCCATCACTGGGGTTTTTTTTTAAAAAGATTGGGCAACCATTTGTCCAAGATGAGGCATTTGTATGAGGGAGTTGGATTGATGACCTCCAAGGTCATTTCCATCCTATGATTTTATGATTCCATTGTAGGTGACTTTAAGTGTTAAAAGTGTTTTCAAAACAATATATTTAGCCATTTTTTTCTGGTTATCTATAGAAATCTTCCTCTAAAAGGATGCAAATGACCAGTTATATGCAAGGAATATAAATCCTTCTATTCCCCACTATCCTGTCAGAGTTGAAGAAGCTTCTTGGATGAGAAGCAAAATGTCTTCAAATAAAAAAACTAGAAAGTCCAGTTGCCTCCTGAAAAAACACCTTTGGGACAACCATGACCTGGATCACTGACAATCTCAACAGACTTTTAGCTATACAATTTGGGATGAACACCCTTTGAATGATGTGGGAGTATGAATGGATTTCCAGAAAAAAAATTGCAGACTACAGGAACCAGGAGCACTAGTCAGGTGGCCCTGAGGACACAGATAAACCTCCAAGTGCTTCAACGACCTTCTAAAAGGATGCAAATGATCAGCTGTCTGCAAGGAATATAAATCCATTTCCCTCTATCCTGTCGGAGCTGAAGAAGCTTCTTAGATGAAAAGTGAAACGTCTTCAAAGAAAAAACAAGAAAGTCCAGTTGCCTCCTGAAAAAGCACCTTTGGGACAGAAATCTTCTTGGATTGCCATCCTTTTTCATATTTGGCAATGGGATTGTTATAAGGAATATCCTTTTAGGTTCAGTTCCAAGTGGGGAAAAAGACACTGGATTCATGAAGGTTGCTTGGAAGGAAGGTTTAATGGTGGACAGGAGCACATGGCTTGAGCCCCTGTACAGAAAAGGTAGCTTACATGGTTCCAGGTGTGGTAAAGAGAAAAGAGGAAGAGGAATGCTGAGTTCCTGGTTTTTATAGTCTAAGTTGGGTCCCACCTCTTAGATTTCCTTTTCCTGTATAGAAATGTATCCCATTGGCTCTCAGACCCCCCAGGGGCATGCTGGGGCAACTCTTGGCTAATCCAGCTTTGGCTGAATGAAAGGGCCTTGGGCAAATCCTATTGTGGTTTTATCATGCAAAAGACTTCCAGTCCAGGTGAGAGGAATGTGAGACTCCAAGAGGAGTCTTTTGTCTGTTTAAAAAGCATGTTTCCAGATGTGTTCCACAGAATTTTTTCTACCTTTTAATATCTCCTAGGATATCTCATTTCCTAGGAGAGGGGTGGGTGCTAACTTCCTACAATCCCTCATTTTTTTTTCAAAACATGTGAGTGCAACACATGTTTTGACACAAACTTCAAATTGATCAGGTCAAGGAGATTTTATGGGTGCTTTCAATTTTCTCTCATGCAGAGGGGAAGACGTTGAAAGAGGCAGTTGAAAGAGGCAGCAGCAGGATTCCTTCAGTGGCTCCCAAAAGGAGAGCTTTCAATCATGGTCAATGGCCAGGGCAAAAGTTCTGGCAATAAATTTACAGTATCCAATTTTCCATGCCAATTATGTTCAGATGTTTGATAACACTTTCGATGAGCTCCCAGACAGGTTTCAAGCAAGCACAGGCCCCACAATATTCCCACAGCCATGGTTTACCTTGAAATCACAGGCTGCCAATTTCCAAGGGATGGTTCTTGAATCTGCCCTAGCTCTTACTTTAGTGCATCTAGGATTTGTGAGTCCAAATTGAAGTTAGCCAGTGTGCAATCTAGGCTTTTCCTTTTTTTTTTTTTTTTTTTTAGAATGAGCCCTGGGACTCTTACTCCTGAGACCACCAGTGCAAAATACCCTGCTTTACTGGGCAGCAGTCAGGCCTTGGGTTTTCGAAGATCCTTTCTGCTAGCTCTTCAAGTGGGGAAATTGCCTGAGGGGACCTGTCCCCTCCCCCATGGAATTAACAGGGAGATATTACTGCCTGGGCTTTAATGCCACAAAGCAGGAGTCAAAACAACAACAACAAAAAAAAAACCAGCAAGCTAAAAGCAGCTTTGTGTGGAGGTAGGTGGAAAAAGGATAACCTCAGTCTAATTCTGAATGGCGTGTCTCTGTGTGTTTGTGTATGCAGCTACAAATTTACCTCCCACTAGACAGAAATCTAAAGTGTACAGAACTCACTGTGGCAACCACTCCCAATACAATTCTTACATGAGTACATTAAACTGATTACAATATAGATGAGACAAGAAAGAGAAAAGTTACAATGAATTTCAGTGAATGAAGCAAGGAAAGAAAGAAAACAAAGAAAAAACTTTACAATGAATTTCTGTGACTGAAGCAAAGAAAGAAAACTTTACAATGAAGTTCCCCCCTCCCCCTAGTCTTTTCAGCTGTCTTCTGGGGATTGAAAATAGATGTTTGGTCTTTATTTGTCCATCTCAGGGTCCTTTCATTCATGTCTGCTGGGTGGCCTTAGGTTTTGGTGGTAAGGCTGGTCAGTCAGGCTTGGAAAGATCTGCTCCACTCTGATTGCTGTGATGACTAGAGGACTAGATTCAAACCCAATTCTGGCTCAAATGGATGGAATGTCTTTACTGGAGGCAGTGTCTGAGCCCATTTGCTCTGCTTCCATAGGCTTCAGGATCATGTGTGCAGGGCTGAAAGACATAAGAACAGGGTCCCTTCCCCCTTTTGCTGGTAATTCTACCACGAGAGGCATTGTAAAAGGATATTTGTAGATATTTGGGGGGGAGTAGATAGCTTGCAGGCAGGGTTTGAGGAAAACAAACAACACATCAGTATCGCAGTTAAATCAATTATAACAAAATGGAGACATCACCGGGGAAAAAAATGAACAGACGTTTTCATCTTAGCAGAGAATTGGCATCCATTAAACATCACAGAAGAGCAATATTAAAACTGTTTGCATGTACATACAGTAAATGTGAGAATGGAATTTTCCTGTAAATTAACTTAAAACATTGTCCCTTAAATTTTGGGCTGTTCTTAAAACACAGAGAGGAATAGGAAAATTGAACTCTGTTCCTTGTCCCAGACCAGGTTGGCCAGTCCTAACTGGGCAAAGACATTTTCCTTTCTTTTCAGTGCTTTTAATTTTTCTAACAATTTGAAATTCATATCTCTAGGAAACAGAGATATTTTACAGTTGCAATTACCTCGAGTGCGCACAAGACAAGACAAAGACGTACACATACACAAAAACATGGACAAAGAGGATGACAGGACACACACACAAGTCCTTCCTGCCATAAATTTCAGTTAAATTAGGGAAGGCACAAATCTTAACAAACAAACCACGTGGTTACATATAAGAGAGAGAAAAGAAGAGAGAGAGAGAGACAAACAAACACCTCAACATTTTTTTCCTTTTCTGTTTTCTTAAGTACCTTTATTTAGCCAAATCGGCTGTTTTGTTTTGTTTTGTTTTTTCTGTGTCATCCCTCAGCAAAGTCCATTTCCTACTTTTGCACATTCCTGTATTCCTGGCGTCCCAGGTTCACAAGCCCTCACAAGGGTACCCGCCACCCTCGAACTAGAGCTTCCCATGATCCTTTAAATGTAAGGTTCACTTTGGCTTAGCTAGTGACGCGCTCACTGTTTTCAGAGGCTAAAAAACTCTGGGAAGGACTTCCGATTCCCTCATGGAAGTAAGGACCCCTTCCTTGGGGAGTTGTCCGCAGTTTTCAGAGGCTAAAAAACTCTGGGAAGGACTTCCGCTACCCCACAGAAGTATGGGCCCCTTCCTTGGGGAATCTCCTTTAGGTTTATCAGATCCAAAAAGGGGATCTGCGAGGACGTAGTCGCCCCTGTACGACTAGTACTAAGACCTCCACTTTCTATTCACGAGCTTCACATTTTAGAACCGAAAAATTATGGGGTTTGCTTTTGGGATGTGCACATAAAAACAACAACAACAACAACAAAATTTGCTTTCCCACCCTTCAATCACACACACACACACACACTCTCTTCCTCCTTCCCTAACAGAAGCTCCTGTGCTCTGTAAACGCTAAACAGAACTTACACAAATCAAAACAGAGAAAGAGAAGACATTGACACATAGGCTGGTAGATGAGAAAGAAACTCTATACTACCAAATGAGGATAAACAAAAATAATTCAATATTATGAAAAGCTGTATGAGCAAGAAGTTTCAGAAAATAAAATTAAAGAATATTTGAAAAAATGGAATTGCCTAAAGTACCAGAAAAGGACAAAACTATTAAATGAATGAATATCAATGATGGAATTATCAGAAGCAGATCAAGAGACAAAAGAACAACCAAACACCAGGACCAGGTGGGCCAGTGGCAGAATTTTACAAAGATTTTACATAATGAGGTATTGATTGATGTAAAGGTACCACATTCCTGAATGGGAGCAAATATTACTTTGATTTCAAAATAAGATTCAGATTTAATGCAGATAAAACTATAGGCCCATCTCTTCACTGAATGCTGACTATAAAATATATACTTCAATAATGGCAGCAAACTAAAAGGTTCCTAAATGAATTTATACATTCAGCTCTCTTAAGCTTTTCCTAAGAGACAGATTAAAAACAAAATGAGAATGATTTTAAATACATAAAAAAGGCACAAGAAAAGGATGCTATTCATTTTGATACTGGAAGTGCTAAATATAAATATTATGGCAGACACAGAAATTAAAGGCATGGAAACTTGAAAACTAATTTTGCACCAAATGAGAAATAAGATAAGTTAATAACCAACCAAGATGAAGTTGTAGAAGGATTTGAAACTGCATCATTAACATAATACCAATCAGAAAAAAAACAGAAATCCAAGAAACCAGCATGGCTGCACAAAGACCTCACTGACAAATTGAATGAATGAAGGACAGATACAAAAAATGGAAAGAGGGACAGGTAACTAAAGCAGAATATCAGCAGATAGCAAGAATCTGTAAAGAAAAATCAGGAAACAAAAGCCTTGAATGAACAACGACTTGCAACAAAGGTGAAAGATAATATAAAAGATTCTTCCAATACATAAAAAAACAGGAAAAAAAATCAAGGAAACAGTTGGACCACTAAGGAGAGAAGGCAACACAGCGAAAGCCATGAGTTGCTTAACTCATTCTTTGCATGTCTTCTTGCAAAAAGAAATGCAACCCAACTAACCAGAAATATAACTGGAAAGGAAAAATAAAACAGACTGTAAACTAAAGTTAAAATAAGCAAAAACAGTAAGAGAACACCAGGTCCCAGAGTCCTAAAGGAGCTGGTAAATGAAATCTCAGAACCACTGCACATCTTTAAAAAAAATCTTGGGACACGGGGACCACCTGAGAAACTGGGAAAAAGCTAATGTGGTTCCCATCTTCAAAAAGAAAGAAAAAAAATTTCCTGAGCCCTATCTAATGCAAGGAAAAGTAAAATCCTATACCTAGGTAAGGAAAACCAAAAATATAGATAACTATTATAAATTGGTGCAACAAATTAAAACAGATTTGGAGAAGTGGAAAAGAACCACCATAAAATGAGTATCCTGCAATGGCTAGCAGACAAAACAGGGCTGGGGGGGGGAGAAGGTGGGGGGAAGGAAATATCAAAGGATTTAGGAAGATACATTAACTTGGTTAAACAAAAAGCATGATTATTTTTTCCCTAAAATGATTTGTACCCAGACAACACACTATTCAATTGAAATTGGAATTTACAGATGCCATAAAGTAAAATTAAAAAGCAAAAATTACCCCCACACACACATACACACATGCAAACACACATTTCCCAGTTTTCTATGGTTTAAAGTAAAATTTAGAGGTAGGTACTCACCTTCTTTCCAAGCAGCCCTTGAATTGAAACTCCAAAACCCCTTTAAAACCTTATTTCCAATGGCCCAGGTCAAATAAATTTATTTAGGCCCGGATCACTGGAGAGGTTAGCTTGGAAACCATCTGGCTCGCCAATTGTTATAAGGAATATCCTTTTAGGTTCAGTTCCAAGTGGGGAAAAAGACACTGGATTCATGAAGGTTGCTTGGAAGGAAGGTTTAATGGTGGACAGGAGCACATGGCTTGAGCCCCTGTACAGAAAAGGTAGCTTACATGGTTCCAGGTGTGGTGAAGAGAAAAGAGGAAGAGGAATGCTGAGTTCCTGGTTTTTATAGTCTAAGTTGGGTCCCACCTCTTAGATTTCCTTTTCCTGTATAGAAATGTATCCCATTGGCTCTCAGACCCCCCAGGGGCATGCTGGGGCAACTCTTGGCTAATCCAGCTTTGGCTGAATGAAAGGGCCTTGGGCAAATCCTATTGTGGTTTTATCATGCAAAAGACTTCCAGTCCAGGTGAGAGGAATGTGAGCTGGGGTGGGGGTTTCCAAGAGGAGTCTTTTGTCTGTTTAAAAAGCATGTTTCCAGATGTGTTCCACAGAATTTTTTCTACCTTTTAATATCTCCTAGGATATCTCATTTCCTAGGAGAGGGGTAGGTGCTAACTTCCTACAGGATGAAAAACCAGAAGCTCGTACCGTGTTTCTACTGTTTCCTATGGCTGGAACTTTAACATCTTTTCAGGTTTGTAAACAAAGCAGTACACATTCCAAAATCTGGTGGAATGTTTCAAGTGGCATTGTTCTCAGCTCAAAATCTTTCAGTTATTTGCATCAGAAAATACCAAACAATTCACAGAGGGAACTTTTTGAGGGCCATAAAATCCAATACTTTGTTGGAGGCAATAAATTCACAGTTAGAGGAACACTACAAAAGGCTGCTTACTCTTTGTTCCAATGTAGGAGTGCCCTAATTCTTTCAGTAATTGGTTCCCCCTAACGAAGTGCTACATTTTCTCAAGATATTTCACTGAGATTTACACTTGTATTAGTGAAGCCCATTAAACTGTATCCTGCACTCTGTAGCAACAAACTTCAGGTGTTTGTTCTTTTATCTGACAGTCTTCCACAGTGAATATTTCTCCAAGTTGAACATGCCTAATTTTATTCCACATTTTGTCATATAATTTATTTCCATATCGTTGACCAGATTCATTGTCTAATTCAAATTCATTTAAAATGTGGTACCAGTATTGGAAAAGGTCAGATTAATTTTGAATAAAGTGACTAACTGTAGTAATTTGAAAGCTGTGTTTCAAATAATTATGCCTAAAAACCAGTTTTTTCTTCTTCTAAACGTATCACATATCTTATTAATGTCCAGTTTGTGTCCAGTTACAGTTCTGAGATTCTTCCCACGTATTTGCCTCTGCACCTGTAGAATTTTATTTATTGCCTGATCTAATTTAATTTTATTAATTGTATCTATTCTAGAAAGGGCACCTGGAATTTTATTCTGCCTTGGAGTGTGTTCTCCAATATATCATTGTACATTACTAACAATGCCTTCTACTTTATCTCCAAAAGGAACATTCTTGCAGCACCCTGCTCAAATTCCTTCTCCACTTAAGTAAATAGATTATAGAATTCTTTATTACAGATTATAAATAAATAATAATTATAAATAAATTATAAAAATAAATAAATAAATAAATATTATTATAAACCATTATAAATAAAGGCAGTTATATAAGAAGGTATGCAACTAAAGCTTTTATTAAAGTTGTTTCAATATAATACTGAACTTAAGAAAAAGAAGCAAGAGAAAAGACAACATATTTGGATGAGATAGAAAGAATTAAATAAATTCCCAGGGAAGATAAGTAATCTTCCCTGGAAGATAATCCTGGAACATGTATATTTGCCTTCATTCAGAAGATAAGTACCTCATGAAATGAAGATTTTTTACAGCAACCACTATCTATATTACAATAAGAGAAATAAAAATAAAAATGAACTATGTAAAACAAAAAAAACTTTGTGAATAAACCAGGAAAATGGATGGCATATGAATTGATATTAAGAGAAAAGAAAATTGATATTAAAACTTCAAGAGAAAGATACTGTGGTTATGAAACAAGCATTTCATCAATATTATTCAAATTTGTATAAAGGACATGACATTCCATTGAAGAAAAGTGAATATTTTAGAAAAAAATTAATAATCTAGGATTACAGAGGTACAAATACAAATTAAATAACAACAACAGCAACAACAACAACAGAGTTGGAAGGGACCTTGGAGGTCTTCTAGTTCAACCCCCTGCTTAGGCAGGAAACCCTACACCACTTCAGACAAATGGTTACCCAACATCTTCTTAAAAACTTCCAGTGTTGGAGCATTCACAACTTCTGGAGGCAAGTTGTTCCACTGATTAATTGTTCTAACTGTCAGGAAATTTCTCCTTCGTTCTAAGTTACTTCTGTCCTTGTTTAGTTTCCACCCATTGCTTCTTGTCCTGCCCTCAGGTGCTTTGGAGAATAGCTTGACTCTCTCTTCCTTGTGGCAGCCCCTAAGATATTGGAACACTGCTATCAAGTCTCCCCTGGTCCTTCTTTTCATTAAACTAGACATACCCAGTTCCTGCAACCGTTCTTCATATGTTTTAGCCTCCAGTCTATAAGGCTCTATAATAATAAGGGAAGTTTCAAAAGCTATAAAAAAGATTAAACCAGGAAAGATGCCTGGATCAGATGGTTTGTTGGGTTTGTTCTATAAGTGCTTTGAGGATGAACTTTTACAGCCTCTACAAACTGTGATGAATATGAATTTCTCTGATCAAAGATCAGATAAATGTTTACCTAGAATGTTATTTTTGTTCAAGACAATACCTCTCTTGAAACCAATGCACCATTGTAACAATGGCAAAAGGACATATCTAAGTTTGTCTGGCAAGGGGGGGGGGAGGATGAATTAAATATAAGATATTCCAAGATGCTAAGAGATGGATAGAGTTTACTGGTCTTGAAGTTATACTTCTTTGCTTTGAAAGATGGATGTTGCTGAAAAATGAAGGTTATTAAAGTTAAAAGGACACAGTCTGATATTCTTGTTAGTTTTTATCTTTAACTTTAAAACTCCTAATTAAAAGTTGTACAAAAAACAGAGAAAGCTATGCCTGTCTGTCCTACCATCTGTCCTTCAAGACAATCTATCCAAGGAGTGTCAAACTTGCGTCGTTACATTGTCATCACGTGATGTATTGCAACTTTCCCCCCCTTCGCTAAAATGGGGGTAGGGTTGGCTAGCGTGTGACGCATCCGGCCTACGGGCTGTGAGTTTGACCCCTGATCTAGACAGTCTACAAGCACAAACTGGTAGAAATACCACTAACCAAAACCAAGCTTCTCTGGTACTGTAGTAAAATTATTAATTGAAAACCTTTTAACTTGCAAAAAAAAGTAACAATCAGAAACTAAATGCATAGTATAATTATCCTAGATTTCAATGCTTATGTGTTGATTATTTTCGTAGCTCAAAGCCAGAGGTATTCAAAATGCCTTTTTCCTTCTTCACCCCCAAAACAATACAATGACATATGTTATGACACATTTATTAAATGGGAGCTGAAATGAAAGTGTACATATTTTGCAAACGCTTATTGCCATGTCCAAATGACAAGCAAGGTTTCCAACATCTAATTAAGCACTATCCATTAGACCACAGATGGTAACTAGAGGCAGCTATGCAACTAACTAGAGGCCATAAGTTAATTCTTTCTTTTATTTTTGGACAGGGAAGAAAACAAAGTGAGCTGAGTCAGGTCTTTTTCATGTGTTGGTCCAAGTTTTAGTCTTTTTTACCCAACTATTTTTTTAAGTGAATTTATCCTATTATAGGTCTTACACTTCTTTTTTTATAAGTGTTTTATTATTATTATTTTTACAAGCATATCAATGCGTGAACAGTGTGGCACCTGGGTGTCATACATTCTAATACAAATAAAACTAATAGCATTAGTAATAGTTATTACTTTCAACCAACTTATATATTTCTAATAGTAATACATATTTATATAAAGTTGCAATCTATCATTATTTCAATTATTGTTTTCTCTTATTATTGCTCTTATTTTATTATATAAAAGTGTGTACACTAATATTCCCCTTTTCTCTTATTTCTATCCTTTATTCTAACTTTTAATCATGTCATCCTTTGTTAAAAAAAATTTTCTTTCTATCCTACCTAATTATTAATCATGTCACCTACCTAGGAAAAAAAAGAAAGAAAGAAAAGGAAAGATAGAGGAAAAGAAAAGCAAATCAAAAACAGCACCAAAAATGAAAAATCATCTATCCATAATCTCTTGTCCGCTTCAATATTTTGATTGCTATGCTTTTTTTCTTTTTGACTTGCCTCCCATATTCCTCTCTAAGATATTTATCTCTTTCTACATCTGCTTCTTGGCTGTTCAATCTGAGTATTTTTCCCACCTCTACCCTCCTCCGCTGCCTAGTTTCCAGGATTTCTGCCCAAGCCCCTATCTCCCTTTCAATGGAATCGTCCTGTATCTCCTATTTTCTTTTCGACTCTCTTAATATATTTTTCCCTGGTTTAATTCATCAGTCACTGTTATTTTCTTTATTGTCTCTTCCTTTTCTTCTTTTGTTATTCTCTGGTTGTTCATCTCAGTCTTTTCCTCCATTTCTACTGTTAGCTCCTTCCTTTCCTGGGCGTCTTGATCTTTGCTCATCATCCCTTGTATAGCATTTTCCATTTTTTCAATAATCTCCTTAAATCCTTTCTCCATAATATCCTTTGCGTTTTGGAAGAGTAACACCATCTCCTTCAATGTTTCACTTGTTTCTTCCTTATAAAGCATCTTGTTTTATCTTTTAAAAAAATCACTTTTGTTCCACAGTCCGAGAGCTATTTATTCAGTCCTTAAGTTGCCATTCAAGGGGTGCACTAATCACAGTTCTTTATATCCCAAAGGTAAACAGTCAGTTCCATTTGAATAGTCCCAGAGGTTATCAGAAGTCTTTCAGGGGTTTCTTTAATTAAGTAGCTTGCTTATTTCCATATTTAAATCTCTAGTAGTCCTGGGGTAGTTGGGAATAATCCAGTAAATATTTCCACAGTCCTTCTCATAAGTATTTCCAGACTTGTAGTTTTTCTTTTTGTCAGCAGGTGGCACTCTCAACTTAAATTTCAGTATTAACTCTCGGCAATTGTCATTTTAGTTATAAATCAATTATAAACGCAGAATAAGTTTTATGGGTAAATAATTTCAGCATTTTAAAATGCCTTCCCAATACTGCGTATTCCCAATTTAAGAGTCCAATTTTCTATACATTTCAAAAGTTATTATTTTTCTCCCCTGCCAGTCTGGTGTTTCTCAGAATGCTTAGAACGCTTTAACAGATAATTCTGAGCAAATAGCTCTAAAATATTCCTTGGGGTAAGTTTAAGGCAAAAAGAAATCCTCTCCCCCAGTTCCAGTCACTGTTCACCTACTTTGCTCCAGCACCAGTCTTAGATGTTGTTCTTTGGTTGTCCCAGCTTTGTGGCAGCCATCTTTAGACTGTCTCTTCTCCTTGCCATGGCTGAGAGGGAAAAAAAATCCCTGGTCAGACAGGAGAGCTGCGACTTTCCTCGACCTCACAGGGCGCCCCTCTTTGCTTCACCACCCCTACAAATTGGCTTTGGCTCCTCTCAGAGCCCACCAAAAGGGGGAAGTCAGCACAGGGAACACGGAGTCCCATTCCTTGTGTCTGATATCACTGCGACATCAAATGGAAATTCAGGTCTTACACTTCTGATTTTGTGTTTCTCAGCTCAAAACTTAGGAAAGTATATTACTAATTTTTGTTGGCTATCAATGTTACTGATTACTGTTACTTGGAAGGAGCTATATGTGGCAAGAAAACCTCTGGGCTGTATAGAGATTTTCCTAGATTGTTTCCTAAAGTAAATTTATGCACAGAAGATTAACCTATATTACCACTTCAACAAAGGAGATTAGAAATATTGTGAGGTGTGAAAGATCAAAAGTAGTGGAAATGAAGAGGAAACATGAACATCTCTACTATACCAATAATGGGCATCCAAAAGTCTTAACAGATTTCGCATTAAACTTCTCTCATTAACATACTTGTTTTACCCTTGCTTTTCCTGCAAAATCTGGAACAAAAGGACTCTTAGTTTAACTTCAGCACCACCCTCCTGCCATCACTAGCATTTTGATAAATAAGAGTTTTCCTATTTAATCAGGAGACCAAAATTTAACTTAAGAAGCACTGCTTATCTCTGCCCTGAACTGTCTTAGAGGAACACTCAGAATTCCAATAAGTTGTGTTTGAAACAAATACATCTTTTGAAGGAGAAAAAATATATATCTTCCCATCAGCCCCATTGATCACGGTAAATGAACTGCATTAACTGTAAAGCAAAAGAGTTATCCCCCCCATCCCCACAAGACAGAAATAACACAGACCGTCCAAGGCCAGGTTATATCATGGATTACCTGGAGGGCTCTAGGCAGAAACTATTTGCAATAACAGGCACATCAGGAGTAACACATAATGAATTCAAATACCGGTATTATAAATCAGCAGCAAAAGGCAAAAAGAAGAAAATGCTTAATGTGCCCCAAACACATTTGCTTAGAGTTTCACTTTACTTACTTATTTAAAGTGCATTTCTAGTGTTTCCTGTTAAAAGCATCTCGGTACAGTATTGTATAGGCTTCAGGTTTGAAGAAGAGGCACAATTGTGCACTTCATCTGAGGACACAGAGGTGGCTCTGCAGTCCCAGTCTGGAAGCACAGAGTCTAGCACAATGGGACACTGGCAACTATTGTTGTAGGAACTGTGGGTGTTATTCTGTGATACCGCTCACAGTTTTCTATCAGTGTCTGATTGGCAGTGCCTGTCTTCAAAGCCAATGGAGGCTTCATAGCACAGCACTATACTGTACCTTTAGGATACAGAACTGATATTTTGGGAAGGCAAAATAATATATTGTCAGAAGGTTCACTTATACCTTGATTCAAGTTTGGAGGCATTTATTTATCACATTTATACAGTCGTCCATCTCGCCAACACTGACTCTTCTATTTTTTTTCATAATGTTGGATAAGCTTTATTATCTTGCCCACCCTGAACTAAGAAATCATAGCATTTTATTGACTTTATAACAAATGATGTATTGCTATCAGATGACAACTTTTATAGCTGCTATGCCAAATGCCAGTTCACATGTTTATAAGCTTTAAAAAAGCAAGTTAAAGCAAAGGTGCTTTATTTCTGATAACAGTGTCATCCAGCTAAAAAAAATAAGACCTTTGGTTGAGAACTTAATGTTTACCAAAGAACCTATTCAGCACTTCATTTCTGGGTGTAACTTTTTTTAAAAAAACAAAAGCCATTCTGAAAAGTCACATAAATACTTAGGAAATGTGTTTTTGGGAGACAGAAAGCATCCAAAAATTACAGAATAGTACTAATATCCAGGACTCTAATAAACTACTAAGCTTACAATCCTATTCACTTTTATCTGAAGATAGGTTCTATTAAAAGTAATAGACTTTAATTTTGGGTAAACTTACATAAAATTGTACTAAAAAGCAGTGTTTTTCTACTTCCTTTCATCTCTCTTTCTAATTAGGTGGCCTAAAAATACAAGCAAGGTAAATGCAGCTTCTCTTCAGGTCTCTGAATTTTGCTGAAGAGATAATAATTATGAAGGCTAATTTGAAACAGAATAGCTTGGATCCAACATTCCCTCCTATTGGCAGGGATACTCCTTGAAGTCCTAGATTGATTATTTATTTATTTATTTATTTATTTATTTATTTATTTATTTATTTATTTATTTATTTATTTATTTATTTATTTATTTATTTATTTATTTATTTATGAGATTTATATACCGCCTCACAGTGCAAGCACTCTCTAAGCGGTTTACACCAGTAAGCAATGTATATTTATATTGCCCCCAACAATCTGGGTCCTCATTTTACCTACCTCGGAAGGATGGAAGGCTGAGTCAACCTTGAGACGGTGAGATTTGAACCGCTGACCTGCGGATCACAGTCAGCTAAAGTGGCCTGCAGTACTGCCTCTAACCGCTGTGCCACCTCAGCTCATTAATAAAGGCAATATTCAAGAGTTTCCCATATCCTTGCAGCTATATTGGTACACCTCTCCAATATTTTGAATTTCAGGGAAATAGGTGGAATCACAAATAAAACTTTCCCCCTTTTCTCCCAACATCCGTACATTAGCCAGCTGAAAAGGCTTCTATAGGCAGATGTATTTTTTTTAATGGCATAATAGAAACCCACTGGAACAAACATAAGCAAACATAAAATCAGGGTAAGCAATAGGCTTTGTCTGGAGCATTTCATATCAATTTACTCTGATTAGCCTGTAGAAGATTCCAATTAGAAGAACATTTGGAGAATGTATAAATGCTTAGATTCTGTTGAATATAAACAATCATGGATATGAACACCATGGACAAATCATTTCTGGAAATATTTATTACTCTTCTAATGGCAGAAAGGCTAGCTACTGACCATTAAAATAATTTAATTAGCAAGAGCATTTCTAATTAATATGTGCAGTCTTATACATTCACCATGAAATAAAAGAAAACAGACTTACAATATAGGTAATCCTCGACTTACGACCAGTCACTTAGCAAACTTTTGAAGATAAGACAGATCCCCCCCAAAGCTACTTACAACCTGGTTTCAAAGTTACAGCCACCGCAGCATCCCCATGGTCATTCACCCTTATGACCAACTTACAGGGATGCTGCAGCACTCTCCCCCCCGCCTATTTCCCCCACCCACCCCATCCTGCTGGGTTCCCACAAGACTTGAGCTTACTTCCCACCCAGAAAGTCACCCAGGGGAGCCTCAGGCCAGCTACAACACACATGAAGTGTCTGCAGCTTGTAGGCTTGGGCCTGCTTCCCACCCAGCCACTCAGCTATCAGGGATTTGCAGGGCGTGGCCTGCTCCTCAACCAGTTCCAGGACCCTTTCTTCTACCTTTCTATTTTTTTGCAACTTCTCAGAGAGGTGCCCAGCTGATAGAGGCTCAGCTTTTCTACAGAGGCAGCCTTGTAGCAACCTTGAGCCATTCTGCAAGCAGATGCTATTCTTGCAATCCTGTAGTGGGTTTCCTTTTTAAAGGAAACTCTGTAAGGGATGGCCGAGGAGATGGCAGGGGAGAAAGACTAAGGTGACCAGACGTCCCGCTTTTGGTGGGACAGTCCCACTTTTTAATAATTTGTCCCGCGTCCCACGGCGTTTCAAAAAAGTCCCGCTTTTTTAATTTGAATTTGCCCTGCACACCCCTTTGCCTCCTGCCTCGCCTGCCAGGCGGGGAGGGAGGGCAGTGAGAGGGGCAACAGCGGTCTTGCCTGTTCGTCGCCGCAGAGCTGAAGAAGCTGGTGGCGTTCGCGGCGCGGGGCTTCCCCCGCCTGCTTTCCCTGGACGCCTGGACGCCGCCATTTGCGTTATTTTGCCCTCTGTGCAAGCAGAATGCTTTGTGCATGCGCAGAGGGCAAAAGAACGCAAATGGCGGCATCCTGGCGGCCAGGGAAAGCGGCCGGGGGAAGCCCCACGCCGCGAACACCACCAGCTTCTTCAGCTCTGCGGCGACGAACAGGTAAGCCTGCACCGGTAGGAACCCACCCCTGGCTGCGATGAAGGGGAGGTGTTTGGGGGGGGTGCACAAAGCTGCAGGATAAGAGAGACGGACCCCTCCCGTCTTGCTCCTCTAGAAACCCCCCCGCCGTCAATGGTGTCCCGCTTTACAAATATTAAAATATCGTCACCTTAAGAAAGACCAAAGCCTACGGAAACCCAGTGGAAGGGGAAAGCAGGCCCAAAATCTCCATGGATCCTGACTGGCAGAAAATAGAGCATGGAGTGCCTCAGCTGGTGGAGCCTCAGGAGAGGTGTGCTTGGGCCTGTGCTAAGCATCCCCTGCCTAACCTGAGCATATCATGTTCCACTTAACAACAGCATCAGGCATCAGGGGTAATTAATCAAAGCAATTGTGTGGGTGCCTCACTTAATGACTGTCATGACTTGCAGCTTTAAAGATAGGTTCCATTATGGTCCATATTCAAGAACTATCTGTAATGCAGGAACTAAACACAGTCCAATAACTAATATGGAATGTGAATTAAAATTTAAAAATATAGGTTTTGTTGTGCAAAACATGTAAAATGATGTGGGCTGTATCAGGACTACATATGTTTGTTTATTTATCGCCTTTATTATTTTTACAAATAATTCAAGGCAGAAAACATATACAACACAATCCAACAATCCAAACATATCCAACTTTGGTCCTACTTTCCCCACAACAACAACCCTGTGAAGTGGATTGGGTTGAGAAAGAGTGACTAATCCAAAGTTACTCAACTGACTTTCATGACTAAAGCAGGACTGGAACTCATAATCTCCTGCTTTCTGGCCTGGTGCCTTAACCACTGAACCAAACTGGCTAGAGCACGGATATCAAACTTGATCAAATCATGTGACGTATCGCGACGTATCACAATGTTTTTTGCCTTTGCAGAGCCGGGGTGGACGTGGCCTGCACATGATGCATCCGGCCCACAGGCCGCCAGTTTGACACCCCTGGGCTAGAGGGAAATATGAGTAGAAGGAAAGAGATGGTAATTTAGATCTGAAATGAGTAACCTACTGATCCTTAAATGTTGTTGAACCCTAAATAGCATGGCCATTGGAGGAAGACGTTGAGAGCTTTCATGAATCAATTTGTCAAACAAATAAGAGAAGAAAAAATACATGTGGGAACTATTTCAAAGAATAGATGAAGATAAACTGGAAGCTTCAAGTCTGGCCAGAAAGTGGCTGAACTAGTGGAATCTGAAAAAGCATTGCTATTTAATCCAAGAACAGCTGAACAGAATGTCACCCAGCTGAGAAAAATGTCTATTCTGACCTAGGGCACTAGACAAATCTGAAACAACCTGACTCTGAAAATAAAAGTGCCTGTTCATTGACAGTCAACAACATATATTATAAGGCAACTCACGGGGGAGCGTGGGAGGGGGGAGAACTGTTAGACTTCCTGAAATTATTCAAATTAAAACAAGCTGGAACCATACAAGGGAAGCAGAATTACTGGTTGTAAATACATCTCAAACACACAGGTGCATTGCTAGAATTCAATAGTCATAAATTCTTATTCCTGACCTATATTATCTCAGCATTGGGAAACTGAATGTCTATTCAGTTTATGATCCTGATTTACATCTTGGGTCCTTTTTTCCTTTGATTCCTGAATCTGATTTCCTGGCTTCTTATCCCTGCTTATTTGCTAATTTTTCTGTATGCTCCTATTGTTTCTTTGAGGAGAACAGTGCAACACTAGAAAAAACCACATATTTCTCTTTCTTGATTTAGTCTAAGTTTTTGATCTGACAGATCACATCCCAGTTATAGATGAAAGCTTATCCGTGCTAGTGAATTCCTACCTTGTTTTTAAAGTTCAAAGTAGACTGTTAAGGCAGGAATATGAGCAACATAGTCCAATGGTATATTTTTGTAAACATACATTTCCATTAATTCAGTGAAATAAGTGAGATTACTCCTATATCCTGACTGCTCTTTAGAAGGCCAGATCCTGAAGATGAAACTCAAATACTTTGACCACCTAATGAGAAGGAAGGACTCACTGGAGAAGAGCCTAATGCTGGGAAAGATTGAGGGCAAAAGAAGGGACGACAGAGAATGAGGTGGCTGGATGGAGTCACTGAAGCAGTCGGCGTGAGCTTAAATAGACTCTGGGGGATGGTAGAGGACAGGAAGGCCTGGAGGAATGTTGTCCATGGGGTTGTGATGGGTCGGACACGACTTCGCAACTAACAACAACACTCCTAAATTGGTTAACACTCCTACAAGCTCCAGGATAGATTTTGAACTCATGCAGATAGTGTAGGATGAATAAAAGAATAACACAGTTGGAGATCTTCTAGTCCAACCTCTAGCTCAAGCAGGAAACCCTATACCCGTGATGGCGAACCTATGACAAGCGTGCCAGAGGTGGCATACAGAGCCCTCTCTGCTGGCACATGTGCCGTCGCCTCAGGTCAGATCTCCATGGCGTTTCTTTCGTGAACTTCTGTTTCCCTGCAAATGACGAAACAGAAGCTCACAAAACAAAAAAGACCTTACCTCTTGCCATGCTGCCAGTGTTGGGATGCCCCGCCTCCCGCCGGCCAGCTGGTCTTTGGGTCTCTGCTGTGCATGTGCGCAGGTCCACGCATGTGCACGTTTGTTCATGCATATGCACCTTTTAGTTTGTGCATGTGCGTGCGCACAGTTTGGGCACTCAGTGTCTGAAAGGTTCGCCATGACTGCCCTATAACATTTCAGACAAATGGTTGTCCAAACTCTTCTTAAAAATCTCCAGTGATGGAGCACCCACAACTTCTGGGTGCAACTCGTTCCACTGGTTTATTGTTCTCATTGTCAGAAAATTTCTTCCTAATTCAAGATTAGTTTCTGTCTTTGATTAGTGTCCATCCATTGCTTCTTGTCCTGTCTTCAGGGACTTTGGACAATAGATGGATTCCCACTTCTTTGGGCAGCCCCTCAAATATTGGAATGCTGCTATCATGTCGCCCCAGTCCTTCTTTTTATTAAACTAGACATACCCAATTCCTGCAACCGTTCTTCATATGTTTCAGCCTCCAGTCCCCCAATCATCTTTGTTGCTCTTCTCTGCACTCTTTCTAGAGTTTCAAAATCTTTTTATAGCATGAAATAAAGCAAAGGAAATCTCTGCAGTACAAGTAGATATTTATTCTCCACATTATATTGGATTTCATCCTAAGTGGCTTGTGAATCATGTTTGACTTGATGACTTCATATATTATGTATATACAACTGGACATATCACAAGCAAGACTGTTAACTGCTGCAAAATATGGAGATTGATTGGGAGCATGTGTAAATTTTTTTTAAAAAATAATAGCAACATATTTGCAGTTTTGCAAAATTCTCAAGGATTATTGGGAAGTCAAAAACATGGCTGATATGAAACCATGAATGATTACCCTTTCTAATGAGGCAGAGGATATGAATTGATTTATTTAGAGTTAATTAGAATAAAACTTTAAAACGAATATCAGTCCTCGCTTAGTGACTGGTAGCTTAACAACCGTTTGAAGTTAAGACAGATCCTCCCAAAAGGTACTTACAAACTGATTTCAAAGTTCCGACGGGTACACACACACACACACCATGGTCAGATGATGGCATTTTGGGCCCTCTGTAACTGGCTCATTTTCATGGCAGTTTGCCATTTCCCCCAGTCATGTGACTATGATTTTCTATGTTTTTCCCCCAGTTTCCCATTTGCTTCCAATTTCCATTTAAAAAAAACCCACTCATTAAGTAAAATGAATTTACATAACAACCATGATGTTCACTTAATGACTATGGCATTCACTTAACAACTGCCTCAGAAAAGATAGTAAAATTGGGCATGGACACATTGTGATCTGACTAATGGCTGAAATTCTGGGTCCAATTAGTCGTAAGTTGAGGACTACCTGAAGTTCTGAAAGGCTTCATGAATATCTACTCTGTGTAAATCTAGTACACTGAGTTGTATATTGACACTAAGATAGGCAGATTTATTTATGCCAACACAGCTGTTCCTATGCATGCTATAAGAAATAGCTCTGGACATTAGAGGGAGAATGTATTTCTAGTTGAAGAGGTTATGTCCTATTCCTAGTACTTACAATCACTAATATAAATGATGAAATTTTAAAAAGTGACATGTTGCCCCAGTTCCAAGACCTTTGTTATGCATTTGATAACAGATTGCTTATATTACATTCGGACACTGCTGTTGGTACAGAAGTCTATTTCAGAATTAAGAATGCCAAAAGAAATTTATGGATATCCTTTGCCTAAGACAACAACGTGTTTTCCAACGGTAATTAGAGATAGAAAAGGGGAACACTGATCTAAGTATTGCTGGCTACCCTGTAGAATATCCAATTAGTTTTCCTCACTTATTTGCTAAAAGACATCATTACAAAACCTCTTTGTGTTCATTTACTGTGTCCTTTCAATATTTAGAACTCAGCAGGGTAACTTCAGAGATGATGACCTACAAAAATAACTGAGAATTGCTTTGTGTGGATGTGATTTTCTAATAAAAAAGATAAATCTGATTTGAAGAATATTATTTCTCTTTTACATATTAACAGCAGGAGCATTCTGTCCATTGTCATTCTGAAGGTTGGGGACTAGATGTTGGAAACATCCAGAAGGGCGTATTGCTAATCAATGGGTAGAACATTATTATAAACTGAATTCCTTTTAAAATTCATAGCAAAATTTTTATGTGTATGGGTTTTCTGTGGGGTTTTTTTTTATCCCCACGAGGGAGAGTTATTTTTCTCTTTTATTACTTGTGGGAACTGTGGTTGTCCTACATTAGGACTTACTTTATTTTTTTCCCCAAGTGTTTCATACATGAAAAAAGCAGGAAAACATTGGTGCTCAATACCACCAACAGCACTGCTGATATTGGCTATACAATCAGGCTGTGGGTATCACAAAAAGAGGTTTAGGGTCTACAACCAGTCCTTGGGCTACAAGATGCCCATTGTTAATATAAGGCATGCCAAGTAATGAGATTTTAATTCATAAAGTAATATAAAGGACGAATATATCAATCACAATTCCTGAGCTAATCCTATTAGGAGACAGGTTATGAAATTTTTTGTTGGCATATGATACATTAATGAGCTCGCTTTGAAATAATCCCATCTCCAAAACAGAGCGAAAATTACATTTTGCAGCCTGATTATTATGTCACTCAAACACCTCTACTTCAGTATTAATTGCTTTTTTTAAAATAAAAAATGACAGAAATAGATTGTCAGACGGGGGAAGGAGAGATCCAGAATGAGACCTTTCAAACAGAGTGAGGCCAATCGTACATATTTAAAAAGGATGCAATCAAGGGATCGGGACAAAATTAATTATGCTTTAAAACAAAATTCTACAAATATCTATTATCATTAGTCATTAGTCTCACACAGAGCCTTTTATTTGGAAAGGGACTATGAAAAAGACAGAGGTAAATCACAGCTGTTATAAAAATATATTCATCAGCACAAAACCCTTTGTTAGGGATCTTATCAATATCTTCCATGCTTAAATATTTATCGGTAATATTATTATGTGAAAGTCTACAATGAAATTAAATTTACAAAACACCCATGTATCATGCAGCCATTCTCTGTAATCCAACCATCTGAATCTAGCAGAATTTTCTCAAATACATAAAAAGGAAGATAGTTCATCCATCAAAGAAATAAATCCTACCAACGTTGAACATTCTATGTTGTTGAAACATATAGTCTACACAGAAACTCATCTTTCCCCAGAAATGTATGGATGATAACACTATATCCTCACAAGAATCCAAATCATAGGTTAAAGATTGGCTAAAGTCTGTGTAAAGGATCACAAACTTTAAATCTGGATTTTGTCAGCAAAAGTTTTATTTCAAACTTTATTTTATTTATTTATTTGGAAAATTTATATTACCACCTACTCACATATGATGACTCAAGGCAGCTCACAGGACATAAAAACACAAACAATAGTTATAAAAATAATAAAATAATAACTCCCACCCTCCCACCCTGGTGACAACACACATTCATACTAGCAATTTAATGGGCTCCATCCTGCTCTGGGTTCCCCAGGCCCGCTGGCAGAACCACGTCTTCAAGGCCTTCCGAAAGTGTGTTAGAGTGGGGGCCAGTCTAATTTCCGTAGGGATGATGTTCCAGAGGGAGGAAGCCATCATGGAGAAGGCCTGCGTCCCACCAGATACCGTATATCTTCTTAGGGGATGGGACCTGCAACATTACTTGACTTCCTGCTCTAGTGGGTCAGGTAGATGTGACCGACAAGAGAAGGTCCCTCAGCTAATCTGGTCCCAACCCATGAAGATCTTTAAAGGTGACAACCAGCACCTTGAATTGCACCTGGAAGCAAATTGGCAACCAATACAGCTCCTGCGGGAGAGGTGATAGATGTGCACGCCAAGGTCTGCACAAAACCATATGGGCTGCTGCATTTTGCACCAAGTGGAGTTTTCAAATGCTTTTCAAGGGCATCCTCACATAGAGCTCATTGCAATAGTCAAGATGGGAGGTGACTGGAGCATGAGTGACCATGAGTAGGGACTGTTGGTTCAAGAAAGGGTGTAACTGGTGCACAACCTACAGTTGCACCAAGACCCTCCTGGCCATGACTGCCACCTGCTCTTTGAGCAGGAATCACGAGTCCAGGAGAACTCCCAGATTATGCACTGGGTCTGTTTGGGGCAATGCCACCCCATCTAAGACTGGAGGTGGCAATTCTCCATGGACCAAACTTATTAGCAAACAGAGACTGCGAAGATGATTTATGTTTCACTGCAATCTCTAAATATGCCCAGATATCTGTACTTTTCAGAAAACAGAATGGGGCAACTTGATGTGGGCAGCTCGCCATCACCAAGTTGCCTCTGCCAACTCACTGCCACCAAGTTGTTGCAGGACAATGGGGCCAATTCACCATGGGGACACTCACCACTGGCAGCCAGAGGGAAAGCCAGGTGGATAGGCAGGCGGGTGGGCAGAGTGCAGAGCACAGCAGGGGCTAGGGGTTTCCCACTTTCACATTCCCCACTGCTGCTGTGCTGAGCTGTTCAAAGTTTGGGCCTTTCGACAGCAGCAATGTTTGGGCTATTCAGGGGCAGCAGTGATGGGTGGGGTAGGCAGCAGGGAAGTGACAGTGACAAGAGCTTCCCATTTTCACACCCTTCACTGCTGCTGCACGAAGCTCCAGACCGTTCAGAGTTTGGACCATTCAGGGAGGTGGCAGTAGGCAAGGTGAGCAGCGGGGAAGCACCGGAGGCCGGGCACATCCCATTTTCATACACCCTGCTGCTGCCGTCACAGACCATACAGCAGTGGCAATGTTTGGGCAGCTCAGGGGCGGCAGCAGTGGATGGGGCGGGTGATGGGTAGGTAGCAGCAGCAAAGTGCATTCCATTTTTACACCCCCATTGCAGCTGTGAGCAATATGGCTAATCCCACCATTTTACTCATGCTCAAACCAATGGAAAACCACTGTCCTGCAAACTCTTCATGAGGAGCAGCCATCTAAGGAATATGTAGGCAATATTCTGTCCTCTTCTTATCCAGACAACTTCCACAGAACCAGTCTGTTCTTTGCCACATTTGTCATGTCTGCCTTCATGGAACCACTTCAGTTCACCATTCCTTCCCTGGAAGTCCCAAAAGTTATTATTTCTGAAGCACAATACACACTGTCTCTTTACTGGCTCTTACTGTATTCTTTCTTGAGAAGAAAGGATGGTGTAACAGGAATTCTGGCAACTGAATTATTTATTTCCCTTCTACAACTAATACATCCCTGAAATACTTTGTGGCAGAGACTTATTTAGTTTCTTTCTAGCTGCCTCCCTGTGAACTTCACTAATAAGAGAGGGGCTTGCAGCTGATTGTTTGCACAATAGTCCCCTGAATCTTTTATCAGTCTGGGAACCAATCATTACAGCAACTCTTTCTCCTACTATCACATGTTTTCTTATGGGATCTTTCTCCAATCTGCTGCATACTCTTAATGTGCTGCACATCAGACAGCCTGATCAATGCTGCAGTTGAAGAGATAGTCTGTGTCATGAGATCTATGACCACTTCAGCAATCAGCTGCATTAATCTTGTGGTACCAAATTTTACTTCCACAACGAGTACACAATCAGATATTCACTTATCAGCTATGAATGAGTTAGTCAAGATCAATTTTCCTTTAGGCTACATATCAAACAGTGCGCTATTCCTATTCAATAAATCTAAAGAACAGCCCTTTATATATATAAAACTGCTGAGATCACAGCTCTGCGCAAGCAAACATAACTGGGAGTCCCATTCTCACCAAAGGAAGCAGATCTATCTAGCATTGGGAAACAAAACTGAAAGGAGAGATGACCTTAACTGCAGCCCATGTTCTTACTTAAAGTAAACGATTTACTTTATCATCAACACTTGGCTTCTAGCCCTTTTCTAGTTCATCTTCGCATTTTGCCCATCCAAAGATGAAACTCCCTCAGGAGGTGATACAACTTGCTTGAAAATGGCATCGCTTGTCATTTTCCACCACTTTGCAGGCAGCAGGGTCTTAACTGGTTACAGCAGGGTATGACACACCAAATGCATCTGTGCCCTGCCTTTTCATATGTGCTGCTCTCCTATAATTACTGACTTTCCCCTTTTTGCTGCAATTATCTCTTCTCCCCCATCCCTTAATGATCAGCTGTGGAATTAAGCCGATTTTCTCACTCTTCCCTTGTTGCCATGACAACTGGCCTGCACCTGCCACTGGATGAACAGTGGCACTTTTGGATGGGGAAAAAAATAACCACAATGGGAACAGTTTATGGTTTCTTCCTATAACTAAAGGGGGGGGGTGTAGGGTAAAGTTTCAAAGCAACTGTGATGGGGGATGGGAACAGTCTCAGAAAGAGAAGAGCTGGAATAACTGACTGAAAATGCACAAAGGAAGTTTATGGAGAAACAAAAATTCTCATTTCCTTTTAATCCACAGTTGGCTATGCAACTTCCAAGGGTTGAAACCCTAAGTGTACATGAAAATATGGAAAGATGGAAACTACTTCTGAAAGAGTAACACACAAGAGTTTAAAAAAGAGTCTGATCACACCAAATTGTCACTTTTCCACACTGGGGCAAGTTTTCAGTTCTAAAACATTTACAGTATATTTCACTTCTCTTCTATATCATTCCAGCGCTAATTATAAAAACAACAAAACAGAGAAGGACAATGGCAGTGCTTGATAATAATTATTTATATCAACAGCAACATAATTATGACCCGCTCATAAGGAGTACCTCCGCCAACTTCCAGAAAGTTGGTGGTAGGGAGTTGAGATGGGCTACCCTCAGAAAGGAATTCCAAAGTCTAGGAAGACTCATCAAAGAAGTTCCTTCTCTCACTTCTTTTGTTCTTCAAGCTCTCCAAACCTTCATTTCCAACCGAAAGGGATATTTTTCTTCATGGTGTTACCATAACATCAATCCTAGTGTTATAGTATATAACAGTGTTTGGTGCAATGCAAAATTAATGATTAAGAGGGAACAAATTCCTCACACTTCAGTTTGCCTATGAGCAGATGCTGCAGAAATCTTCCTTGGTGTCTTACCTCAGCAATTTATTTTCTTTAAGATAGTTGGAAGGAAGGAAGGAAGGAAGGAAGGAAGGAAGGAAGGAAGGAAGGAAGGAAGGAAGGAAGGAAGGAAGGAAGGAAGGAAGGAAGGAAGGAAGGAAGGAAGGAAGGAAGGCTACCACACATACTGCTAAGCAAATCATTAACTTTAATCATCATAATTATTTCAAGAATCTTTCTAATCCTCACATAGAGAGCAGACACATTCTGAGAAAACAGAGGTGATGGTCAGATGGCAGGAAAGATTGGAGAGTTACTTAACACTTAGACTTATATACCGCTTTATCAGAGTTTGTTGCAGATAAATCAATTTCCAGAAGCACACACAGATGACTGATTCAGCTGGATTCATTAACTTCTTTATAAACATAGTAATATATATATTTACAATACCACAAGTAGATTATTTTTTCAATGTAGCAACAGTTACAAGTAAAACACAAGCAGTTTCATTTCCAGCAGCAGACAAGCTTTCAGTTTAGAGTTCAGAGTGGAGACAGGAGTCAGAGTGGACAGAGAGCAGAGTGGACTGAGAGCAGAGAGTGCATAATGGGCCTGAGAGCAGAGTGGGGCTGAGCCACGCCCAGCCTTAAGCTTAAATTTTCAGTTTCAATTCTCTGCACAGACTCAGAAGGGTTTAGCTCCCATTGGCTGACTTAGTTGCTATGCCTATTCATTGGCTGATCTTGTTACCATTGGCTCTCCCAGTTCATTAGCTTAACACGCTTTGCAGTGCTTTACAGCCCTCTCTAAGCGGTTTACAGAGTCAGCATATTGCCCCCAACAATTTGGGTCCTCATTTTACCCACCTCAGAAGGATGGAAGGCTGAGTCACCGAGACTCATACTTGATAGGAGGTAGGGCAGTGATAAGAGAGACTGTATTCTTCTAGGGAGGTGCAATGTTCACCATGACAGCCATTTTCTGACAGCACTTAGAACATGCTCTCAAAATTCTAAATACAGTATATTGGAATTTTCTGATTTCTATTTTCTGACTGCAGCTTCTTACCAATTGTTAACTGCCACATAACACATTACAACAGAGGAAGTTTGCTCTTGCTTGAACATGTGCTTCTCAGAAGACAGAATAGCTTAAAACACTTGAATACTATGACACAGCAACTCAAGTGAGTTTTGCTAAATGGACATACATTATTGTTTACAAGAGATGATCCACATATATAACTGTAGTAGTTGATATTTCTAGATTTAATAGCAATTCAATTATATGCCAGATAGTTGAGCTGTTTTTGTATCAACATGCAGTTCCTCATCCCTCTGTTTGCGTCACCCCCTTTTCAATTTTTCACAATAAAATTCCATGCTTGATATTTGGATTATAGATCTAATAATGGAAACTGCTACAAAGGGAAGCAGTTGGTTTGAATCCATTCAGGTTAAGAATCTAATAATACAAATGGGCACATAAATCAATATGCTCCTGATTTTTCATGCTCCTCAAATTGTGACTGAATTATTTATCAATAATTCTGTAAGCAGAGAAGCCAAAGTTTTATCAAGAAAAGTATTTGTCACTTACTTTTTCATAATCAAAGTGTTATACACACACACACACACACACACACACATACATACACACATGCAATCAGTGATATGCAAAGCTGTATACAATACATATGAAATTGGTATTGAAAAGTTTGCAATAGAGACTTGTTGAAGTACCCATGTGGATATGTAATACACAAAATGTCATCACTTAAGTAGGACACATTCATTTGACTGGAACAGTGTTAAACATTTTCTCTGTGTTGGCAGGCCAATTTCGAATTTAGGAAGTAATGCTGTGGATACTTATTGTTGAGATGGAATTACCACTAAGTGACAGCATCTATTTATCAAAAAGCAAAATGGTAAGTTTGCTTCCTGTTTCCTCTCAAGATACTTTATATCAAAGGAGCACATCTGCATTTTTATTTCCCCACAAATTACTAAATTATGCTCAGCCACCATTTTTAATTTGAGAAATACTTAGAGAACCTTACTCAGAACTTCAGAAACATTCTCAGATAAAAATGGTGCTGGAAGCAAAATCTTTGCTTTGAAATTGATCGGCTTTCTGCTTTTTAAGATTAAAAAAAGATAAAGCAAATATGACTATGAGATAAATGGATGCCAATGGATATGCCTATGGGAGCATTGGTACTCACTAAACTAGTACAGTACCATTTGATGATGATGATGTTCGTCCATCGTGTTCGAAGAGGAACTTGACATTTAACAGGTTGTGGGCTGTCCACAATGTGTCCGCAGGTGGCTGGTAAAGCCTGTACTGGCACAAAATGTTCTGCCACATGTCGGGCAGACATGTGTGGGCACCATTGTTGCAGCATTTGCAGCTCTGGCTTTGCGGAGTGCTCGCCTCTCTTGTGTGTTGTTCTTCTGTCCTCAGATGTCTGGCAGCCTTGGTGGATCAGCGTGCTCCATGTCGATTGATCTTGTGCCCGGGTTTCCCAGGAGGTGGTGTCGATATCCAGGGACTTGAAGGAGGCTTTCAACCTATCTTTGTATCACTTCCTTTGTCCCCCCGTGTGATCGCTTTCCTTGAGACAGCTCACCATAGAGGAGCTGTTTAGGGATGCAATGGTCTGGCATCCTTGCAACATGGCCTGCTCAGCGTATCTGGGCTTTCATCAGCAGGGTGTGAACTGATGGCAGGCCTGCTCTGGAGAGGATTTCTGTGTCTGGCACCTTATCCTGCCACCGGATCCTCAGAATTCTATGGAGGCAGGTTGTGTGGAAGTGGTTCAATTGCCAAGTGTGCCTCCTGTATACAGTCCAAGTCTCACTGGCATACATCAGTACCATTGATTAAAAAGTTAAATGCCCATATAGCAATATTCTATATTAGCTCTGGATAATTAGTAATGAGCATGTTACAATACATCCATGTGAGACCATTGCTTTGTGAGCTGCACTGGTTGGCCAGCTGGTTGTTGCTTGCAATTCAAGATACTAGTTAATCCTTCTCTGATAGTTTCTGCCCATCTTGTAAGAGTGGATGCACTTTAGGTCCCTTTGAACAAACAATATCATCTATCAGGATGTAGGAACTTGCCCTCTGAAAAAGCACCCCTTCTCCAGATCTCTATGGCTCCCCTTAATGGAAGTTCAGCAATTTACTGAAGATCTGGTTATTTGCCCTGGTTTTGATAGATTTGTTGTGTCATTGTTGCTGAGCCAATTTAGGCTTTTCTGTTTTTTATTTATGATTTTTCTTCAGAATGCATAAGATCTATATCCTTTTATTTTATTGTTCCTGCTTTAAAGGAGTAAGCTTGTATGGAGTGGGCAACCGCATTTCATTATTGCTAGGTGACATGCACAGCAAACAAGTTAAATAGATAAATAAATAAATATTAATAAAACAAAAAATAATGAAATAAATTATGGTATGTCTTATTCAATACTCTTATTGTTTTAGGATTTTAGTTGGCAAATTGGTTCATTTCATAAGGTAGCACATTTGTTTTATATTTTGGGTTCTGTAGGACTAGCATTATGTTTTATGACAACTAGAAGAAGGCATACATAGCACCACTATATTCTCAACTTAAGGGAGAAAATCAGGACCTTGTTGGCTTTGTGGCAAGTACTGTAGATGCTGTCAACTCCTAAATTCCAAATGCATTCAGCCATACCGTCCCATGAGATGACAATAAACTTGACTGATTCTTTTCCCTGCTATTATGAAGTATCCCCAGAATAGCATCAATTTAATCTGAGACAGTGAAACCCTCCTTGCAACACAATATAAATCACTACTAGAATGAAACATCTCAGAAACCAAAATAAGGTCAGATAAAAGAACTCACTTAATCCTATCCTAAGATAAAAAGGAACTCTTCTTCTGTAGTTCTTTCTTATAATTATTTGCATATCATGCTGAAAACATCAGCCTATCTCAATTGCAAGAAATCTGTATTTACTTCATCGACTATTGGAGAATAATAATGTCTGCCCCAGATGGCTCTAGGACAGCGGTTCTCAACCTGGGGGTCGCGACCCCTTTGGGGGTCGAACGACCCTTTCACAAGTGTTGGGAGACTTTGCCCGGACGCTGCCATTTGGGTTCTTTTACCCTCTGCGCATGCACAGAATGCTTTGCGCATGCACAGAGGGTAAAAGAACCCAAATGGTGGCGGGGGTGGGGGGCCCGGCAGTGGGCGTGGTGGCAGGGTGGGGCGTGGGGGGGGGGCGGGGCGCGGCATTAGGTAGGTTGAGAACCACTGCTCTAGGATCATATAGATAATGTGAACAAAGAGGTCAAATGTTTTAAATGTGCTTTAAGAATGTAATATGGGCCTTCTCAAAACCTAACTGGATATTTGCTGACTAGAGAAAAGAACCCTTAGTCCATTTCTAATTTCTAAGATCAAAATTATATTTTGTTTTTTGCTGTTTATCTCAAGATTCTTTAAATTCTTAAGCTTATGATTAATTTTTTTTTCCAGGATTGAAGGTAGACTCACCCAACATTTTCAAACATGTCATTCCGTAGGTCTCCAATAGCTTAAAAGTAGTTAATGAGAAATTTCTGAATGAAATTTCATTCAGAAAAAGTTTGCAAACTTACTGTCCTTTAAAAGTCTCCACTGCAATTGCGAACAAGATAGCTAATCCTGTTGTTTCCCCAGCACTCAAACCTGCAGAAAACTACAGTCCTATTGTGTCCTCATGAGCAGTAGCTACCTGTAGCACTTGTGGGCAAGTGATCTTCTATCTGGAGAGGTTACAAGGAACAGGTCTATTTACTAATTCACTGGTCTTTGACCCAATCATTTTCAGTTCAATATACCGATCCCATAAGTTATGGGAAATTCTAATTGATGAAATTTCCACCCAAGTGATAGATTCCAGTTGACTTACATTTATTTTATTGAATTTAGCACTAAATTAGAAAGCACCAGGAAATGTCGGAGCTCAAAGAAAGAGGAGGACGAGGAGCAGGACAAGGATGAAGAAGAGGAAGGCAGTGACAGAAACACATTTCTTCTGTATATTGCCACAAAAACTACAAAAAGACTTTGGGAGTCAAAGTTAAGAAATAAACTAAGAAACATCAGCCTCTGTGAGACTTCTTAAGACTTCTATTTTACTTTTTAAAATCTTATATCATCTCCCAAATTGGAAGTGGGGTGGGAGAATGGCACATTGAAGTCACAGGATACAATTACCTTCCTCTTTTCTAAAGGTTTCCAGTGTAAATATTGGTGTTGTCCAGAAAATATGAGTAGATCCACACTTCTCTTCCCAATGTAGATGCTAGAGCCAATGTAACAGGGGTGAAATGCTCCCAGTTCGCTCGTGCCTGTCGGTCGTTGGAGAGCTGATCGCGAATGCAGTGCACGGCTCCGCCTACCCGCCTGGACGCCGCCATTTGGGTTCTTTTGTGCATGCGCAGAGGGTAAAATAACCCAGGCGGGTGGGGGAAGGCTCGCACTACGATCACTATTGGCTCTATCGGCTCTACAACGACCAACCAGCCCGCCCGAACCGGGAGCATTTCACCCCTGCAATGTAACAAAAGAGGTATCGAAGAAGGTGATCAATAGATTACTGGCTGAAGAGCTTTTACCAAAATAATTGGAAAAAAACTTGGGCTTATATAACTTGTCTCTCCTAAAATACAATATTTCTGCCTTGCTCCCATAGCAGAATTGGAAAATTGCTGCAGAAGATACTATGCATTCAATTAGAAAAAAATTGACAATGCTGAGTAATTCCAAACTTGAACAGGAAACTGCAAGCCAAAGTATCTTTGGGTTACTAGTGTAAATGTTGCTAACCTAAGAAAAATTAAGTACAAACAATTTCAGATGCCGTTTTGGTACCTTTATCTCTTTTTTTTTAATATGAGGGTATCATACAACTTTAAGGGCTGTTTCAATCCCGCAGGTTAAAAATTAGTAAATTATTCACCATTCCCTTCAAATGATTATACAAATATCAAACATGACTTATTAAATAGCACCAGCAGCAGTTCACTTTAGATCCACCGATTTTTCAAATAATACTGAAATACTTTTGAGGAGGTCACTTTGACACCTCTAATCACTTTGACACCTCTATGAATTAAAAACGTTGCATGAAAAATTCCCTTCAACAAAATAAAAAGCAGCTATTTTGTCAAATGTTGTATGATCAAGATGGTTCCTACAAAGATCATTTCTTAAGTTTAGCTAAAGTAACCCATTGGATATATATATATATATATATAAAAAACATCTCAGTAAAAATTATATCTCTTTCCTCCTTTGTTTCCCATAACCAAGGGGAAAATGAATTTACTTCACTCAGACAATCCACTGACGCATCCCATCTGGCATATGTGCAGTAGAATGGCTAAAGTTTATTTTTGCATAATGAGATTAGCAAAAATTTGTATATTGTTGGAATATATCATGTTCTGGCCTTTTTAAATGGAAACATATTGTAGCTTCCTGTCTTCCCTTCCTGAAAAAGAGAATGATGCATTATTTCAGAAAATAATGCACAGTTTCAGTAAATGTATTTTCTCCAATCTTCAGCAGTAATCATTCATTATTCTAACATTTTCTGAAATCCTTAAATGGAAAAGCCAAGCCAAGAGGATATATGAACCATAGTGGTTCCACAAGTCTTAAAGTAATCCAGAATGAGTTTGTAGATATAAGAGATAATGGAAGTGATCACACAGTGACTGTTTTCTGATAGGAGAATATCTTATTGGCAGCATATTGGAACTTACAAAACTTTTTTTTTGAGATCCAAGTTATTGATTTTTAGGTACTGATGCTGCTTAAAGTGATTAATAGTCTAAAAGGTAAGTTCCACTTACAACAGCATAAAGACAGCAAAACTACTCTGCTATGAAAGATACCCATGTTTTCAGATGCCAGAGTATTTGAAAAATTATCTCAAAGAAAGGGATAACATGATTCTTTTTAACCTTTGCCTTAATAATCAAAAAGATTAATGAAAAAATAATCAAAAAGATTAATGAAAAAAATTATGACTTGGACAGTTAATACTAGCAATATTATTACCAAGCCAGTATTCTACACTCAGCTTTGAAACCAAGTACAAAGTTAAAGCAATACACATAATGGAAGCATGACATTATTAATATGCATTATCCTGCATATTGCTGAGACTTAAGTTCCTCACACACATGACAAATGGAGGTTGATTTCCAACATTGCTATATAGTTGCAACTAAAGATATCTTTTACTATACTTGCAGACAGACAAATTCCAATATGATGAAGGAAATGTATTCCTCTCCAATTAGCAAAAACAATATATTAAAATATAAGATTGCATCAAGGTAAAGCAGATGCCAAGGTTAATTTTGCCTTATTAACTTTCTAGATGTTTGTTTCATGAGTATCAACAGGCCTGTCAATTAAGTGATTTTGTGGATGTAGTCACAACCTAGTGCACAAAGTTCCTCATCAATGCTACTATGCAAAACTAGCAGCCATGGGACAAAAGGATTCATATTTTTGTGATTTAATAAGTGATTGTCAAAACAACAAAAAACAAGTACAATTAAATGGGCAGTTTTTTGAATGGAGAGAAGTAAAAAGTGGGTTCTCTCAAGGATATATTTTTGCTTTTTAATGTGTTTACAAATCATCTTGACTTGACAGTGAAGAATAGAGTGGAGAGAAACTGTTAACTGGTCAGTTCAGGATGGCAAAAACCATAAGTAATTATGAAGAGCTGAAGAAAGATGTCTTTAAACAAGGTAAATGGTCAACCAAATGGTTAATGAGATCTGGTTTACGTACGTGTAAAGTGATGGACATTGGAGAGAAAAATAACTTCATGTATGTCAGTGTTGTCTCCAACAAACCAAGAAAAAGACATTAAGATCATAGAGGATAGTGATGGGAGCAGGAAGATAGAGGAATCATGGGAGCAAGAGAAGGGGTCTCTTTGAGTCGCTCTTCAAGAAGCACCTAAAGGTACATTTTTCATGAGGAATGTGGAGCTCTGATGAGGATTAGTTTAGGCCAGCTGAAGGCAAACAGTATACAAAAATTTGAACTTTAATAACCTAAAAACTCATTATAACATAAAACCACACCTCCTGAATATTCAATTGGCCATTAACACGATCAAGATCAGAGTATTGTGGGATGTTATGAACTGTTACATGGTATATGTATAGTTGCTGGGCATGGTCTCTAGATGCTTGATGGCTCAAATAATACCAGCCAATTGAAGAACACATTCCAAACTATATGTAGTTTGAACTACATACTGTATAAAGTGATTTGTCCCCTTTCTAAGGGTTTTCTCACCTTGAACCTGTGGGATACCTACCTTCTTACTTATGCATAAATAAAAAAATATTAATCTACCTTTCTGATTTGGATCGTATTTTGGCAGAGGCACATTAGTCTAAGAACCTTAGCATGAGTTACACTAATAATAGCTCTATTTAGATGTTGTTTTAGTGTGTGCCATTTTGACAAAGGGAAATTCCATGCTAGAACATATTTGGAAAGAAACTGAAAATACATTTGCCAACATTATGATCCTCTATACCAGTGTTTCTCAATCTTGGCAAGTTTAAGATGTGTGGACTTCAATTCCCAGAAACCCTCAGTCCATACATCTTAAAGTTGTCAAGGTTAAAAACATTGTTCTGTACAGATCAAAATATGTCTCTACCTGGTTCTCATAATCACATTTGGAAAATAATAAAAAACGTCGTGGAAAAATTAGGCTAACCAAAACTTTTAACAACTTCCTTATGAGAAACTACAGACCATTTGGTACCCAGAAAGAAAAGCAAATTGAAGGAGACAGGATGAAAATGAATACAATTATGCATAGAATGGACAAAGTAGAGAGGGAAAACTTTACCAACAGAAATTGTACAATGAGGCTAATTGTTAAATCCCACACAGCTGGGCAAAATCAAATGTGATGATAGATATCCCTTCCCTCTCTATATATACATGTAACCTGCCTTCATTCTCACAAATCTCTCAGATGCCTCCCAAAAATATGAACTTCTTAATTCCTTAATTAGCCTCATTGTCTGTTTTCTGTTTCTTAAGTTTTTCTTCTCTACTTTGTCCATTCTGTGCACAATTGTATTCATTTTCATCCTGTCTTCTTCAATTTGCTTTGTAAGAAAAAAGTCACAGCAAGTTGAATTAACCCTGAATGGCAACAAGGCAGAGGTGGGTTCCTCCCGGTTCGGACTGGTACACCCGAACCAGTAGCAAGCCGCTTGTGATGTCATGATGTCACGGAACCGGTTCTGTTGGTGCCGGTCCATGGACGCCACTATCTTTTTTTTGAATTTTTTAAAAAAATTCCCAGATTTTTTTTCTTCTGCGCATGCGCAGAAGCCGAGTTTCCGACACTGTGCATGCATCGCCATCTTGTTTTCGGCTTTTTTGGGGGGAGTTGGATTTTTTGGTACTGCGCATGCGCGCATGCACGAAGCACATGCTCACAAGGTGCAGCCATGCAGCACGTGAGGAAGCAAACCAGCAGCGAGGTAAGTTAGAACCCACCCCTGTAACTGAGAGAAGAATTACCGTATTTTTCGGAGTATAAGACTCATTTCCCCCCCCCAAAAGAGGCTGAAAATTTGGGTGCATCTTATACTCCGAATGTAGCTTTTTCGAAGCTTTTTTTTTCAGCCCTAACGAGGCGCTAACGATTTTCCTGGCTCTTTCTGGCTTACAGGCTTTTTTCATTGCTACTCCCTCTGAAGGAGGTTTTTCCACCCCTAAGTCTTTGCAGGCTTTTTTCATTGCTACTCCTTCCGAAGAAGGTTTCTTTAAGCCCTAACCAGGAGATAAAATAATGTGCTGAAGCTGACCAGACTAAGGACGCTAGCCAGATGAATACCTGGTAGGCAGATTTCCCCCCCCCTATTTTCCTCCCCAAAAACTAAGGTGCATCTTATACTCTGGTGCATCTTATACTCCAAAAAATATGGTAGTTAGGATCCTGTGGTCCAGTAAACCAAATTGCTTTGATTTATCAATCATATCTCAAAGATAATGTGGCTAGCATACTGACCTCATTGGAAGAAATAAATGTATTTATGTTCATAAGGTAATATGGATGGATTTTGACAATACTGCAACATCACACTCTAATTTCCACTGTGTCTGCCTTTTTTCTTTTCTTTGCCTTTGCCTTCCAATATAGTGAGCCAAAGGTACATAAATCCTGGTTCTGCTGTTGCCCAAGGCTTTTCACTAAAGTACAAAACTTTGCTGGGAGCCCAGTATATACAATATATTATCAATTGCATGCAAAAAAAATATATGTTACATCTTCAAAATGATTTGGCTGCTTTAGGTGAGCCAGGTTTGGCCACAACACAAGGAAACAAGGATTACACCAACTTTAGTAAAATATTTTTAATGCTAGTCTTGGGGTAAATGCAGAATCATGGAAATTGCAATAGGAATTTTCAATTTATAATACATATAAACATATTATAATCTATAGTAATTTAAATATTCTATCTATCTATCTATCTATCTATCTATCTATCTATCTATCTATCTCATCTATATTATGTATTATTATTATTATTTCCAATTCACTAACTATTTTGAACGATTCAAAATGTTTCTTTACAGGTTTCTGGACCTAGGATGAGTTCCCATTTATAAGATAAGCTACCAAGGGACTCTCTATTGCTTCATTATTTATGTCTACTTTCCCTTCCATTAATTTCCCAGCCTCAACACAATCTCTTACACTAACTGGAATGAGATTTACTGTAGAACAGACAAAAGAAAGCATTTCTTCACACAGGACATAATTAACCTGTGGAATTCATTACCAGAAGGTTATGGTACTGACCTGGATGACTTTAAAAAGAGATTTGATAAATTCGTGAAGGACAGATGTCAAGAGCTGTTCATTTTGAAGACTCATTGTTACCTCTGGATCAAGGGCAGCATGCTTCCATGTTACAAACACGGAGGAACAAGAAATGAGAAGTCTCTCTCTCTCTCCCCTGCTGGGTGATGCTGGGTTAAAATGCCTTGACCTGATCAACCAGGGCTAAAGTGTCATTGTCGCTGTCTGTCAGCAAGCAATATAAATATTAAAATGTTTAACCTTTATGATGAAGAATTTATTTCTGTTCTCAAACAAAAAGCAAAGCTAATGGAGTTGAGTAGCATTAGGATGTAACATCACAGCAAGCCATAGAAAATTGTATGGATTATGGATGCTGGCTCTGAATAGTCTATCTATGGGAGATTCTAGTTGGCTTACAGTCATGATGTGTTATGGGAAATCTAGATCAGGACAATCATAAATGGGATAGAGACTTTTGGCCTGGGACTCAAGTTCAAAGTAAATGTCACATTTAGATATTTGCAAGTTTTCCATGAAGAGAGTCAAATACTTTTCTTTCATTTTAGATCCTGTTTCATTTTCATGCATCAATTTTTATTTTTATTCTGGCTAGAGGCCTCAAAAGCTAGAAATGGCCTCAATTTTTTTGGGGATCTTTGAAATGGTCATTTCTGGAGGCTATGAAGATAGTAGGCTATCAACTTTTCATTTTCCTTGCTTTTATCCATCAAAGAAACAGTTAACCTCTTCTGATTCTTATCTTTAAATTCTTTTCCTCTTTGCTAGTGCTTTTTAAAGCCAGCTATCTGAATTCAATACTGCCCCAGATCTTAATGTTTCTTCAAGGACAGAACAGGTCAAAAATTCCTGATATTATGTTATTCTTTGATAAGTCAGCATTAAATAGTCACAGGTTGTTCTGAAATATCTGAGAAATTAGCTCAAAGATAACTGACACTAGGATCTCAGGAAATCTAGCTGAAATTAAAAGCAAAAAGTTGAAATACTGTACCTGATCAAAAGCAAATACTTAGAACTGATTAAAAACCAATTTAATATAATTATATAATATAATATAATATTATTATATTATATTATTATTATATAATATAATATAATTATATTATGTAATTATATAATATAATTATGATTAAAATTTCAATTTAATATTAAGAGACCAAAATTGTTGAAGATTAACTCATTGTTGAAGATTAACTCATCTCTATTTGGATGACTGGTACTCACTGAGGGTTTTTACTTTTATATTATGGGTATAATAAAATGATGAACGGCAGCACTAAGCAGAAGTTATTTACAAGGTTGTGCAAAAGATTTGAAATGGTTGTTATGCTAAGCTTCTTCCCTCCTTGCATGTTCTCGTGCATGTATTTAACACATCAGTCCAATAGGTTCCAATAAGTATACAATAATAATAATAATAAAAATAAAAACAATAATCAGTAACAGCTTCACATTCTGGCACTGGCTTCTCACAAACTATTCTATCTCCTACTGCCTTCCAGAAAAGGAGGCCCTGAGAAGATTCGAGAAGGCTATGAAACTAGGAGCCACCATCAGCTTAGCGGAATGAACACGACTTGATTTATGTTGGCCTGGGCAAACCATTTCTCCCTGAATCATTAATGCAAATTTTCTCAATCTTAGCAAAGGCTGGCTGGGGAACTGTCCAGTTGAAGTCCACACATCTTTATTTATTTATTTATTTATTTGGCAGTTTTTCTATGCCGCCCTACTCCCTCAGGACTCAGGGCGGCGTACAACATTTTACGACAACTCCAAACAAATCATTAAAAGGCAGTTTTAAAAAAACAATTTAAAAAACATATAAACAACATACATACATGGGGGAGACGTCTCAAACTCACCCCGCCTGCAGGAAGAGCCATGTCTTAATGGCTTTTCGGAAGGCCAGCAAGGTGGGGATAATTCGGATCTCTGGGAGAAGTTGGTTCCAGCGAGCAGGGGCCCCTACAGAGAAGGCCCTCCCCCTAGGCCCCGCCAGTCGGCACAGTTTGGCTGGTGGGACCTGGAGGAGACCCACTCTGTGGGACCTGACCGGTTGAAGGGAAGAATGAGGCAGAATGCGGTCCCGGAGATAGCCTGGTCCTAAGCCATGTAGGGCTTTAAAGATGATAATCAGCACCTTGAATTGTACCCGGAGACCAATGGGCAACCAATGCAGCTGGCGGAGTATAGGTGTTACGTGGGTGTATCTTGAAACACCCACCACAGCTCGCGCAGCTGCATTTTGCACCAGTTGAAGTCTCCGAATACTCTTCAAGGGCAGCCCCATGTAGAGCGCATTGCAGTAGTCCAATCGAGAGGTGACAAGGGCATGAGTGACCGTGAGTAGAGCTAAGGTTAAAGTTGCTAAGGTTGAAAAACACTTAAGTCTATACACAAAGAACTTCACAGCAAAAGGCTATACATGTGCAAACATGCATAGAACCAGGATTAGGGTTAGGGATAGAATTAGGAGGTGCAGTGATTCTTCTGGAGGGCATGGGTCTTTTAATGCTTCAGGAAGAGATGCTTTATTTATGGTAACATGTTTTGCAAAGTGCACTATTCAAGGATTTTGCACAGTCCTGGTTACCGAAGCTTTGCTTAGCTTTATTTTATTTAATAAGTGGAATTGAGCACACTATAGGACTGCCAGGTCCCCTACAGATTTTTTTAGTAGAAATAGAAAATATTCTGAATATTTCTCTAGAAATAATCTGTAGTCAAAACTCTGCCACATCTCAAAGTCTTCCTATGGGAACTTGGGCTGAATTCAGATGAGTAATCTCTCCTAGAAGTGCTTGGGGTGAATTCTGATGTTAACCCACCCAACTTGTAACACCTGGATCACTGCATGCATCAGATATGATCATTCATCAAATTTCACACTTCTCTGAATTTTGTAGGAAGATTCTCAGTTTTAAAAGATACTACAGTGATTTGAGAAGTGATTCGTTTAAATATAATACATTTTGATCAAGTATATTCATAAATGTGTATTCTGTGGTCTAATGCATTTGAAAATACCTATTTATGTGCAAAGGTTCTAAATGAAATGGTTGAAATGGCCCATTCTCATTCACAACAGCTGCCTTTAGTCATTATTAAAGTGTTTCAAGCTAGAAGCATTTCTCTTTTGAATTCAAAACTCTCCCAAAATTATATTTCAAATAGGTTTTTTAAAATATATAATACAGTCATATATTTTAAGTCCTGTACAACATTATAGATGGGGAAAATCTCATTTCCTGAAGGCAAATGCTAAAATGTATTTAAGTACTAAGCTTATTATTTTTTCCACCAGGTCATAGTAACACAGTATAATATAAAAAGAGAGGAAAATTAATAGTAATACAAAGAAATGCAGCAGGAATAAAAAGCCATATAAAGAAATTAAGTGGAACTAAAACCAATGTTACAATTTAGAACATAAAAAGTTATTTTCTGAGTCTAAAAGAGAGCAGAGCAACAGTAACAACTTGGCTGCTAAAATACAAATCATGGGCACAGGAAGATAATGCAATCATTCTGCATCTGGAGTCTTCTCCCTTCCTCTTATTATAGGCAGGATAATAGAGGGCATATTAGTGAATTGTTCCGCTAGCCATTTCCATCATCTTCCTGTAAGATCAGCTGAAGGCATAGTCTGTAAGTGGAGAAAAGTAAAAGCCTTCCTTAATGGAACACTGGTAATGTTTTGGTGGTACAGAATGAAAACATCATGTCCATTAACCCATTCGAAGAGCAATTTCTATGATTTCTCTGCTAAACTAAAGAACTAAATTCCACCAGATGCGGAAAAGAGTGGGATATGATATACAGGTAGTCCTCAACTTATGACTGTTCACTCAGTGACTCTTCAAAATTATGATGGAGTCCACCCCACACCTCAAAAAAGTACTTATAATCTGGTTCTGAAGTTCTCACAACTGCCTCTTCCCCATTCAATCATGTGACCACACATCTGGCCCACTTGTACAGCTGTTTGCAGTGTCCCACAGTCATGTGACTGCAGTTTATGATGTTTTAATAATAACAATAGCCCTTAGGCTTATATACCACTCCACAGTTATATACGCTAAACAGTTTACAGAGTCAGCATATTGCCCCCAACAATCTGGGTCCTCGTTTTACTGACCTTGGAAGGATGGAAGGTTAAGTCAACCTTGAGCTGGTCAGGATCTAACTCCTGGCAGTGGAATGCTGAGTCTTCCATCCTTCCGAGGTAGGCAAAATGAGGACCTAGATTGTTGGGGGCAATATAAAATATACATTGCTTAATGGTGTAAACCGCTTAGAGAGTGCTTGCACTTTGAGGCAGTATATAAGTCTCACTAATAAATAAATAAATAAATACTCAGCCTGCAATACTGCATTCTAACCACTGCGCCATCAAGGCATTTACTTCTGGGTTTGTTTTTGTTTTTGCAAAAATGCCCCATGGTCAACAATGGGTTTACTTTATTACTACTGGGTTTCTTTAACAATCACCACAAAAAATGTCATACAAATGAGTCCATTCATGTGATGATCCATTTTACATTCATCACAATTTACAACTCTAATGTTTACAACTGTAAACACAATTTACAACTTTATAGTCATAAGTTGAGGACTATCTGTGGTGATTCCTACCCATACAATGCAGGTAGCAAAATATAACCAAGTGAAATTTTTGAAGGCTTTCTATACTTAGCAATGCAAGGTAGGTCCTAACAGAGATCAAGGGTAGCCTAACCTTCATCCTTACAGAGAGGAATGAGACAATACCTGCACACAAACCCATTCTCATCACTGTGGGCCTTATATGTTCAGTCATTCATCCTTTCAGTTCCATCTGTCTGCCAGAGAGCTGGTGTTCAACCTTCTTTTATTGAACATTTTCATATTTATTTTTATTTATTTATTTATTTTTGTCAAGTACGTATTGGTAATATACATAGATATAACATTGTTTATATACATAAGATGGGTACTGATAAGAGGGAACATTAGGACAGGGACGGTAGGCACGCTGGTGCACTTGTGCACGCCCCTTACATAATCTTTGGCCCAGAGTTTCTATAGACAAAAACAGATACCTTCTTGTCAATGAGAAAAAAGAGTGATCTGAAAGTTGATAATGTTCTATAAACCCTTCACAATCTCCATTTTAAAAAGCAAACATAAAAGAAAATGGAAATAAATGGAACATAAAAAAATATTGGGGAATAGGAAAGGAGCGATAGAGAAAAAAAATGCTACCTAGAGTAATTAGCTTTCTTGTTTAAAAATTTCCTGGTAGGGTAAAAAAGAACTTAAATTGGAATGACTAACTACTGGTTAAATCTCAATATTCATGCACATCAACTGGCTCTAACCTAGCCTATTCTAATCAAATTGAGATAGAAGGAGACAGATGGAGAGACAATGGACAATTAGTCTCTCATGGGAGAGCCAAGTTATTAACTCAGAACCAATTTATGTAAGATGAGTAGATTGCTCCCATTTGTAATTTCAAGTTCTGCTGGGATACTTTCCACAATGTATGATTGTCAAAACAAATGCAGTGAACCTAAAACTCCCTGAGGCTACAACATTTAATGGGTGCCTGTAGTCTCTTTGGCAGAAGGTTTTTCGTAACATCACTTATATTACCCCGAAGGGTGGGGACAAAGCAGAAGGATAACAATAAAAATACTTCCATGACTAAGAAATAATTCATTACTGCAGTGCATCAAATATATAGTCTTGTAAAAGAAAACAGAGTACTCTCAAAAAAGAGTACTTTCCTCATTTAGCCTACGTCACTTACTACAGATTTTATGGTGATTTCAATTGCACCAAGAAAGGCCTAAGAATAGAGAGAGCTTCAGACTGACAGCATAGACTCAAATGCAGGTTCAGCGTCCACTCAAAGTTATGAGGGATTTTACTACTGTTCCTCACAGTTGTGACTGTTGCAGTGTCGCCACAGTCGTGTGTTCTCAATTTGGGCATTTGGTAATCAGGTTGCAATTATAACTGTTGCAGCATCTCACAGTCACATGATCACCATTTTTGAACCTTAACTGCCAGCTTCTGATGAGCAAAGTCAGTGGGGAAGCTGGCAAAAGGTCACAAATGGTGATCATGCAATCGTGGGACATTGCGACCACTCAGCATTCACCTAACGATGGCAACTGGAACTGCCACAACTGCCTCAACAGTCAGAATTGGTGGGAATAAAGTTCTAGATCTAGAGCATGCTTGCTCTTGACACATAACAACATGGACAATTCCTATTTTGTTTTACATGATCTGAATATGAACTCTGATGTTTGGGGAGGGGTTGTCCTCCTACAAAACTAATGTTTTAGAATCCATAAATGAGAAGGGCTACTGAAAGGCACTACATACTACTAATATTCCCCTTTGTTGATCATCCTCTGTGGCATAAGAAGAAGAACGTTTATAAGAACGTTTATAAAGAACGTTTATAAATAAATATACTTTGGGGGGGGAATTGGGCGTACGTTAATAATGTTGTCTTTGGACAACAGTAAGAATTGGACTAGACCACAGAGATCCAGGTTTAAGTGCATTCTTAGCCAAGATGAGTTGGGTCCAGAAGCTACAACTCAGTTAATCTTATCACATAAGGACATTGCTGTGGGAAAGGAAAGCAAAATAAATTCTTATGTTCATAGAGGAGAGATAGGGTACAAGTATAAAAGGATGAACAATTAACTAGGCTAGTACAGTCATAAATTGTGCCTCGACTGTGGTCCTTGGTGCATTGTATTTGAAATCTTACCACTTACCAATCTTATTCTCTCAAAAATTGGGGTCCTTTTCACTTTTTCCAATGACATGTGTAACAATATGTTAAATTCAACCTAAGCAAATATAATTATGGAATTAAACAAAATTCAACAAATTTCGACTGCCCCTCCTTGGTTCTTGGGGGAGAGAAATTAATTCCCTCAGAATGGGTTCGCAATTTGGGTGTTCTCCTAGATCAGTGATGGCAAACCTTTTTTTCCTCGGGTGCCGAAAGCAAGCAAGCACCCGCTATCGTGCGCATGCCCACACCCATAATTCAATCCCCCTGCCCCTGCCCCCCTGTGCATGTGTGCATGATCCTCACATTGCCCTACCCCCGCGCATGCGCATACAACCCCACCTCCCCCCCATTTCCCAACTTCCGGTGGGCCTGGTAGGCCCGTTTTTCACCCTCCCCAGCCTCCAGAGGCTTTCTTGGAGCCTGGGGAGGGTGAAAATGGCCTCCTCCACCCCCTGGAGGCCGGAAACACCCTCCCAGAGCCTCCGCACCAGCCAAAAATCAGCTGGCCAGCATGCACATGCGCGCTGGAGCTGAGCTAGGTCAATGGCTCGGGTGTCGGCAGATATGGCTCCGCGTGCCACCTGTGGCACCCGTGCCATAGGTTCGCCATCACTGTCCTAGATCCACAGCTAAAATTGGAGCAACATCTGTCAGCTGTGGCTAGGAAGACCTTTGCACAGGTTCGCCTGGTGCACAATTGCGACCCTACTTGGAGAGGGAGGCCTTACTCACAATCTCTCATGCCCTCATCACCTCACGGCTGGACTACTGTAATGCGCTCTACATGGGGCTACCCTCAAAGAGTATCCAGAGACTGCAATTGGTGCAAAATGCAGCTGCGCAAGCTGTGGTTGGTGTTCCTAGATACACCCACGTAACACCTATTCTCCGCCAGCTGCATTGGCTGCCCATTAGTCTCAGGACGCAATTTAAGGTTGGTTTTGACCTTTAAAGCCCTACATGGCTCAGGGCCAGGTTACCTCTGGGACCACATCCTACCACATACCTCCCTACGACCAGTTAGGTCCCACAGAGTTGGTCTCCTCCAGGTCCCATCAACCAAGCAATGCCGGTTGGCGGGACCATGTGGGAGAGCCTTCTCTGTGGGAGCTCCGTCTCTCTGGAACCAACTCCCAACAGAGATTCCGCAAAGCCGTGAAGACATGGCTCTTCCTGCAGGCAGGGTGAACAAGATCTTAATTCCCCCATGGATGTCTGGTTTTTAATTTTTGTAAGTTTTAAAATTGTTTTATTGTATCTTTTAATTGTTATTTCTTCTGTTGTACGTCGCCCTGAGTCCTATGGGATTTGGCGGCTTATAAGAACAAATAAACTTAAACTTCAGTCAGAGAGGAGGACACTGGAGTCCAAGTGTTCCACTCAATGAAAATATCTTATTTGGGTTACCAACATATACACATGATAGTTTCATGGGAAGCTGGAAGAGTGTCCATAGAAAATCTTGGGACCAAGATAATTTTTTACAAGACATGGAAATCCTAATGAAAGAGAAATTCAATTCTCAAGGCAGAGCTATTGGGAGAATTGTCTCAAAGGGATAAGAAGTTTGATTCAGTTATGGCACACCGTTCTCAGAGGTTTGATTATGGCTTAATTTAGTAATTGGCTAACTATAGGCCATATCTGAGACTGGTAGATATAATACAGATGGATCTGTGGTATGGTTTATATCAGTGTCAAATTGATATATAAGGGATACAGTCCCAGTCGTTACTAGCCAAACTCTGCCAACACTTTATTTGTCTCATTCTCTTGTATTTTCATTAGCAATAATAAATTTTCTCTGAACAGTCAGACAAAATTATATATTTTTTTTGTTTCTGCTCTTTATTTCAGTGTGCGTTTTAGCCTAAATGTTTATAAATTTGGGCATTAATTTGCCTTTTTAATGTCCCTTTAGATGTCATTTCAATGATTAATATTTAATTAGCAAGTGCCTTAACTATTACACATGAAAAAAAGGAAATGTAAAATCAACAAATATATATCAAATTGATCCTGTGATTGCTGAAGCTAATTCTACATGAGTTTTGCCTGCATTAAAGAAGTCAGAATTAGATTAAAATACAATCACTTCAGTTCTCAACTGTATCAACTAATATATTAATAATGGAGGACAGGATGTTATCTTCCTATATTTTAATTGGGCCATTAAAGATTTGAGACAGCTGAAAATGTAGTTGCAATAACACCATGTTGCTATACTGTACTGCCTATAACCCATAATTTGATATTCTTCATTAATTAGCAGGGAAGTAGTTTAGCTGTTTGCATGCAAAAGATAGTGGATTTAGTTTCTGATATCTCAAAGTAGCGAAACCTTAGAAATAGTGCTACCAGTTAGCTTAAAACATTCACTTTTAGATTGAGAACTGCTTTGATACAATATATAGCTGTTTGCTTTGTTCCTAGACCTTCAGTACTGTATAGTGTACCTTTTACTTCATCGCTTGTTCTATCAGTTGGAAGCTGCAAGTCTTCCTTTGAATAATGACAAAAGGTAATTAGCCAGAAAAAACACAGATCCTCAAGGAGTTTAGTAGAGTCAAACATAATGTGGGACATATGGCAACAACTCCCTGTGTAAATGTTATAAAACATAATGGGAGAAGTCTTGTCATTAGTTATGTATACCAAAGTCCCACTGATTTCAATCAGACTTGTGCATAAGTTAGTAGAGAATCTGAATCAGTGACATTCATCTAAAGAAATGAGCAGGAACGATGTTTTGTTTTGTATGTTGTCACTCTGATTTCCTCTTGCCTCATTTAAGATTAGATGTGCATTTGTAAAAGAAAATGAGCAGTAGAAATGTATGGGTGAGATGTTGGAAATAGAACATATGCGAATAGAATAGGCATCTGTAATTATCATTACTTTTCCAATGCATCTATACTAAGTATGAATCCCCCACTAATATAATCATATCAGACATTAACACAATTGAGAATGTCCAGAGATATTTCACAAGAAGAGTATTACATTCCTCTGTTCACAACAGAATACTGTATGAAACCAGACTTGAAATTTTAGGACTAGAAAAATTAGAACTACGCCACCTTCGATCCGACCTAAGTGTAGCTCACAAAATTATCCACCACAACGTCCTACCTGATAACGACTACTTCAGTTTCAACCGCAATACCACACGAGCTCACAACAGATACAAACTTAATGTAAACCTCTCCAAACTTGATTGCAAAAAAATTCGACTTTAACACCAGAGTGGTCAATGCCTAGAACACTTTACCTGACTCAGTAGTTTCTTCCCCAAACCCCAAAAACTTTAACCTTAGATTATCTACTATCGACCTCACCCCATTCCTAAGAGTCGGTAAGGGGCATGCATAAGCGCACAATCATGCCTACCATTCCTGTCCTAATGTACCCATATATTCATACTTATTATTCTCTTATTCATGCTTGTACTATTATAGATAGATAGATAGATAGATAGATAGATAGATAGATAGATAGATAGATAGATAGATAGATAGATAGAGAGATAGAGATAGAGATAGATAGATAGATAGATAGATAGATAGATAGATAGATAGATAGATAGATAGATAGATAGATAGATAGATAGATAGATAGATAGATAGATAGATAGATAGAGATAGAGAGATAGAGATAGAGATATAGAGATATAGATATACTGTGTATATCTATATAGATATACTCTGTGTGTGTGTGTGTGTGTGTGTGTGTGTGTGTGTGTGTGTGTGTGTGTGTGTGTGTGTGTGTGTATATATATATATATATATATATATATATATATATATATATATATATATATATATATATATATATATATATATATATATATATTCATAATTTTACTGTTTATACTTTGCTCTAATCATATATGCTTGACAAATAAAACAAACAAACATAATGCGTGTGATCAAAAGTGTGATCAAAATGTATGGATTTATACACAAGAGGGTTTTCTCAATATGTCAGTGTGATCCATACAGGAATTCAATAATATGGGGGAAATAATAAAATACAGAAACAGGGGAGTGTTTATATTGCCAAATATGCAGATGAGGTCATCTGTAGGAAGCTAAATCCTACAATAAAGAGAGGATTTTTAGAAACACTCTTCATTCAATTCAAACCTATTTTTTTGTTACTTAAAAAGGTTCCCTGAAAACCTCATGGCCAATCATGTAGTCAACTCTAGCACATTCCAATCATTTTCCTATGGTCATTTTTAACAGAATCTTCTGAAACTGATACCTCATTTGGATTTGCCACTTTTAGAGATTATGAGCAAGCCAAAGTAAACCAATTAAATTTGCAAACAGGTCAGTGAGATAGAAAAGCAGGTATTAGATACTAGTATACCTAGATACTAGATACTAATAAATGATGCTTTGGAAAACTTGCTTTCAATACTATTAACTCAGCACCAAAATCACATGAAATATCTTATAAAGGGAACCAAAGCACCATGACCAGTGTTCAGTATCTGAATGTAACCTACATTTCTTTGTTTAATTGGGGTGGGAGAGAGACTTTCCTCCCAAGTTCAAGGATATTTCTTCTGTGCAATCCTCCCACAAAGTCAAAATTATTAAGAATAGTGAAGATAAGGCTTAGCTTATTCAAAATGATAGGCATGTACAGAATCACCTGTCTGGAACCCGCACTGCATATCAGACATAAATACAAAGAGTCCTTCACTCCTCCGCTCACAACAAAATACCTTATTCCGCCAGACTTGAAATACTGGGATTAGACAATTTACAACTACGTCGCCTCCGATCTGATCTAAATGTAGTTCATAAAATCATATACCAAAATGTCCTTCCTGTTAATGACTACTTCAGCTTCAACCGCAGCAATACACGAGCACGTAATAGATTCAAACTAAATGTAAACCGCTCCAAACTCAACTGCAGAAAATACGACTTCAGCAACAGAGTGATCAATGCATGGAATGCACTACCTGACTCTGTGGTTTCTTCCCCAAACCCCAAAAACTTTAACCTTAGACTGACTACAGTCGACCTCTCCCCATTTCTAAGAGGTCTATAAGGGGCGTGCATAAGCACACCACTGTGCCTACCGTCCCTGTCCTACTGTCCTATTGTCCTCTTTTATCGTTACTTTTTACTTATGTTTATACAAACTACTACTATCCTATACATGTTTGACAAATAAAAATAAATAAATAAATAAATCCAAGTGAGCATTCACTTGACTGGCAACCTGGAAATTATAAATATTAAGGATGCCAATTTTGCCTTACATTATAACATTTGTCACAGGAAGGAAATGAACCAGCTGAACAATCCACTCAGCCTGTCAGCCTGCCCCAGACTCAGTGTTAAAATACTGGTAGCCTCACTGATAGACTTCCTAAGATTCACCTTCGGCATTGTCCAAATGGATTCCTATTTCCCTTGTATATTACTGTAAGCATATGGGCAAAGATTCCTACCAGAAATAATCTTCGATACTTTCCTACAAAAAAGGAAGGAAGGGTTCATAGAAGGAAGTAAGGGGGGAAATGAAGCCAACATACGATACATACATAAACAACACACTCATACATATCTATATATAGATACTTACATAAGAACTGGATAGATAGAAGATATAAACAATCATGATAAGCAGTTTAAAAAAAGAATGGGTGGGAGAAAAATCAAAGTCACTTTTAGATAAAATAATAGAACAAATTTACCTTGAATTCATTTTTGATGATTAGGCAGCAGACACTGTCAAAGGGGATATTTAGACTCTTAGGATCAGCAACTGGGTCCAGTATTGTAAATTGTTTTAAAATAATTCAAATATCTAGCAAGACAGTAATCAAGCTTCTACAAATTGGATAATATGATCTGATTTGGTGTAAGGTAGTATACTAACATCATTGGTTAAAGAAAAACATTTTGTGCACAGTGCAATTTACAGTTCTTACTATTTCCACAAAAATAATTGACATAATTACATTTTGCTTATTAACATAAATGCTTCCTTTAAAAAGTGGACAAGTGCTTTTACACTGACAAGTGCTTTTGCATTCACTGTGTGTAAGTAACAGAAGAAATTTTCTGTGAAGCTGATAAGCAAAGAACAATAAATATGTGCATCTTTTGTCCTCCCTAAAATTGTCCAATTATTTGCTCCAATGTTAAATTTGTGGAAATGAAAGCCTTCTTAGAATATTTCATTAGAAAATGGAACATTTTTCTTTGATGATGGTACCTACTTTGGGTAATGAAACCTCTGCAAGAAAACAACCAAACTCAGAGAGCACCAAGGACCCCTCATTCTTCTTTTCTTGGAAATAATTCAAAACTTGGGTCAGCCACCAATACAATCGGCCATTGTCTTGATCCATGAGGCTTCCCATTTTGATTTTCAGCAATCCCTTACACATCCATAGTCACATTTAAAGGCTTGAGATCCATCCATAATCCCACATCTACCCTCTAAAGGAATTTTTTAAGATGAGAGGTAGACTGAGAAGGAATTGATCTCAATTGGTTTCTTCATCTGTGCCCTGTAGAAACACACACACACACACACACACACACACACACACACACACACACACACACACACACACACACGGGGGGGGGGGGAGGGCAGGCAGAGAGGAAGGGAGGGAGATCAGTGCTGGGATCAGCACTGTAAACATTGATTTTCTTGTTTAGACTGGCATTAATAAGTAATATATGATAAGCACATACAGGACCTTTTGTCTAAGGATTCCTGTTCTGTTAACCAAGGTCATTATCATTACATTTCAAGCTTCAGGCTGCACTTGACCAGAAGAGCACAAAGATCAGCTCATTTATTACACTGAGCCTGCAGCAGTAATAACAGCATCTTGAGAAACAATATCGCAACTCTTATTAGTTAAACATCTTATAGTTCTTCACACCACATTCTCAGGTTAGGCATAGTCCAGGATATCATTTGCTGAAGGTAACATTTTCTGATCTTTTCAATCCATCCCACACCTAACTGCAGATTGATAAAACATGCAGGATAGCAAATGGTGTATAATTGCACATCAACCCAGATAGTACCTTGCACTTCATATTATGCATTTGTCGATATCCTATGCTGCCATCCTAAGCACATTGAGCTACTCCTTCGCTGCTTTGATGTAGACTCAGGAGCTACAGGCATGTTAAAATGAATCAGCAAAGGATGTAAACCAAGCATTCTTTAAAGCTCCACCTTTTGAGCAGAGCATTAGAGACATCCTTGATCACATTCTGAAACAGAGGAAAGGGCACTGCCATCATAAATTCCAAGCAAATAGCACTTAGAGTAATACAACTAACATTTTCCCTCTGCAGAGAAAAGGGCAAATTAAACAAACTTCCGTATCAGCTTGCCTTTGAGTGTCTGATAAGGAGAAGATGCACTGCATAGGTTTAAGTCAATAATGAAATTTAATTGGATTTATTTAACTAGACAAGAAAGCATCATCTAACACATTATTAAACAAATGCATGTGTTAACTCCTCTATACCTTTCTAAATTATTTGTCTTGAGTAAACCCCAGGGACTTTAAAATAGAAACTTGGACAGATCCTAAATGGACAACCTAGAAGTCAAGGCTAAAGCCCTGTAGTTGGCAGAATACATATTTTGTGTACAGAATATCCCAAGTCTACTACATCTCTCATTTAAAAAATAATAATAATAAACAGTCCTATTCGGCAACACAGGGAAAAATCTTTTTCTGGCAGAGATCCATCACGACATCCTTCAAATCGGAAGAAAAAATATAGGCCAAGATAACAAAATGATGTAGCTTAGTATATTACAGCTTTGTAAGATTTGTAAGGTTTTATTTGGGAAAAAAATAGCCAACATTTCTCAATTCTCCCTTCCCACAATACTTTTTCACATACATTGGACAATATACGTTTGGCAACATTTTTTAACATGGGGGTAAAAGCATTTGTAAGCCCAGAGCTTTCTTTGGCTTTTCAGTGGTGTATAGGGTAGTAATGTAGATGTAAAGTACATTAGATGGAGCCACTCAAAAGAAGATGGGGCCAGGTAAATTAAGAAATCAAAGAATTAATATATTAATTAATTTATCTTTTCAGAGGTTATCTTTTCTCTTATCTTTTCAGAGGTTTTACCAGTATATAAGGAACAAAAGGGAAAGGCCAACGTGTAGCAGAGTTTAATGTGTGGCTAAAGGAATGGTGTAAAAGGGAAGGCTTTGGTTTTATTAGTCATGATATCAGCAGCTGGTCCAATGAAAAACTGTACAAAAGAGATGGTTTGCATCCATCAAAGAAAGGGACTGAGCTACTTGGTATTAAATTCAGAGATTTCCTGGATAAACATTTAAACTGAACAGTGGGGACAGAGAATTAATTGATACAGATCATTTCTGTCCCCAGCAATCTAAAACTAATAGGGTTAACAGTGCACACAACATAGATATGTGCACTAATCAAACAGGTGGCAAGAAAGTAGGGGCAGTCAGGCACAACACAGGTTATGTAGACAGTAAACACAGGGTCAATCTAAATGGACTTAAATGTCTATACACCAATGCACAGAGTATGAGGAATAAACAGGGTGAATTAGAAATTCAAGTAAATGACGGAAGATATGATATAGTTGCCATTACGGAAACTTGGTGGGATGAAACTGACAAATGGAATATACAGCTAGAGGGATTTAAATTATTTAAAAAAAACAGAACAAATAAAAGAGGAGGTGGAGTTGCACTATATATAAGAAATAACTACATCTCTACAGAAATAGAGCACAACAATAATGAAAATCACCTCGAATGCATTTGGGTCAATATTAAAGGGGGGCGAAATGACATTGCCATAGGTCTATACTACAGGCCACCCAACCAAACAGAGGAAGTAGATGAACTTTTTGCTAGTCAGCTAACTAAGGTATGTAGGAAGCACATCACAATAGTAATGGGGGATTTTAACTACCCTGACATCAACTGGGAGACAAACTCTGCACCAAGTGGAAGAGCCAACAGGTTCCTAACAAACCTAGCAGACAATTTTGTTACCCAAAAAGTAGAGAAGGGAACAAGGGGATCAGCCATATTGGACTTAATTCTCACTAACAGAGATGAAATGATAGAAGGTGTTGAAGCTACAGGAACCTTGGGGGCAAGTGATCATGCAATATTGGAATTCAACATTATGCAAACACAAACAGTAGAACAAAGTCAAACTAGAGTCTTGGACTTTAAGAGGGCTAATTTCAATAAACTCAGAGAGAACTTGGGAAAGATTCCATGGATGAGAATCCTCAAGGGGAAAACAACTCAAGAAGCTTGGGAAATTTTGAAAAGTGAGATTATAAAAGCCCAGACTAGCACAATACCAATGAAGAAGAAAAATAATAGGTCTCAAAAGAAACCAGGATGGCTGCATAAAGAACTCTCTGACAAATTGAAAGACAAAAAGGACAAGTATAAAAAGTGGAAAGAAGGGGAAATAACTAAGGCAGAATATCAGCAAATAGCTGGAGCCTGTAAAGATGAAGTGAGGAAAGCTAAGGCTCACAATGAACAAAGGCTTGCGACAAAAGTACAAAGTAACAAAAAAAGCTTCTTCCAACATATTAAAAACAAGAAAAAAGTCAAGGAAACAATTGGTCCATTACAGGGAGAAAGTGGCAAGAAGATGACAAGCAACAGGGAGAAAGCAGAGCTACTTAACACGTTTTTTGCATCTGTCTTTACACAAAGGGAGAAAACAGTCCAACCTATCAAAAACAGCATCACAAAAAACATATTAGGAACACAAGTTAAAATAGGGAAGAAAATGGTAAGTGAACACCTGTCTACCCTAGACGAATTCAAATCACCAGGACCAGATGGATTACACCCCAAGGTTCTGAAGGAACTGGCAGACGAGATCTCAGAACCACTGAACTATATCTTTCAAAGATCCTGGAGCACCGGGGAACTGCCAGAGGACTGGAAAAGAGCTGATGTAGTTCCCATCTTCAAAAAAGGAAAAAAAACAGATCCAAGAAACTACAGACCTATCAGCCTGACCTCAATACCAGGGAAGATTTTGGAAAAGATAATCAAGCAACGAATCAATGAACACCTAGAAGCAAACAAAGTAATAACCAAAAGCCAACATGGGTTTGTCAAAAACAGATCATGCCAGACTAATCTTATTGCATTCTTTGATAAAGTGACAAAATTAGTGGACCAGAGGAATGCTGTCGATGTGGTTTACTTGGACTTCAGTAAGGCATTTGACAAAGTAGATCATAACCTACTACTAGATAAAGTAGAAAAATGTGGGTTAGACAGCATCACCACCAGATGGATTCGAAATTGGCTAACCAACCGCACTCAACATGTAGTGCTCAATGGAACTGCATCTACATGGAGGGAAGTATGCAATGGAGTACCCCAAGGCTCTGTTTTAGGCCCAGTACTCTTCAACATCTTCATCAATGACTTGGACGAGGGGATAGATGGGGAACTCATCAAATTTGCAGATGACACCAAACTGGCAGGAATAGCCAACTCTCCAGAAGATAGGCTCAAGATACAGAAGGATCTTGACAGACTTGAACATTGGGCGCTATCAAACAAAATGAAATTCAATGGTGAAAAAAGTAAGGTTCTACATTTAGGCAAGAAAAACAAAATGCACAGGTACAGTATATGTGGTACCTTGCTCAACAGTAGTAACTGTGAGAGGGATCTTGGAGTCCTAGTGGACAACCATTTAAATATGAGCCAGCAATGTGCAGCAGCTGCCAAAAAAGCCAACACAGTTCTAGGCTGCATTAACAGAGGGATAGAATCAAGATCACGCGAAGTGTTAATACCACTTTATAATGCCTTGGTAAGGCCACACTTGGAATACTGCATACAGTTTTGGTCGCCACGATGTAAAAAGGATGTTGAGACTCTAGAAAGAGTGCAGAGAAGAGCAACAAAAATGATTAGGGGACTGGAGGCTAAAACATATGAAGAACGGTTGCAGGAACTGGGTATGTCTAGTTTAATGAAAAGAAGGACCAGGGGTGACATGATAGCAGTGTTCCAACATGTCAGGGGTCGCCACAAAGAAGAGGGAGTCAAACTTTTCTCCAAGGCACCTGGGGGTAGAACAAGAAGCAATGGGTGGAAACTAATCAAGGAGAGAAGCAACTTAGAACTAAGGAGAAATTTCCTGACAGTTAGAACAATTAATCAGTGGAACAGCTTACCTCCAGAAGTTGTGAATGCTCCAACACTAGACATTTTTAAGAAGATGTTGGATAACCACCTGTCTGAAGTAGTGTAGGGTTTCCTGCGTAAGCAGGGGGTTGGACTAGAAGACCTCCAAGGTCCCTTCCAACTCTGTTGTTATTATTATTATTATTATTATTATTATTATTATTATTATTATTATTATTATTATTATTATTATTATTATTATTATTATTATTATTATTATTATTATTATTATTATTATTAAATTAATATTTTTACTCCCTAAAAATATTTTTACTCTTTATATATTCCATTCTTTTTATCCTTGGTCACATTAAACATTTACATCTTTGCAAAATGGGAGCCTTGGATTATATGCTTGTCGTGCCCAAAGAGTTCTACAGGTAGTCCTTGGATTATGACCATTTGTTCAGCAGTCATTCAAAGTTAAAATGGCACTTAAATGAATTGTACTTATGACAAATCTTCATAGTTCCAGATGTTTCAGTGAACTGCCAGCACATCATGTTTTCTGATGTTCTCTGCCAGCTTCCCATAAGCAAAGTCAATTGGAAACCATCAGGAAGTCAGAAGTTGCAGTCACATGAAGTCCTCATTTCATGACCCACATGGTTCTTGCTTAACAACAGCAACTGGGGCTGTTGGAACTGTCATCAGTAAGTGATGCAATCATATGATATTGGTATGCATCATTTAGCAATGACAATTCTGGTCCCCTACAGTTTAGGACTTCCTATATTTCTTTATTTTCTTTCAGAAAAACTTATTATTCAAATAGAAATGAGTCACATAAGTAAGATTAATCAATTTTTGCTTGAAAAATCGATTACAATTTTAGAGATTTAACACCAGACTCCCTCACTTTTATTAAAAATAATTCTACTTTCAACTTCTACATTTTCAGAGCTACTAGTCTCACTATTGTTTTATAGATTTCTTTTTAAAATATGCCAAAGAAAATGCCGCTTCACAAAATAAATAATTAGTTTAAAGAAGATAATCTAACAGTTCAGTGCCTTGTTTTCATGATTATGCAGCTTTAAAATATGAAACCTTAACTATAGAATTTATCTAATCCAGCAAAATTCCTATGTTGTTATGAACTAATACACAAAATATATAAAGTTTTCATAGTTTTAGATTGCTTGCTTCTACCATTAGCACTTACATTATGTCTTTATCAGTAAATGGGACAATAAATTTATTTTACCTTACTTTTATTTATTTTATATTTATCAATAAATGGGGAGCCTGCTGCCCTCCAGATATTTTAGATCGAATCCCACAAACCCCAGCCAGCACATCTATGAAGTGGTGGTTTTTAAAAATTAACACACACACACACACACACACACACACACACACACACACACACACACACCAGGAATAGTCTGTCCTCTGAAATCTACTTTTAATTCAGGCTATACTCTCAGTAATTGCTATAATATGGATAGGAAAAGTGAGAAAGAGATTGTCTATTCTATAATGCAACCCTAATCTGGGGATGAAATATTGACTGGTTTTCTGTTTTCAGATTTGGGGAACAGCAAAAGAATATTAACAAGGGAAAGACTGTGAATAGTTAATTAAATTGTAAATTGTAAGAGAGAGGATTTAGCAAGAACTGGACAGGCAATTAATTGGTGATAATTAATTAGTCTTGAATCTCTATGGGAAATAACTGACTTGCTTTCAGTAAAACAGCTCACATGTTGCAATTGCAAATGTAGATCAGAAGAACAATATTCAATCTGAGGCATAGCACAAGCCATTTCTCTCCACTCACTGCAGTTCTGTTTCCAATATTGGACATCTGAGTAAGTTATTTAGTTCAGTGATTCACGAAATCTTTCTAGCCAGGTATGAAAGCAATAGCATTGCTGTAGCTCTAGAAACTAAATGTTCTTAATCTTGAAAGTTAATAATTTTTGAGGCAATATTTATAATTTATAATAGAATTTATACTTTGAACAGAGTAGGTTGGTTCAATATTTTAGTGTCAACACTACATGGTCAATATATTTTCAGACTGGGGCACTATTATTCTTTGAAAACTATTGATCCACATGGGTTTATTATTTTGAGAGACAATGGTGACAGGATACTGGTAGTCCTCGAGTTACGACCACAACTGAGCCAAAGTTTATGTTGCTAAATGAAACATTTGTTAAGTGAGTTTGCCCCATTTTACGATTTTTCTTGCCACAGTTGTTAAGTGAATAATTGCATTTGTTAAGTAACATGGTGGTTAAGTGAATTTGGCTTCCCCGTTGACTTTGCTTGTCAGAAGGTCGCAAAAGGTGATCACATGACCCAGGGACACTACAACTGTCATAAATATGAACCAGTTGCCAAGCATCTGAATTTTTATCATGTGACCACTGCGTTGCTGCCACGGTCATAAGTGTGAAAAATGGTCATAAGTCACTTTTTTCAGTGCCGTGGTAACTTTGAACGGTCACTAAATAAACTGTTGTAAGTCGAGGATTAACTGTATTGGTTCAGAACAAGCAGGAAATGTATGTTTAAATGGAAGTAACCAAGAAGAAAAATGTAGAAACAAATGACCATGCTCCTTTTACACATGGAAGGAAGTCACATAACATAAAGCAAACCAAGGATATCAAAGTACTATGGAGATGTTTTCTGTGATAATCCACATAACAAAGCTTCCTAAACAATCAATTTCCAAAACTAAAATAAAAAAGATTCAACCTGTGCAGAACACAAACAAATCCTTTCGCTGGATCACTGACCTACTGTATAATACCAATTTGATTTGAACAAAGAAGCAAGACTAGTTTTGATTTCAATACAAAACTATTTTATTTTATCCTCTGTGTCGTTGGTACAAGTTATAGGAAGCAACTATGTTTTGTCAAGCTTTCATCTTATCTTTGATGAAGTTATGCAAAGCATAGCGATTTTGTTTCATAATGAAACAAAAAGTACAATAATAGAGAAGATTCTCAGAGCAAGAATTTAGTTTTTATTCTTTATAGCTAGCATAATGGGTAGCTTTGCCTAACACTGTTCTGTAGATAGCAGTAAGATAGCAAATTATGTCACTGTGTATAATAGCTTAAAATAAATATATCAGGGAAATGGCTGATACCTATTTTGGAAAGCAAAGCAGTTAACTGCAGGAAGAATTATGAATAGACAAATCTCTGAATCAAGAAATGTGCAGTCGAGAGTTGGCAAATTAACACCAAGTTAAGAATGTAAAGCAGAAGAAGTGAACCACACAACATTCATTCCTATGAATCCAGCAGTAGGCCAACCTCCACAAGAAGCAAACTGCTATCAAAACATGTTCAGCTTGATAGGGCTGTGTTCTTGGAGCCTGCATCAAAGCATTCTGTGTTCTCTAGTGTTGCTTCAACTTGGGCAACAAAACAGGACATTTTGTACAACTTTTTAAAATGGTCACAGTTATTAGTTTTGGGGGCTCTTTTACATCTTTGGAGTTATGGTATCTTGGAAATGTATTAACTAATAAAGCAACAGATATAGTTCTACCTTCGTTGCCAGTGGCTGGAATTAATTTGAGTAAATTGATTAGTAATCATTAGCAAATTTACCTGGAAGTTGGACAGCCATGTCTACCACAACATCATCATTTCGTAGTCTAAACTATTCCTAAGAGTTCTGAATTTTTATGAGGAAAAGAAAAGGGACTTAAATTGGACATACTACCCTTTTATTTTGGGGATCTTTTTGCAATTCTGCTTCCATTTTTTAAAATTCTTCCTGTAGGGTCTCTTGTAGTAACCTTCTTTTATTTTTTCTTGCCAAGAAAGCTATTGTTAACTCTTGTATGTAGGCTTTTGTAATGTCCCAGAGATTTTGCAATTATGTATCTTTTTTATATTAATTTTAAAAAATATTCCTAACTCCTTTTCCAACATTTCTCATATTCCTTATCTTTCATTAGAGATTGGCTCATTGTCCATTTGATTTTCCTTTTCTGTTCTTTCCAGGTTATTCTTAAAGGACTATGATCTGCCCACATATTAGCTTCTATTTCGATCTCTTGTACATCATTGCTCAATCCGGGGTCACCCAAACCATATCAATCCTAGACCAGGATTGGTGCGGATTTGAAAAAAAATGTATATTGCTCTTTTGTCTTGTGCATATCCCTCCATACGTCCTTAAACCCAAATTCTGCCATCATTTCCCAAAATGATTTCGGTAGTATGTTTTTTTTCTTTTGTTTTTTGCTTTTATAATCTACTATGCGGTCTGCTATTGCGTTAAAATCCCCAATTATGCAAATATTTTCAAATCTCAGCTCTATTACTTTTTCATGTATTTTTTATAGAATTAGAATTTATTATTGTTGGGAGCATATATTATTATTAATAAAATTGATTTTGTCCTGTTTCTAATTCAATCATAAGTATTCTACCTTCTTCATCATTATAGATTAGACCCAATTTTATTGTTTCTTTTACATATGTCGCTATTCCTCTTTTTTTATTTGTTAAAGCTGTATAGTTTCCCTAATTTTGGATTTTCAAGTAATTTATTATCTTCTTTTTTAATATGGACTTCTTGCAAACATATCACGTTTGAATCTAATTTCCTTAATTTCATAAATGTTTGTGCTCTCTTCTTTGGTATATTTAGTCCATTTACGTTTGTTGATGTTATTTTAACTTCCTCCTCCATTATTGCCTGTATTGTTTTTTTGTATTCCTTGTTTGTCTTAATACTCTAGCTTTCACTCCTTCTTGTTCTTCCTGTCTCCTTTTTTCTTCTCTTTCTTTCTCCCTTTCTTCTCCCTGGTCTTCTTCTTCCTGACTCCTACTCTCTACTTCTCTACTTTCTCTACTCTCCTGTTCCTCACCTGTCTCACAGTGTTGATAAAAAAAATTCTTGGGCTTTCTCTAGAGAATCAATCTTAAATTTTTTATCTTGCCAGGTTATTAATAGGCCTTCCGGCATCAACCATCTAAACATTGTTTTATTCTTAACTAGGTAATTAGTCAAGAACTGATACTGTTTTCTGTTACTCCTCACTCTCCGTGGGATCTGTTTTAATATTATTATTTCTTTACCTTTATATAGAATCAATTCTTCTCTATTCCTTTAAGAATAGGTAAAGGAGTGCGCTGAAAGGAGTATGAACTGTGATTGTTAATATTTGAATGATTATTATGAATGTTAAAGATAAACTATTATAGAAGAAGTAAAAAATAAGAAATAAAGAAAGGTAGAATAAGTAATTTATAAAATGTAAATATATACATAAGGGATAATATAAGTGTGGATATTAACTGATGCAAGCTTATTGTAAATATGGGGCAATTGTTCCCCTTTTAGTTTGTTCGCTTTGTATGTATTTGTGTTATATGTGTATTTAATAAAAAAATTTAAAAAATTGGGCATACTACCAAACAGGTAGAAAAGCCCGGGCTTCTCCCAAATTCTGATAATATCAAAATCTCAGATAAGGAATAATCACTGTAGCTTTTTTATTCATCCATACTTCATGTGGGAATATGTCATTTATCTCTTCTGCAAAACCTGAGAGAGGGCAGGAATGAAACCAGCTTACTGTATGAAGCATTCACATGGGGGGGGGGGGAACCTTGCATCTTTTAAAACTAGATTAATGTTTCTCAACCTTGTCAACTTTAAGATGAGTGGACTTCAATTCAGAGAATTCTGGAAATTGAAATTTTCATATCCTAAAGTTGCCAAGGTTGAGAAAACACTGAACTATGAGAAGAACAGCATGAGCTAGACAACATTTCATGTCAGTCTATTCATTTTCAAAGGATGCCTTTGTAAACCAACCACACCTTCAAAGTAGGGAGAGAAACAATGAATTTCAGGGGTTTTCAACAGTTGTTGTTCTTAGCCTTTGTTCTACTTTGTGGAGCCACCTCCTTCTTACAGTAAAGCCTATCAATGCATATTGTAATAAAAAGTTTTATTTTTTCGGCTGGCTTGTTGAAAAGCCCAATGCTGAAAGAAAATGACTGGCCCAAGGTCATCCAGCTGGCATCCTAAGGGAAGAGTAAAATCTAGGCTTTCCTGTTACTAGACCAGAATCTTAATCATTTTACCTGACTATCTTTCCCAGGGTGTTTGACTGTAATTTTTATTAATCCCATCCAACATGGTCAGTGGTTGCACTGATAGGAGTTACAGCATAGTGATTAAAAGCATACTGAACTAAAGACAACAGTTGACCACATACTCCTATTCATTTTCAAAATGCCATGGTTATTTAGAGAAAAAGGGGTATTCCATACCATGTTAAATGATGTTCAATGTCAATGCAAACAGAACAAGGGGAAAGGAAATTCTTATTCTACAATTCTGGTATTATTTGATCAAAACCAGGGGTGGGTTCTGATTTTTTTACTACCGGTTCTGTGGGCGTGGTTTATTTTGTGGCTGTGGCTTTATGGTCATGTGATGGTTGGCGTGGCTTCATGGTCATGTGACTGGGTGGGTGTGGCTCCTAGGGTGTGGCTCCTAGTCACGATCCTAGTTCCCCCTACGAGGATTCCTGCATCTGGACCTTTTGCAATCTCCCAAAGGACTAAAGGAAACCAGATTCCATACAGCTCTAAACCCTTAAGGCAAACCAAATACAAGTGGTCCTCGCTTAATGGCCGGTTGCTTAGCAAGTATTCAAATTATGACTGACCTCCTCAGAGCTACTTGACCTGTTTTTGGAGTTTTGACAGCGTGCGCTCACACATACACATACATTTATGACCAGTTACAACATCCCACACAGTCATGTGACTGAGGTTTTCTATGTTTTTTGCCAGTTTCCGACAATTCCTTCTGGTTTCCGGTTAAAAATGCCCAATGGGGAAAATGGACTTGTTTAACAATCAGTATTTGCTTAATGACCACAAAGTTCACTTAACGACCATGGTGTTTGCCTAACCCAGGGGTCTGCAGCCTTAAACACTCAGAGCCATTTTTCTATTTTCCTTTAAATGGGTATCTCTCTCTCTGTCTCTCTCTCTCTCATCTTTCTCTCTCTTATCCCCTCTCACTCATCTCTTTCATCTCTCTTTTTCTTTCTCCCCCTCTCTTTCTCATCTCTCTCCCTCTCTCATCTCTCTCATCTCTTTCTCTCTCTTGTTTCTCTTTCCTCTCTCTCATTCTCTCCCTCCAACATTTTCTCATTTCTTTCTCCCTCTCTCTTTTCCTCCCCTTTCCTCTCTCTCATCTCTTTCATGCACGCACGCATGCATACACACAAGCGGATAACCTCCTGCACCAGGATCATGGCAGTGGGGACGGCAGCGACTCCTCTCGCTGCCCCACTGCACAGTGAGGTGAGTAGCCAGCTGTGCTGCGCAGGAGAGGCGGAGCTCTTCCCTCTCTGCATCCAACGGTTACGGCGGTTGCTCCTCCCCATTCCCTTCCTTCCTGAGCTGATATGAAGGGGTGTCAGCTGGCGCTGAGCTGCCCACGAAGGAGGTGGAATCGCAAAAAGCAGCCAGTTGCGCCAGTGCAGAGAAAATGTTAGGGGCATTTCAGCTGCTCAGCTCTGCGGAGGCTTGAGCCTTCTCGGGGTGGAGAGCAGGTTGCGTGAGAAGGGAGAGGGAGAAGGGGGCAGTGGCAGCCGCTATCATTGAGGGGAGAGTGCCACACAGAAAAAGGAGCACACAGAAATGCCACCCCCTTCTCCCTCTCGGCTGCCGGGCGATCTCATGTGAAGGGAATGGCAGATTTAGCAAGGGAATAAAAACTGATTTTACTGCTTTCCTTTGGCTAACGCCCAGAGAAGGAGAAGTTGCTTGATATTCTGCCCCCCCCCCCGAGGACCCCAAGGCCAACTGGCAGAGCCCAATCTTTCCACAGGGTGGCCCTTGGTGGAGATGCAGCTGCTGCTATGCGGCTGAGAGCACCACCGCCGTCGCTTGCCCTTGCCTCCTCCTCCTCTTTCTTTGGGTTGGCCCAAAGTCACCCAAGTCAGTGCCTAAGGCACGCTAAATCCCATTCCACGTCTTCCAAAGCAGACCACCATGGCTTGAGGGGAGGTCACAGCAGCCACGCCAAACAAACACTGCTCCGTTTATGGTTCTAGCAAGATGGACTGACTCCCCAACCGAGCCTCAAAACAACAATGTGGGGGGAGGCGTTGTTTCAGAAGGCAGCTGCAAGGGGCCCCTCGGGCACTTCCCCAACAAGACACCATCGCTGTACTGCTCACGGGCAGTTTGGCATGGCAGAGCTCTCCGCCCGCTTGATCGGCTGTCAATAATTCTCCCCTCCCAGCCACTTACTCACCCACCCACCCATCCACCTCGCGGCAGGCCAGGCCGGCTGGGGGAAATGCATGGGAAGAGGTCCGGTGCCGCGATCTCCCGTGTGCTTCCCTCGCAGGCCAGGCAGCTGGGGGAAACACAAAACGGGAGCTCCAGGTAGCGGCCAGCAGGGGGCAGCAGGTGAAAGGGCAGCTCCAGGTGGGGGCAGGTAGGGGGGCCATACTCGGGGCCCTGGGAAAGTGCAGTCTTTCCGGAAGGGAATTACACAAAGCGCTGTGCTGCGAAAGACTCTCTCTCCCAAGCAAAAGCAGCAGGGGGGAGAAGCAGCAGCCGGTGATCTGGAGAGCACATGATAGAGCCCTTCACATGTCTCTGGCGACCTGTTTTCTCTCCCCCACTCTGTTCCTGGGAGAGAGAGAGATACTCTTTCGCAGCAGTGTGCTTTGGGTCCTGGTAAGTCCAGAAAGCGCTGCACCAGAGAGAAACAGGATTCAACCTGTTTCTCTCTGCCTGGCTTTCCAGATGGGACTTACACTTACAGGCTCTGTGCTGTACTCTCCGGTACTTTCAGCGCCCACAAGGAACCAACGCTTGGAACAGTTTTGGAACTTGTTAAGGAGAAGGATCGCTCCTCGGCCCCAGCCATGAGTTTTCAAGCTCAGGCTACTTGGAGTGAAAAGCTATTTTCACTCCAGATTCAAATTGGGAAATGGGCCATTTCTGGCCTCCTGAGGGGCTCCGGGGGGGAGGCTGTTTTCGCCCTCCCCAGGCTCCTAGAAAGGCTCTAAAGCCTGGGGAGAGCAAAAAAATTGGAACGTTTCTGGCCTCCGGAGGACCTCTGGGGGGCCATTTTTGCCCTCCCCAGGCTCCTAGAAAAGCTCTGGAGCTTGGAGAGAGCAAAAAATGGGCTTTCCCCATCCCCTCCGGAGGCTGGAAACAGCTTGTTTCCCGACTCCCAGTGGGCCCAGATGGCCCGAAAATCAGTTGGCTGGCACGCACATGCGCGCCGGACCTGAGCTCGTGTGCCCACCGATATGGCTTCATGTGTCACTTGTGGCACGCGTGCCATAGGTTTACCATCACGACCCTATTGCTTTTTAAAGACTCTATTTTGAATGGCTTAGGCTGAAGGATTCTTGGGGCAACTTTTGTTTTATGGAGAATATTTCCGCAGTAAAATACCATTTCTATCTCTTATGCTTTTGCAAAAGCATTGTCTTCTATCTTTCAATACTATGTAAAATCCAGTTTCCTCTATAGACAATGCAGTCTTATGTTTTCAGTTCCAGTTGTGCTCCCTGAAATTTTCAAGTCATGCCAATGTATTCCTTCTGTCTTCCCTTTCTAAACACTGGATAAAATTTGTAAAAATCCAGAAGTAATATCAACGAAGGCCAGACCTCAACTTGGACATCATCTGCAAGACTACAACTACCAAATTCACACACAATGTCATGATGGCTGGAGAATTCTGAGGCTTTAGCAGGGGTGGGTTCCTCCCAGTTTAGACCAGATTGCCCGAACCGGTAATGACCTGCTGGTGACATCACTGTCGGTGCCGTTCCGTGCGCGCCGCCATCTTTTTTGTGGATTTTTCCCGTTATGCGGCTTGAAAAAGAGCCCACCTGCCCGCGGGTGAATACCGACCTTTACTTCTTTGCCCGAAGCACAGTTGATGAGCTCCTCAGCTGTGTTTCGGCTAATTCCTGCTTCTGAGCATGCACAGAAGTGAAATCGCATGTGGAGCGAGCACATGTGTGCAAAACATCGAGATGCGAATTGATGGTGAAGGTAAGTGCAACCCACCCCTGGGCTTTAGGTTCATTGTATATGAAAGTAACCTAAACTATGGAGGTTGACTTCATTCTAGAGAAAGCAAGAAAGCTACATCTGTAATAGCTTTTTTTTAAAAAAAAATATTGTTCTTGAAAGGTCATTATTTTCAAAGTACAAGAATATCACATTTTCTTTTTAAGGCCAAAGTTACCATAAGGCACTACAATCTTTCATTAAGCTGGAATGGAAGTAGCTGGCTTTGTGCCCTTTCTAACCACCTAGGTCTACTGGACATCAGCATAACCACATATGATTTATAATGGGTTATGACTTAAAACTCCTCAGAAATTTAATGGATTTGTGGCCACTTTTATATGCTGACAAGAAATAAAGAGACTAAACTTCAGCATTCATCATAAAGTTTTATAGCCATCTCCTGTTAACTGCTTTGCAAGGTGTGGAGGGTTTTTTTGTTATTTATTTACCTTGGACTTGAGCAGGGTTGGCTCATTAAAGGTGTTCAGCTGTTGGTGAGCTCTGCTATCTCAGTGTGAGGATTCTTTGCTCTCAAAGGACTGGACATAACACAGTGTAGTAAACCTATGCACAATAGCAATAGCAATAGCACTTAGACTTATATACCGCTTCATAGTGCTTTACAGCCCTCTCTAAGCAGTTTACAGAGGTCAGCATATTGCCCCCAACAATCTGGGTCCTCAGTGAGATTTGAACAGCTGAACTGCTGAACTAGCAGTCAGCTGAAGTAGCCTGCAGTGCTGCACTTTAACCACTGTGCCACCTTTATTCCAGCACACACTTTCTGCAACAACAGACTATTGCACTGGCTACCTCCATCCTTCTAGAACTTTGAAAGGCGATGGTGCCATGTAAAGATGTCTTCAAAACTCAATCTTCTATACTCAGACTGTTAATATTCAGTTTATACAAAAGTCTCAAAGTATATAAAGGAGCTTTCAATCATTGCCTTTCCCCAAAACCATTGCTCCAGTTGGGAGCAGATGCTGTTTCAGTTTGATTGCTTCATCTCTAGATGGACCAAGTTCCAGGCCAGCCTCCAAGCTCTGCTCTTAAGTTGTGTTGCATTTGAGTATTCTAGTTGATTCCAGGCAGGATTCCCATCAAAGTTTATTTATTAGATTTTTATTCCACCTTTATTACTTTATGAGTAACTCAAGATGGTAAGCATACACAATACTCCTTCCTCCTCCTATTTTCCCCACAACAACAATCCTGTGAGTTTAAGTTGGACTGAGAGAGAATGGCTGGTCTGAAGTCACCCAGCCAGCTTTCATGCTCACGATAGCTTGTAATCCTGACAGTTGACTGATGGTCTGGCCTGTATTAGGTTAAATCTTCAGATATTGCCTCCCACTTCCTCACCTGTATGCCATTTTCTATCTCGATTTCTCCTATAGAGCCGAGGTGGCGCAGTGGTTAGAGTGCAGCACTGCAGGCTACTTCAGCTGACTGCTAGCTGCAGTTTAGCTGTTCAAATCTCATCGGCTCAAGGTTGACTCAGCCTTCCATCCTTCTGAGGTCGGTAAAATGAGGACCCAGATTGTTGGGGGCAATATGCTGAACTCTGTAAACCGCTTAGAGAGGGCTGTAAAGTACTATGAAACAGTATATAAGTCTAAGTGCTATTGCTACACACTCACTCTGTTTCTGTGTTTGCTTTTGTAAGCTAAGGGGCTGGGTGTGGTAAGGCTGCCTCTGGACATCAGCATGTCCTTGAAAACACCAGCATGTCCTTGAAAACAGCCAGGCAACTGGAAGACTGCTTGGATGCCTGTGAGTATGAGGATATAGCTCAGGGGTGTCAAACTCGTGGCCACGCGCTGGCTATGACTACCTCCGGTTTAGCGTGATATGTCGTGATGTGTCACGTGATGATGTGACGCCACGACTTTGACACCCTGGTATAGCTGAATGCCTGAGAGAAATGGGAAGAGAAAAACTTGATTGCATATCTAGTTATCCCAACTTCACTCCCTCACACTCAGTTATCATTTTTTTTACACACAGGCATCAATTTCAGCAAGGACTTCTGTGAGTACTTGACTCACAGTGTTGTAGTCCTTGACTTACAACAATTCATTTAGTGATTGTTCAATGTTACAATGGCACTGAAATAATAGACCAATTTCAATAAGTTGCTGTCAAATTGTATTTGAGAGCTAATTTTTTTTTAAATTGTTCTTTGGCAAGTGAGAATACCTAGTAGGCCTTGGCTAATCTCATAAAAGAGAGGAGCCGAGGTGGCGCAGTGGTTAAAGTGCAGCACTGCAGGCTACTTCAGCTGACTGCTAGTTCAGCAGTTCAGCTGTTCAAATCTCACCGGCTCAAGGTTGACTCAGCCTTCCATCCTTCTGAGGTTGGTAAAATGAGGACCCAGATTGTTGGAGGCAATATGCTGAACTCTGTAAACCACTTAGAGAGGGCTGTAAAGCACTATGAAGCGGTATATAAGTCTAAGTGCTATTGCTATTGCTATAAGGAGGGTCATATCTAACTAGCATTCAAACTGAAAACTGCTAGGAAATTCTAGGGCAGCGAGCTATATTTGCTGCAAAATATTTCTGTTGCATTGTAAAGAAAATATGTTCTCTTTGAGGAAGACTTTATCTTATCTTTATTTTATTAATCATAGTTCATATTATTTGTAAGAGCTTCTGGTAATTCATATTTCAGAAATGCTGAATTGCTCAAAGTGGGCCACCAAAGCATTAACAGGAAGGAGTAGAATATATGAAGGTAAAAGGAAGTGGCCTGAGGCCTCCTGATAAGTCCTCATGGTCCATATAAAATGTGAACTGGAAATTATGAACTCAGATTTTGATCCTAAATTAATCTAAATAATGTATGATGATTGGCATAAAGAAAAAAGGTGTTAATACATGTATTATGTATTAGTGTTAAGTACCGGAAACTGACACAAGCACTGACCAAGCACCAGTGACACAATGGTTTGCAATTAAATTGCAACCAGAAAGGGTTTTTCACTTCTCTAAAACTTTGCAAGATTGCAAAAGGGGAATTCAAGGTTGCACACAATGAGACCATCTCTTGCAAACCATTGGCCAAGTGTAATGGAAGAAGAATCCATACTGCCTAATTTTAGAACCAAACACACTGATTCTATAAATCAGATTTATGTTGACTGGGAACTTATATCCTAATCCCAATATATTTGGAAGATTGGCTTAGATCAAACATAGCATTATAATAATTTCGATGAGCTAGTGTCCAAAATGGACGTATCTCAGAGAAGACTAAACTCTTGTTCAATTCATTTTGAATAAAAGCATATGCTAGAGATATTACTGCAGCACAAATAATATAGTCCATCACTGAAAGTGAATAAAGGTAATTTATACATGCAACTCTTAAAAATCGTGGTATCCTGAGAAGACAGAATGAGTTCTGCACTAAAAAACAACAACTTATGATAGCAACAATTATTATGACTACTCAGAAAAGCTTTGGAGTAAAGTGGCTTAAAAATAAATAAACAATATCAACACTAACTAAAGCATAGATTCATAAGCCAGCTTTTTTAGAACTCTCAGAAAAAGACAATTTTTTTTGCAATTTTTCCACAGGAGTTTTTCTCTTTCCCTCCCCACCATCAATTCCAACTTCTAACATTTTGGTCTTGCTATGGATATAAAAAGCATAGAGCATATATGCATCCCACATAAGAAAGTTTATACTTAGCCTAATGAGAAATTAATTCTATAGTTCAGTGGGATTTACTGCCAAGTAAGACGGTACTTACTGGAGTAGAATGCACCATAGCTGGGTTCAGCAGGCAGAAAAGGCTGGAACACATATTCTGAAGGATGCTGATTTTTAGGACTGTGACACAGAAGTTAAGTAATGGTTTTAATATTTTGTACTACGAAAGCCTGTGGGCAACCCACAAAGCGTACCTAAATATTGTGTCAGAAATTATGCTTCTTCCTCAGGATCAGCCAATTCTGCTTTATGTGGTTCTATGAATTCTGCAGCATGGTATGGGAATGTGAACTGGCAGTGTGTCATCTATAAAAACTGATGTTGCAAATCACAGATGGACACAATTTTCAGCATTGGGGGGGGGGGGAAACCCCATCAAGAAAGGGGAACAGCTTGCAATGCAACCAAGCAGATTTTGAATGGACCGGTTTAACTGGAGGCAAAGTAGTATACAAATACACACACACACACACACACAATCTAAAAGCTAGAAGCACTGACAAAAAGCATTCTTATTTGAAAAATGCCTACAGATAATCACTGGATTTTTATTAGTAAGGTTATTGTCAGAAAGCAGCACTAGCTGCCCGATCTCTCCAATTAGCACTGCTGGATGAAGACAAAAAGGTGTTTTGTTTTGTTTTTAAAGAAATGGCATTATGCTGAACTTCTCTGACAAATTGCTCATGAGACATTCCCTGGAAGGAAAATAATTTGCATGGGTCAAGAACAGGAAGCTGCAAAAACCGAATGCTGAAACAGCCTGCTTGCTTCTGAAGCATTCATCCTATTAGCCAGATATCCTGCAAGGTGTAAAGCAACACAGCCATTATTTAATTTTTAGAAAAAAGTGCTGATGCAATTTTAATGGCAAACTTAATAAATCAAGGCCAAAGCATATTTTCAATATTCACATGAAAGAGTCTTTATGTATTTATTTGACATGGTTAATTACTGCTTTTCTCAAAACCGTTCAAAGCAATTTAGCAAATAAAAACAATTGAACAACATCTTTAAAAACAGCCACTAGTTATAAACAAGAAATAAAAAATAAAATACCATCAACTCGGTATTTAAGAAAAACAAAACAAAACAAAATCTATCTTTGTAACTGAGTTTGGCAATAAGGAGCTTTTGCTCCTACAAAAGCTATTCAACTAGAACTTCTAACCCAGCTGGCATGGCCAACAATGAGAGACTGGGCATTGCAGTTGAGTAAGGCATTTGATAGGCCACTGTTTTTCTATTCCTGACACAAACCACAGGAGAGACTTTCAAGAAGTTCAGGTTCTGAAGTCTATGGTACTCTTTTAATCACTGGTACCACGCCTTAAGTACTGTCCTTAGCTGCTAGATACGCCATATGATAAAAGCCAGTCCTTAAGATATGAGAGTTTTAAAAATATATTTAATTATGCCTAGACTGGTAACTAGTACTGAACAACCTCCATATATGAACACCTACTGATAGCACTAAGGGATACAAGGTTTCCTTATACTGTTGTCTTCAGAGGCAATAATTCATTATAGAAGTCCACCTTATCCAAGGGAGATAGCCTGTGATCTATGAGCAAAAGGAAGACATTCTAGCAATGACCCCAACTAGCTTTTTACAACATCTTGAAACTTATTTTTATCCTATTAAACAGAATTAGGCAAGTAGTCAAAGGAAACATTGTGCAGCACAGATTTGTTAACTCACTGAAACCTACCACAGGGAGTTGGCCTCAGACCATTATTGTAGATAAACCTTAAATACTGTTGATAAAAAAAGCACTGATTTCTCACAGTTCTCCTCTTAACTTCAATATGATATTTGAATAGTTTGAAATGATGGTTTTCTCTGGCAAATCTTGAGATTTTGATAGCTTATTTCCTAAAATATTTCCATATATGTATTTATTATACAACACAGCTTTTTTGGGGGGGGAGGTAGGGGAGTAAATAATGCTATGGTTTCCTTGTTCCTGCTTAGCTCTAACAAAAGCAAAACTGAAAACATACAAAGCAATTAAAAAATAGGTCAAGTGGAGGAGGGGGAGAGAACAGCCTCCCAGTGCCCTGTGAACTGTCCATGTGGGAGCTCTCTGAATAAAAATATATGATGTCATTTCTTCCTGTATGTAATTTGCTGCATGTCCACCCAGGAACTTATGACCTGCTTGCTCCTTATTCTCTGCATGCTTTGCATCATTTAGTGACCAAGAAATCTGCCTTTACTTTCCATGCATTTTCCAACTTAAAAGAATGTACTCTTAAGCTTGCTATGATTAAAAAAAAACACCAATAAAACTTTCCAAGGGTGAATAATACCAAGACTGAAGAATGATTTGCTGCAAGGCTGATTTGCATTATTAGTTTTGAATGTAGGGTTTTCTTAATGCAACCACTGACGTGCTATATAGTCACTCTCACACATTCACCCATATTTTGTTTATTGCTAGAAAAGCAAACATCGTTAAGGGAAAGAGAATCTACCACAAAGCAATCCCTTAAAATACAGTACAACCAAGCCGTTGTTCCAGTTAAAACAAGGCTTGCTACTCATGAATCAATTCAAAGAATTCCAGTTTATCCATTCACCAGCCCATTTGTTTAATAGAGCAATTTTGTTTCATTATGAATGAAGCTTTTGACAACTGCTCTGTAACTCATTAGTGAGTTGCTGTTTGATGGTATTTCAACAAAAATATAAAGCTAACTTACAGAGATGTTTAACATACAACAAAAGGCTTTTTTTTAAAGGGTGGTTTACCTCTGGTAGTCAACCAACATGTCTAGAACTGTCCATTTGGTCTTAAGACAAAAATAGATGCTAGAGTTTTGCAGTTAGGCTTCAAAGTAAGCTTTCTTCCCAAGGAACAAGATCAAAAGGAAATCATTTTATTTGATAAATATATTCTTCTAGTGCAGTCCTTCTCAAATAGTGGGGCGCGCCTGCCTGGGGGGGCTCGGAGTGATGCCAGGGCACACGTGTGTGATTCCGGGGAACATGCATGGTCCCTCGAGTTCGATTCCCCCGGACGGGGAGTGTTTTCCCAGTTGCACGCTGCTCCGGGCCCAGAAGAGAAGGCGGCCAGGTGGGGCGGGGCGGCTGCGTGGGTTCTTGTTGTTTTCGGCGGGCGCCGCAGTAGCCATGAACAGCGTGGTGAACCTGCTGCTGGACAAGGAGGAACATCCTCTGCAGCTGGGCGAAAGCTTCAAAGGCACCCTAGGAGGCACCCTAAAGCCTCCTTCCACACCATTCACTGTGAGTGCCCGGCAGAGGTGGCACTTATGAGCCAGGCCAGCAACCCCAAAACATCGGCTTGATTAAGCTGGCCTGGCCCCATGTCGAAAGAGGGCCCTAACCATGGTAGCCTATGCCTGCCTAACTGAAAACAGGCTCCACTGAGTTCAGTGCGACTTACTCCCAGGTAAGTGGGTAGAGCAGCCTTCCCCAGCCAATAGTTTGCTTGCAGCTTATAATAAGTAAAATAATAAATATTAACACTAAAATTCCATTGGGGCCCAGATTGGAGAGTTGGGGGCACATGAAATGTTTACTTCTTCCTGGGGGGGGGGGGGGCGTAACAGAAAATAATTGAGAAGCACTGTTCTAGTGCAAGAGATATGTTTCCAGACAAATCCAGTACACTGTGGGGAAGATACAACCATAGAAGTTTATATGGCAACCACTATACCTCTCAACCTGAAACAGCTTTGTTCAGATCCAATATCCACAACTGCAGAGATCAATCAGGAAAGTCAGCTTTACCTTAAGAAGAGTTACTGAAGAATGGGACAGCTAAGGTTGATGTAGGGAGGCAAAAGGCCCTTTTGCATATTCCAAGAACTATGACAAAAAGAGTGTTTGACTTCAAGTGTTAATGAATCAAACTATTTTTATTATCTGGATTATTGGATCCAGTGGTTGCTTTCATAGGGAATCTATTTGGGAAATTCTGAGAAAGTTCTGTTAAATCAGGAATAATGTTTTCTGTATGTTTACAATACAGCCACAACCAAGTTTGCTTTCATGGCATGAGATGTCCTAAGAAATTATCCCATATGACCAACTCTATCTTTCATTGTTTGACAAGGTCACGGGGCTCACAGTTTGGCTCCTCCCAGGAAACAAAGTCCATATCAATGTTTTCTACGGCAGCTCAACACAGATGAATATGCATGCACATGGAAAGTAATTATGTTGGGAAGATTCTGATTTAATGGTTTGAATATTCAGAACACAGCCTCTTTTGCTGAGGCATTCTTGCTTTGCCTGTACATATGTGTGCATAGGTGCTACAGCTACAGCCCCATATTTGAAGCAGGTGGATCAGAGTGTTATTTCCAAGATACAATCAGTTCTCTTACTAAATCCTTCTGGAGCTGTTCCGTTACTCCTCATTTCAAGGTCAAGAGGGTTTTCTTTTAATGCAAATAAGGCACTTTGGCAAATTCTGAAGTATGGGGACACCTAGAAGAATAAAGGCTCTGTCATAAGCAGGTCTCAATTGCTTTATCTCTATTATCATTATAAAGTCTTATGAGTGGATACCAAGGACTTTTAAATTAAATGTCAAATGCAATCTAGCACTGGAAACATAAAGGGGGAGCTGCCCTAGGGGGAAAAGTTCCTGACAGTCTTATTTGGCTTGTCAAAAGTGGCATTTTCCTCATAATTATCCGTTTGCATAATATGAATCACCATTTCGCCGAGGATATTGCCGGAGACTTAAAATAGTGCAAAGTGAAGCGGACAAGCAGTTCTGAGGGGTCGCCTTTTTTTGTAAAGAAACATGAAGATAACAACATAGCCACATCTTTACAAGGATAATTGGGCAAGGTGACTTAGCTCTCCACAGTGCTAACAAAAATGCAGCATTCTGTGGATTAAGGAGATAGTGACTGTGAAAAATTGTCCTTTTTATATATGTATTCAAATATTCATAAAGGTGTTCTGTGTGTGGAGAGATCAAAATATTAATAACATTAAAACATTTATGCAGGTTTCACGTTCACTTCTGAAGTGAAGTAAGCCGCTTCCAAGATTGGCAGCTTAATCTGACAATTACAGCCCATCTTTTACACCCCCAAAAAACTTCTTTATTAGACAATGTGGGATGAGGAACTAAATCCAATCCGTTCACCGGATTCTTTCCCACCAATAGACTACACTGAATGAATCCCTAGCTGCTTTTCTCCTCCTTCATCTTTTCCACTCAGGCTTCCAGATTCTATGTGCCAAAAGGAAAGACCTCCATTGGCAGGAGCAACCAGCTAGGAGCAGCGTAATCATTAGCTCAGCTTCAAAAGCCTCATACTAGTCATCAAAAACCCAGCACGATCTTCATTCATCCTTCCTCTGTCTTAAAAACAAATGATATGAAGTAGGCAAAGCAGAGTAGACACTTGGAGTACTGTAAGCACCTGCAGGTTTGAGAAATACATTTCATTTAAAAGCAGCCCAAGGTTCCCCATTCCTACCATAATATTTAATACTACATTATTTGAGACTTGGCAAGATGATTTAATGTAACACTTCAGTCCAAAAACAATAAATGCAGATATCATTTTAAAGGATTCATTAATTTAAGTTGGACATGTTCTGTCCCTTGTGGATTACTTATGGGGTAACATTCAATGTCATTATGCAGACAATAGAATAGCATCCATCAGTTCAGCAGATTCTTCCTCTTCCCTCTATCATATCCCAAATCTGTTCCATAGGTTTGACTATTCAGGATACATTTGGGAACAGCTGTTCCCTTGATCAAGACCAGTTAGTATATATTTTCATTCAAGATTTTCCAAGCCACAGAAGTTTTAATTAAAGAACCAAAAATCTATTTCAGACATGGCATCTATTAAAGATGAGGCATTTCAGATGCAGTTGCTGGAATCTATCCAAGTCCAATATACCAAAAGACAGCTAGTATTTTATTAGAAGAAACCATAAATCTTCACCAACCCTTTGTACAATTATAATGCTAAAAATAGCTACAAGGCTTATGGGACTTCAGCATTTGGATTAATCAAATCTTATATAACACAAGTGGGAAAACTGCAACAGGAACAAAAACACCAGAGGATTTTCAGAGCCAGATTATAAAAGTCAAAGATAGAACAGCAGACACTGAAACAGTTTGTTTCTGTCTAAACTGCTCTTCCAAGACAATTAACACTTGCCAGAAAAGATTCCTCAAGCTTATAATAGTGAATTACAAAAAGAACATTGTAACTGTATCAGAATTCAACTAGGTGGTAGATTGCTAAAATCTATCATAGCTTTTAGAGGTCTTAAGATTATAATAATATTTACACAAATGACATAAATTATATTTTAAAAAAGGAACACCGGAGCTATTTACACAGGACAGAAGCTTTTAAAACATAATCAGAGTGTCTTTAACAAACACAGTCAGACTGTATCCAACTGCAATGTGAAGCATAGAAATTCTGCTACATTTTCCATATCAGTTCTCATTCAACTTTGATGAAAAAGGATTTGATTTAAACATTATTTCAAAAGGGAAGGGAATTTTGGACAAATGGCAAGAGAGAAGTTTAGTGGTCTTGCTCTTTTTAAATTTATGTGATGTGTATGTGAATATCTTTTTTTGTTAATTTCTTTGCAAGAGTAGCCATCTATTCTTTAAATCTATCAAGCTTTCCCAGTTTGATATGCTATTTCACACACAAAAAATACTATCTGGAAAAAAATATTTACCTACCATTATTATTGCCCAGGGTGTTAGTGGATTTTCTTTGTTTGTTTGTCCTATCATTTATCAATAAGAAGTTGGAATAAGGAATAATTTGCACTTTTCTTCTCCTCTTCTAAATACCAAAACAGTCTTAGGAACCTAAAAATTCAAAATGAGGAAATGTGTTATAGGTGGTAAGAACATACATGTGTTCATTTTGCTGAGAAATTTGGATAGCAAGACTGGATTACAATAGGAGAGTAACTTTCCTTATCCTAATTGGTACCTAGAACACTTAAAACAGTGAAAGAATAGACATTTATGACCATTTGCAGGGTCCTGCAGTCATATGACTGTGTTTTATAACATTTTGCTGAAAACTAGCATTTACTTCCAGTTTTTGTAAACCTGGCCATATCGAGCCTTTGGTTCACTTAATGACTATGTCATTCATTTAATAGCCATTGTGGTCACTTAATGACTGTGGCAGTAGCTTTATGACTGCAGCAAAAAAGGATCAGGTCAGTCATGTAGGTGACCTGATTTACAACCATCATGACTTAAACCGTAAAAGGCAAACTCCATTACGGTCATAACTCAAGGACTGCCGGTATCTTCAAGAAAAATCATTTACTTTCAAGAACTAGTGGACAGAAAATGAAAACATTAAAGTGCTCCAGGACTTTAGAATTAAACAGAAAAAACTTGCCACATAATATCCCAAATGTAACAACTGTTAACAAGAAAGACAAAAAGTTTGGATAGTGGACATTGCCAACAGCAAAATATAAGAAAAAGTACCGGAGTAAATCACAAAATACAAAGACCAGCAAACAGATATAGAAAAGACAGTACCAAGAGGTCTCCAGGTGTAATCCCAAAGCACCTGGAGACCACTTGAACACCATCAACATTGACAAAATCACTATCAGTCAATTACAAAAGGCTTTACTTTGAACAGCTCACATCCTGTGACACCATACCTTTAACCCCATAAAACAACATCTGCTTATCTCCTTCAGAAAGTTTCGATAACTGGAAAAAAATGCCAAATCCATTCTAAACATCTGCCTGACTATGCAACCAACCCTAATAATAAATTAATGATTTCATAAATTAAATAACATGTAAAAACTTAAATTCCCAAGATCTTACCAAGAAAGATGAATGAAAAATTTGGGGGGGAAACAGTAGCAACATATCGAAATGTAATACTGTTCTCAGTATGACAACACTGGGCAGAAACTGAGTGTGGAAAGACCCAAAATTTAATATTATTATAATGTTACAGTAATATTTATGTTGGAGTAATTTTAATGCAACATGCTGTATATTTTCTTATCAATTGAAATTAAAATATATGTTCTACTTATATCTACTTTATTAAGATTAGTCACTAAGATGGATACACGTAATGTAAATGATAACAGTTGAAATTATTTTCAGATTATATTATTTTCTGTATTTGGTGAAGAAGCCATTGCTTTTGATGTGTGCATTTCCAAATATACCTGAAGGAAATAGTAAAGCAATATCCCATGCATTTGGTTGTTTTATTGGACACATTAAAGACGCAATTCAGGAGTTATAACCTGTGTGTTGATAACATTGGAAAGCATTTCTGAAGAGAAACCCAAAACTGTATCTATTGCAAAAGAGGAATGAAAACACAGAATATTGGACTAGCAGTGAAATTTGTTCCCCTGACAAGAATCTAAGATGGAAGAATCTGTCATTTTAAAACTGAAGGCTACCCATAAGCTTTTCATGGGGTTATGTGATTTTTCTCTCTTGAGGCATTTCTACGTTAGGTTATTTATAAAAAATAAGTTATAGGGGTTTTATTGATTTTTTGCAGTAAATTATGTTCTTGAAATACGATTCATTATTTCTGGTATGTCCTGCTTAGCAAAAAGCTTTGTGATAGATATTTAAAAGCAAATATATTTGTGCATTTTTCCGCTGCTGTAACAATTGTACTATCTCGTTAGTTAATATTCTATAAATATCTCCTACCTTAATATAGTGAATTCATTAACAGAAGTATGGATGTCAAAGATTAACTGCCTTGCTTTTTACTGATGAAAAAAACCCACTTTTAATCAGTTGGCAGGCCTAATACAAGCAGCACATACAGTAAATTGTATTTATTAATTCTATACAGATGCTCAGCATAATTCAATTGTATGACTCATAAATCTTGTACCGCAGTCCATGATGTTGTATTATACAGTTGCCATTATCTTGACCTCAGTGACAGCATTTCTCAAGTTGACTTTACTGAGTCAAAAGTCCATTTCATAATACTGAGAGAAGGCAGACTACAGAAATTGCACAACTCAGCTGCTGTTCTGGCACACATAAAACAAGAATGACTTCTTTTTAAGAACACTCTGAGTATGGAACAAATGTTACAAAATAGGTTGAAAATATACGTTTTGGACCAGGAGAATTTTCTTTCTGTGCAATTCCTGCAAAATTCAGTGGGATGTTTTTATGAATGGAAAAATGTGCATTGATGATGTAAATGATCTCGCTCTTTAATAAAATGTTGATACAGAATTGCAACTAAAAAACTACAATACTTCAGAGTGGAGATTTTTCTGAAGCATATTGGGGTTTACAAACATATGTGCATACCCTTCATACAATTCCATTCCAAGGAAAAGAACTGAAAAAGAAATAATAAGTTGTAGTGAGCAAAATTAATTTAAGGTAAGAGATAAAAGAAATGAAAATCTAATGCATTCACCATACCTCTCCATATCTTTCTGTCCTTGCAAACTATTCTTATTTCCATCACATCCATACAATTCATACGTTGTATACTGTCTCTTTTTTGAAATCTGATCAATTCTATCCAACCATTACTTTCTAGTCTTCCCCTTCCTCTCTAAACACTTATTCTTCCATCAAGTATTAGTTCTGCAGTTTGCACTTTGTTCATTCTCTCCATGTGACCAAACCAAACCCCCAAAGAACTTTTTCATACAGTCACCCAGTTTTGTAAATTCAATCCGCATTCATTCAGCATCCATTCACTTTTGAGTCTAACTCTTCTTGCTTTCTGTATTTCACATATACCACTTTCAAAAAAAATCTAGGCAATGTAAAGGTTAATTCTCAGACTGATAAAGATACAGGAGAATGTTGGGTAAACAGCCATCTTCAAACCCTGGGTTATTGGTGAAGAGACCCTTCCATTTCACCAGTCCATAGAAAGGCTGCTCAAAGATTTTAAAAAAGTGTCTACTGTAATGTCTACTAAAATACTGTATATGGATTTTAAATAGGAAATAGTTCAGTAAGCAGAATTCTTATAACATCATCTTTTTTGTCAAGAAACTTTACTCAAAAGACTCTATGGAAATCATGCTTGGGAAATGTTTGTTCAGGCAAATGCCAAAGACAGCCTGCAATAAAGATGAACAACAATGAAGATCACATTCAACAGATGTACATGTACACCATATGTGGGACAGTATGTAGGACAGAATAATTCTATCCTCAAAATGTAACATTTGGGGGGGGGGGGACTGTAAATTAGTATCTATCAGGAAAGCATATAAACTTTATTATCTGGTTCTCTAGCCTTTTTCTGCAAAATATAAACCTATAGTTTTTCCTCTAGAAAAAGGACAAAAGAAATTTGATTTTCAAGCTATATGATATACTTTTCAAATTTTAGGCATTTCAATTAACAAAAAAAGTTAATTTTTTGATATTTCCTGATATTTTCAATATTTACAATTAATTCTAATCAGTAAATTGCATCTGTAATGTAATTTTGCCAATATGCAGTATATTAAAATCAACACAATGATCCACAAAAGTCAACTTATGAGATGAGCCCAGATATCATAAATTAGTTTCACTATTAATTCTAGATAAGTCCTTCCTTTTACTGAAATGTATTTGCTCATGTAAACAATTATTCTCATAACTCTTTTCTTCTCGCTGCTTATCTGCCTATCGGATAGATATTTAGCACTACATTTTAATGAGAAGCAAACATACATGCAATATACATATAAGAACATATAGTATACATGATATCCAATTACATCCATATGGATCAATATAAAAGAATAATAATGCATTGATGTACATCTCTAGTGCTCAAGTACAAAGCTCATATGTTCCACTTCTTAACAGCAAGAGGGAACAATGTATGTTCTAGACCATATGTAATCTATAAGTGACAAGTTGCAGATTGCATTTCAAAAAAGAAAAAAATCAAAATTAGGTGAAATTTTGATAAACATTAGCTTAAATTTAAATTAATTAAAAATAAATTCAAAGTAAAGTTATGCAGTGCCATCATTACAATTACTTCCCATGTATTTAACATTTTTCACCTTTCATCATATTAAATATTACAATTCAGTAATAATTTCTAAAGGAGGCTTCATGATGTGCATCTATTTTTACTATTTATTTTTTCATGAAATCAGATTTATCAAAAACAAATATGATTCAGAAATGGTTCCTGAAATATACATCTGGATTAAAGATGGATTCTGTATCTAAAAATGTATAATAATTATATGTTCATGAGTAGCCCTCTATAACATACTCAGAACTTTATTGCTAGATATACATGGTGTAAACCAATAATATAAAAATTAAAAACACAGTGTTGTGCTGTTCAGGAAAAAAAACCCACATTATTGACTGTGTTGTTTTGAGAAATATAGTAAAAGAGGGGGTAACTTATCTGAAGACACATATGTAACTAGCTTTATTATTTAACTGGTAGACTTAATTATATCATACTGTAATGAGTACATAATTGTTTCCAAAACAGTGCATCTTTCTCAAGGATAATAGAAAATAAAAAAAAACAGTAGGCATGTTTACTTAATTAACTCACTTTGGGGTCTGCACACCAGAGGTGTGTTCCTACTGGTTCTAACCGGTTCTTTAGAACTGTTAGTAAACCGGTGGTGATGTCATGGAGCCGGTTCTGTCGGTGCCGCCATCTTGTTTTTAGCTTTTGCGCATGTGCAGAAGCTAATTTTTGCTTCTGTGCATGTGCGTGCGGCCACGCAACATGGCCACGCAGTACACAATGTGCGCGCAGCCATGCGGCGCGGGAGGAAGCGAACCGGCGGCGAGGTAAGTTAGAACCCACCCCTGCTGCACACTTACACTTTAGCCTTTCCACCATTTACAGCACGGCCTCCTTCAGATTCACACATTCTCTATTCTGAAAGACAAAAAGAATGAAAGTCACACTATCAAGTTTAACAACGGAGGGAGAAAGGAGAAGGAGAAACTGACTTTCTGCACTTTTTATTAACCAAGTTGCTTTGAACCCCTGAATACATTTTCTCTTTCTTTGGGGACCAGGATTAAGCAAGCAGTGAGTAAAAGGAAAAATAAAAGATGAATCTGCCCAGAAAATTGGGAGAACTACTGGAATGAAAATTAAATGGAACTTTGTAGGCCAAATTATTCACTGTCTTTGTCATATGCCCCAGTTTCAAGCAGGCTTAACTTTCGCTGGAGGCTCCACATTCTTCATCTCCCACTGAAGCCAAGAATTCAAGTGTTCACAAGAGGCAACGCAACTCCCTGCATTATAATGGTTTTGCTGAGAATACGCTAGGGCAATGGTGACCTGGCTCCAAGCTTCATTTATTTTCTATAATTGGTATTAGCTGCCCGATAATTTAATCCTGGACGTCGGTGGTTTCATTTGTAAGAACAGTGTGGGGGGAAGAACTAATTTAGGAAGTAATCAAAAGTTCCCACTTCAAGAAAGATGCAGAGTGCTAGGCACTTGTGGAATTTGTTTTTTTGGCTTGAGCTGCCTTTCCTCCAAAGGTAAATTGCAGCTTATTTTTAAGGATGAAAAAGTACCTAACAAGTTAAAAATATCTGTACACAGCATGCTTGAAAAAGTACTCTTCTAATTGTCTTGTTATCACTCTACAGCTTTGTCAATATGATTTCTGATTGAGCAAAGAGGCATTCTATCCTTTATATTCAGAACCAGTCAAAAGAAACTATATTTAAGACTTCTCATCCTGAAAAGTTGCATGAACTATAAGAAGCACAGAAGACCATTTTTGTGAACTGCTTTGCTGCCACTGAAACAGTTTTCATTTAAAAGATGGTATATATCCCAAATCTGTTTCATTGCAAATATTTCTACAAGCTTGAATGATCCTCAAAGGCAGTAATCCAGCACTTCCATTCTCACAGATGACTGGGTTTCTTCATGGGGCAGAATTTAAATACTGCCATGCTGGCCAATGGCCAACAAAAATTGTTTGAAAGTTATCTTTTCAAATAAAACTAACTTCAATATGAGCTTGACTTCTCATAACTGCACCTACTGTTTTTCCAGCCATAGTATAGAAGTGAGTAACTTCTACCTTTTGGATTCTTTTAAAATTTCCAAGTGTAACTTTGGGATTGCAAGGATTAGCATACTAGCTTCTATGATCAACCAAGATTGTCTAGATCCGTGATGGAGAACCTATGGCACACGTGCCAGAGGTGGCATGCAGCGTACTCTCTGTGGGCACGCGAGCCGTCGCCCCAGTTCAGCTCCGCCGTGCATGTGTGCGTGCCTCCCACCAGCCAGCTGGTCTTCAGGTCTCTGCCGTGCATGCGTGGGGAGCATGTGGGGGGTCCGTGCGCATGCGTGGGGGCAAGGCATCTGTGGGGAGGCTACATGTGCATGCATGGGGATGGGGCGCATGCATGGGGGCTGTGCACGCATTACATTTTGGGGGTTCGGGCACACGCTTTGGGCACTCGGTCCAGAAAAGGTTAGCCATCACTGGTCTAGATATTGTCACCTGTTGAGATGTATTTTCGAACACTTGTATCTAAAGATTTCATATATTACAGTGGGGACCGCGGTGGCTCATGCGATCAGACGCAGAGCCTGCGCTCCGCTGAGGCCAGCAGCTCGGCGGTTCGATTCCCGTGAGCGAATAAACCGCGTAGGGACAGGAAAGGAGCCTTCCCCAATTGCCTATTGAAATTCAGGTGCCCTGAATTTCAGTAGGCATATATATATATATATATATATATATATATATATATATATATATATATATATATATATATATATATATATATATATATATATATATATATATATATATATATATATATATATATATATATATATATAGTGTGTGTGTGTGTGTGTGTGTATGCATGTATGTACACACACACACACACACACACAGAGAGAGAGAGAGAGAGAGAGAGAGAGAGAGAGAGAGAGAGAGAGAGAGAGAGAGAGAGAGAGAGAGAGAGAGAGAGAGAGAGAGAGAGTATACACACCTTCCTATAACATCCCTTCCTCCTCACTAGATTTATTGATTTATCAAATTTATATGGGTGTCCATCTATCCAGGAAAACTCTGGATAGTAAACAAAAAAATAAAAGCATCAACAATCATAAAATGCCCACAGATTTCAGAAAGGTCAGTAGGATCAGAGCTGTCCATCTGGGTGGGAGGAGATTGTTCAACAGGTTAGGCACCAAGACAGAGAAGGCCTGCTTCCTAGAACAGTACCTCAGCAAAGGAACCTGGAGCATGTCCACAATGACATAACTGGTGGGACCTGTAATTAGTCCCATGCTATGAAAATTCTAAAGGTTACAACCAGCCAAAAGCCAAATGGCAGCCAGTGCAGCTCCCCCAGCAGCATTGCATGGCTGTGTGTGCCCAATACTGTATATACTGCTGCATTATGACCCAGTTGAAGTTTCCAAATGCCATAAGCTGTGCCTGCCAATATAGGGATTGGCCCAACTGACACTAAAGATGTATTTGTGCAGAGGCTACCTGGACACAGGTGTCGCCTTCTCTTTGACACTCATACAATGAAGGCCTAGAATTCGATATTTCTCCCTTTATCAATAGTAGTGGGAACCACAACATCTTGAAGCCACCAAGGAAGGAGATAAACCATTGAAATTCAGTGCCTCCCACTGTCTCAGCCAGCCCAAAGGGATACTAAGATTAACACTACTGAAAGCTGTTGAAAGATCAAGAAGAGGCAGTGTGAATATACTACCCCAAATTCACCAGAAATGATCCATAAATGCAATTAATGCCATCTTGATGCTATATTACAGCCTGAATCCTGAAAGCAACAGATTCAGATTATCTGCTTCCTCCAGAGTCCTTTACCGGTATACCGGTAGCACCTTCTCAACAATCTTCCCCCCAAAAGGGGAGGTTAGAGACACAAAAATTGTTCAGTCCAGTTAAGTTCAACAATAACACCGTATCACCAACTCCTTTATGGCAGATGGAAAATTCTCTTCCACAAAGCCACATTTACCAGCTTTTGAATGCAACTATGTGTTCCTCTTGGGAAGTCCTAACAAGCCACACACATAGCACAACACAGCATTCTTCGGACTCTGTCCACTTCCTCAGAAATTCCTCCAGTTATCTCCAGATGACCATCATAGTTGGGTTCCAGCTTCAAGCAAATCTGAGCAACTTTATCCATCAGTTGATGAGAATAATCCTCAACAAACCCATGATGGCCATGAATTCTCAAACCACTTTTGACTTTAGGCCAAGGGAAGGGAGGTTGAAACCCCAAGCTGCATAGCAGGAAAATTGGCATACAAGCAGCAATCTCAACTGATACCTTTGGGTCAACTTCACAAATAGTATTTCACATCTGATTATCTGCAAAGGGGTGCCCCAGAAACCACCAGAATCTCCTAGATGACAATGGTCAATCCCCAGCCCTATTCTCTACTTTCAGTTAATGTCACACCCAAAGCTACAAGGGCACAATTCACAATTCTTTCCTCCATGCTCAGCCAGTTTTAATTATGCACACCAGATCGGTCCTCTCACTCACAATTACACTGTGGAAAAATGAGGCCTTCTTAAAGACCAGCCTGGCATCTATCAACAGACAAAACCCAGCATTCTGAAGCTTGGATGATCAGGCCCTGGGACTGATACACACCAGGGGTTAAAATGTAGCATCTGCAGTAAACACAGAGGCCACCTTCCCCAAGAGCAGCCATCTCTCCCTATGCCCTTCACCATCATGATGTGCCTGCCCTCTCCTCCCTCATAGAACCTATTAACCCTATTGCTTGCTGTCTGTCCCCCAGAGAAAAGGTTCCCATTACACAAGAAAACAACCAATGGAACAGCCAATAGACCCTGATACCTGTGTGATTCTGACCAGTTGTCAACACCAGACCTGTTTCACTCTCCACACCATTTTTCCATACATTCACCTTTCCAACTGCCAACCTCCCACCCTCACCAGGATACATGGAAAGACCATGTGTTAACTGCTGTCTTGAAATTCAGGAGGAAAGGGAAAGGAGAGAAATTTCATTTTGCTACCTGAAAGTAATTGGCAATGTAAGTATACTATCAACTAGGTAAACATTGTGTACCATTGCACATTAACAGTTTCTTTTTGGGTCTGCAAACAAAAGATGGTTTTGTCTAAATAAGATACACAACTGATTCTTAGCCAATTTCTTGAATTGGTGTCTCATTGCAGGAGTCTAACATCACTGAGAATCGTAACTACTGTATTTTTCGGAGTATAAGATGCACTGGAGTATAAGACGCACCTTAGTTTTGGGGGAGGAAAACAAGGAAAAAAGGCCTCTGTCTCCAAGCAATTTGCCAAACAGCCAACAGCAAACAGCACATATGATATACATTGTTTGCTGTGTATTTCTGTGCATGTGTGCCTGACCCATAGAAATAGCAAAGAATTGGAGAAATGTACATTATGGCAGAAAGTTTTCTTAAATGTAGTCACACTAACTCCTCCAAATTATTTAAATAGATCTACTCCAAGGTAAGTCAGGATTTAACTCTAATACTAAACAGGACACTGTTACATTTCAGACTATACTTGTACAGAGCTGTTAAAATTAATTAAAATTTTTGGAAGTATACATTATTCTCTATTATTTAAAAGAAGATACAATAGCACTGGGCCTCTTCAGAGCAAGCATTTATTTTAAAAAGCTTCTTTATTTTGTTAAGTTGTCTAGAGGTCTCCAACCTTGGCAACTTTAAGACTTGTGGACTTCAACTCCCAGAATTCCACAGCCAGCAAAGCTTACAAAGCTTACAAAGCTCCCTTCAAAGGGAGTTGAAGTCCACAAGTCTTAAAGTTGCCAAGGTTGGAGACCCCTGGCTCTAGAACAATAATAAAGCAGTCTTTAAAAAATAAGTCTAATAATTTGAACATTCTACAGACATTTATAGTTATTCACTTACCCCCTCCCCTTGCATCCAGTTCAGCAGAAAATAAAAATCTGTGTGTCTCTCCCAGCTATTTGCCTCTTTGCTAGTTTCAGTTTCATTTTAGCACGTGTCAAATCAGCTGTAGTTCGGGAAGCTGCTACTGACTTGCTTGGCTTTACAGGCTCTTCCCTGTTTGCTGCAAACAGGTAAATTGCTGGAAGACAGAGGCCAAAGGGTGGGTGTGGGTGGGTGGGGCTACATTCGGTGTATAAGACGCACCCAAGTTTTCACCCTCTTTTTGGGGGTAAAAAGGTGCGTCTTATACTCCGAATAATATGGTAGTTACATATGGTGCTTGGAAAGATGCTCTAATTCTATTTTCAACTCCTGTGAAAGGTTGCCCACATCTTATAATTGTTGTATCAGACATACCTCTTCCCAGATAGCAAAAATGAAAAATAGGGCATAAAATGTATTACATCATTTCAGGTTTCAGGCAAATATTTTTAACATCATTTTGTATAAAAAGTGAATGGACACCAGAAAATGCAAAGCTGCAAAGAAAGCCACTTTTTCCTTTTTTCCCCCAAGCCCTCAGAATCACCTTTCTGAATGCTGAAAACCATCAGCCCAATTTCCTGCCATTCTGATGTGGAAACTAATTAAAACTGTAAAGCAGGCAAGTTCATTTTTTAAAAATCCCTAAACTTCTAAAAAAAAAACCCACCCTGGCTCCCACTATCTGGTTTCACCTACAATGCAGTCCTTAATCTTTTTTTTTTTAAGTGAGATTCTTGGCACAAAAATGTTCCCCTGCCCATAAAATACATAAATACAACATAGATTATAAAATTCAATTTCTCATTTGGTATATATCACTTCCGTAGTATATTAAGCTGGGTCATTTAGCCCAGGATAAGATTTTTTTGCTGGAAGCTGTACATGGCATGAGATCAAGAAAAGGAGAAACAAGGGCTATAGCATTTCAACCACTGAACAGTAACATCACAGCCGTTTTTAGAAACTTGTTAACAGGTATAAGATGAAGACCATCAAATACTATTGTCAATCTTGCATATAAACCTACCCTTAGGTTGGACTAAGACTGGGAAATCCTAGGTTCAAGTCCATCTTCAGGCATGTAAACTCCCTTGTTGACCTCACTCTAAGCCCAACCCACTTCATGGGACTGGTGTGGAAAACCAGGAGGAGATAATGCAATATAAGTCATCTTGAGCTCCTACAGGAAAGTGGGATATAAGTCAATATAAGTCAATGTTTGATAATTGATAATGTCAATTCCATTGATTTTCTATAATTAAACAAACAACAGCCTAACAGAACCATTCATTACATCCTCAAAAAAAGGAATAGGAATATGAGTAGATAACTTGTGGCCTGAACACCGCCTTCAGTTATTTTTGTAACAATCAACCAATGCTAACACCCCAAACTCCAGACAGCCAATCAGCTGTTAAGCTGAGCACAGTTTAGTTGATAAGCATAGCATATACGGATAACCAGTACAGAGAGGTAAATTTATGAATTTAGCCAAGACTAGCTAGATCCTAGTTAGGACAAGGAAAAGGACATGTAGGAACAGTCTATGCTCTGCACAATTGGTTTCATTTAAATTATAACCTTTTCGATGAAGACATATTTCCATCCAGCTGAAATACACTGGGAAAAGTCACTTCTATCATGTATCATCTGCCAGGGAGAAGAAAGCATAATGAAATGTCAATGGACAGCGGAGGTGAGAAATGTAAGCCTTCCCATCCCCTTGATTTAAAGAGAAAGTGAGTTTGCTTCCATTTAATACATACAGGAAGGGCATATGGCGGGGAAGGAATCTTAAACAGTTACTACTTTTCTGCCATAGTAAAATGCTGAAAGTTAATAAAAAGCTCTCTATTCATACCAAACCAGCTCCTATAAATTCCTCACTGAAAATGTCAATCTTGTGGGACTTGTACCATTTCCACAGCCATTTTCTCAGCTAAAAATTAATACGATTGCTGAAACGCCTGTTATAGTTGTGCAGTCTGCTGTGTTCTTCTAGGAACCACCCTCCAACAAGCTATCTATGCTTGAAAGAAGACCCAAAATTAGACTTATCAGCTGCACTTTGATTTACTGGAGATGTATTAAAAGGGAAGCAGGGGTGGCTTCTCTTCCCTGCATGCTGCCTGGCAGCTGATAAGAACATACAGACAATTCCAAAAAGAGAATGGAAGATCTGGAAAGCTTTTAAACACTACATATTGAATCCCGTGGAGTCAATATTATTCTACTTGTGCTCAATAAATATTTGCAAGTGTGGCAAATTGTGATTTGTAGGCTGAAGTAAACTCTTTATCAATATGCATACATGCCTCACTTCCAAGGCCACCAAATGCAGTCATGATATACGTTTTTAGAAAAACTCACAATTTGCACGGTAAACATACTGTTATTCTTCCTCAGAAGTATACAGATTCCGCTGTGTTCTTTGCAGGCACATAAATATGAATACATGCATATCTCCAACTGATACTTTGTACTACTGATCACAAAATTCTTTACTTGTGAAATCTGTCTGATACATGATGCTAACTTAAGGTGACCAGATTTTCATTTTGGTAAAGCGGGACACCATTGATGGGGGGGAGATGATCCACGCCTCCCCTTTCCGCGCCAGGACAAAAGACTTCGGGAAGGACTTTCATTACTTCCCAGATTTCGCTCTGAAACCTCAAGCTCTTCTCCCTTCCTTCACTTAGCAGCCCCACCGCCCCGCTCCACACTTAAAGACCCTTACCACTGCCATGGCCTCACACGCTCAGCCCTGCTTGATGGCAACAGCCAGGAATGCGCTTCCAGAGGCATAGAGGGAGCAGCGGCTTTGGCGGGTCTGGCCATGTCCTTTCCCGGGTCTGCCACACGGGGGAAGGAGCGGAGGCATGGGGCACCCACCGGATGCCGCCCCGGAGAAAAGACCAGGCCCTCAGAGATCATGAGGCACTAACTAATTTTAAAATACAACATCACAGTTACACTCCAAACCAGGAAAGATTTTTCCCGCGCCGCCAGCCAGCTTGTCCTCCGGGCCAGACGCAGCAGAGGCGAGCCCCGGCCATAGCAGCATTAAGGGCTGCGATGAAGGGGGGGTGTTTGGGGGGGTGCACAAAGCTGCAGCCTTTGCTGCGTCTGGCCCGGAGGACAAGTTGGCTGGCAGCACGGGAAAAATCCTTCCTGGCCCTTGCCAGCCAGGCCTGGTCTTCTCTCCGGGGCGGCGTCCGGAGGGTGCCCCACGCCTCCGCTCCTTCCCCCCGTGTGGCAGACCTGGGAAAGGACATGACCAGATCTGCCAAAGCCGCTGCTCCCTCTACGCCTCCGGAAGCCCATTTCTGGCTGTTGCCGTCAAGCGAGGTTGAGCATGCGAGGCGCTGAACTGAGCCCTCGGGCACGTCGGAGCGCGGTGGGGAGTTTTCCCTGCCCGGCCCGGAGCTGACGAGATCGTAGTGTGCAGGCACGGCTGTTTCCCTCAAGATCCGCTCGAGGGAAGCGAGGCACTTTGCGCAAATTCAAAAAGCGGGACTTTTTGGAAACGCCGCGGGACAATTTGTTTAAAATCGGGTCTGTCCCGCCAAAAGCAGGACGTCTGGTCACCTTATGCTAATGCAATGGTGAATTCAAACTGTGAGTAGGTCAGATTATGTTCAGCTCCTAAGTAGCTTATATAGCTCCTGAAAATACAGAAGATTGCTCAATTACCATCTCTGAAATAATGCCAACCTTAACACAAGATTATTGCAGCATTGCAAACTAATTTATAAAAGTCATTTATCCACAAACATTTTTATACATTCTGCAAGTCTTGGGAAATTGAGTTATACATCAATAGAAATAAGTTTCACCCAAGAATACATACCAACGGTTTGCTATTTTAAGGATAGCCCTTATCAAGACAAGTAAAACTTTTAAATCATCTGCCAATCTATAGTTTTCAAGGACCTTGCAATGTAATCTTCTGTGTCACATACTAACTTATGGAACTTACAGGATCAGAAATGTTCATCATGAACATATTAATCTGCTTTATCATGGACAAGTAAAAAAATATGGTTCTATTTACTGGTCATAGCAAAGTTCTTTTCTTGATCATCTTTCGAATTAAAATCAATATAAAGTAAAAAAAAAAGTACCTCAGAGATCATGAGGCACTAACTAATTTTAAAATACAACATCACAGTTACACTCCAAATCAATTATCCAATGGCACAGTACTGTTTTGAACAGTATGAGACAATGTTCCAGATGTAATGTGACTTTAAGTTCCATCCATTGATGTCTGGTGTAATTCCAAACCATATCTGGATAGTACCAGATTAGGGCTAGGGTTATATTGAAAAATTCAGAGAATATTCTTTCATGGAAAAAACCTAGTAAGTAAGCTAATAGACATACAGATTATTACATTTACTTTGTTTTAGGAATGTCAAAACAGAAAAAGAAACTGTTTGAATCTAAGATTAGAACAGTGCTTTCCAAACTTTTTCCTTCATTACCCAAACTCTCTTATCAGAAAGTCTTATCAAATTTCCAGGACTGATCGTAAATTTATTGCTTCAGCATTATCATAACTTTGAATGCTCACTGAACGAATGATCATTAATTCAAGGACTCTTCCTGTATTATAAAAACAATATTACCATTGGTAATTTCATCTATTTTCATCTTGGTAGGAATACTTTGGGAGACTTTCAAATATATTTTAGCATATGTGACAATCTTTAAGTCAATGTAAATATCCCTGTATTGATGAATAATAGATTTGTGTGTTGTTACCCAAAGAAAAACCACTTTTATCCAATTTTGGATAATTTGCCCAGGTTTGGGATACACTGGATTAGAATAAACAGCCTCAACTATGTTAATTCAATGCTATGTACTAGCGTAATGGTAGGGCTTTTTAATTCTATGCACTACATAATTCTGACAAAGTCCATGGATCTATTTTGCAGTAATTAAAATTCAAAGTAATTAAAGCTGAATCCTTTAATAGATGTAGTAGATGACTCTCATAATTCCCTTTTCTGATCTTGAAAAAAAAAACACTGCAGTTGTAAAACTTCCTTAGTGGTGAAAAGCGCATTTTCCCAATGAAGGCATTTATAATGGCTTAGCTAGCATTACAGCAACATCTTTTGGCCTGCCATCTATTAAAATCGGTTGTATATGTAAGCACACTTACCCATGATGTAACTCAACCTAATCTTCCAAGTTAGTACAAATGATTGGTTAGTCTGTGGTTCATCAGAATGAAATTTGTTAATTAATGGATATAATGTTGTGTCTAAAAGCACTTATTACTTCTTGACTGATCATTGACCATTGGCACGGAAAATACAGAGTGTCTTTTGTTAACCAAGATCGTGAGCAACCAGATAATATACCTGGCACCCTTTTGCACAGATTTAGCATTGCCGTATCTATTTTGGCTAGCAAAGCAAGAGAAAGGCATGTTACCCAGAATGTCAATTCACAAGAGATTGGCAAATGTCTATGGAGATTCCCAGTCATTCAGGTCATGGTTGTCCCAAAGATGCTTTTCAAAAGGCAACTGGACTTCCTTGTTTCACTTCTCATCCAAGAAGCTTCTTCAGTTCTGACTGAATGGTGGAGAATGGAAATATTTATATTTTTGCAGTCTTCTAGTTGTTATCCTCAACCACTCTCAGAAAGCTAACGACAGAGTGCTTATGACCAAATGACTGCAAAGAATACAAATCCTTCCATTCCCCACCACTCAGTCAGAAATGAAGAAGCTTCTTGGATGAGTAGCTAAAAGTCTTCCAAAAAAAGACTTGCCTTTTGAAAATCAATCAGAATAAGGGATATTGGAGGTCTTCTAGTCCAACCCCCTGCTCAGCAGGAGACTCTATACTATTTCAGACAAGTGACTGTCCAGTCTCTTCTTAAAAACTTCCATTGATGAAGCACTCACAACTTCTGGAGGCAAGCTGTTCCACTGGTTAACTGTCCTCACTATTAGGAAGTTTCTCCTTAATTCCAGGTTGATTCTCTCCTTGATTAGTTTCCGTCCATTGTTTCTTGTCCTGCTCTCCGGTGCTTTGGAAAATAAATTGATCCCATCCTCTTTGTTGCAGCCTCTCAAATATTGGAATATTGCTATCATGTCCCCTTCTTCCTTCTTTTCTCTAGACTAGCCAAATCCAAAGCCTGCAACCATTCTTAATATGCTTTAGTCTCCACACCTTTAATCGTCTGAGTCGCTCTTCTCTGCACTTTTTCCAAAGTCTCAACTTCTTTTTCGTAATGTGGTGACCAAACTGGATGCAGTATTCCAGGTGTGGCCTTACTAAGGCTTTCTAAAGCGGTACAAATACTTCACGTGTTAAATGCCGCTTAATGCTTCACGTATTAAGTACTGCTTAATATATTAACATACCGCTTCCAATCACCTTTGGACAAGAGATTGGCCAGTTCTGCACAATGAACAGGTGGTAACAATGAACAGAGCTCCAACAGGTGGTCAGCCTGATGAGTGGTGAGAGAGGCCAGAGTCGCAAAGATATAGCAGATGCGCTTTCCGGGTCTTGCTTGAAATATGTGAAGAAGCAGAACAGAACAGAATAACAGTTGGAAGGGACCCTGTGGGTCATCTAGTCCAACCTCAAGCAGGAGACCCTACACCCGTGATGGGGAACCTATAGCACGCATGCCACAGGTGGCATGCAGAGCCCTCTCTATGAGCACACGAGCCGTCGCCCCACTCAGCTCCACCATGCATGTGCGCGTGCCTCCCACTGGCCAGCCAACTTTCAGGTCTCTGCCACGCATGTGCGGGGGGCGGGGCACATGCGGGAGATGCCTGCACATGCAGGGGGAGCGCAGGGTCGCGCACACATGTGGGGGTATGGGTCACGCGTGGGGGGTGAGGGAGCATGGGGGTCACGCAGGGGTCATACACGCACTGCATTATGGGTGCTTTCGGCGCACGACGACAAAAAGGTTAGCCATCACTGCCCTACACCATTTTTGACAGATGGCAATCCAGGCTCTTCTTGAAAGCTTCCAGTGATGAAACACCCACAATTTCTGAAGGCAAGCCGTTCAATTGGTTGCTAAGTGCCACAATCCCCACCCCCTCAGCCGTTTGCAAACGACCCAGCTTCTACCACATGCTCGAGAGCCTTACCTGGGCTGCTTCGTAGCCGTCCTCCAGCCTGACGAGCTGGTGCCGCCGGCCGGCGCGGGCCTGTCACAAATGATTTTCTCGTGCTCCCCGCAGTTCAAGCAGAGGTCTTGGCCACGTTCTTGCACTTTCTTCGGCACCTGCTTGCCAGCCCCTCCGCCTCCCCTCCCTTAACCCTTCTGCCCTGGCGATGAGAGCCGCCGTCCGCTCTTCTGCGCCACACTCCTGCCCGTGTTTTCTTGCAGGGAGCTGGCAAAAAGCGAAAGCGCAACTCGAGCAGAGCTAGGCGACGTCCTGAGCTTCGTCAGGCTGGCAGGCGTCGCAGGTGCCATTTTGGAGCTCTTCCTCCCCGCGGTAGATAAGGGCAGTCGGATACCAGACAAGGCCCAGCGGACCCGCGCTTGCCCTTCCGCCCAGCTTCGTCCTCTTGGAAAAGAAGCAAGGCTGCTGTAGTGGTTATAGGCGTGCAATTGACAGGGAAGGGTGTTGTTACTGCAGGGATGGGGGGGGCTTCTTCCAACTTTTGAGGCTGCGTTCCGTGCTAAATGGCCTTCCGTTTGCTCGGGGTTGTTTCCCATTACAAGCATTGATAATTGCTTTTTTTTAACGGTCTTCATTCCCAGACAGTTATTGAGCGCGCGCGTCAATCATTTAAAAAGAGAGCGCTTAAAGTCCGCCAACTCGAAGCGGTTCAAAGGGATTTTTTTTTCATATGGGATTCATTAAGACCGCTTTTTAAAAAAACGAAAAGAAAATGAAAGAACTTCCCGCTTGTGGTAAGAGAAATGAAATATGCTCGCGCTTCTTTCCAGTGCCTTATTTAAAAGCCAGGCTTGTTCAAATTATTCGTTGGAAGAGTAGCTGGCAATAATCAGCTGAAGGTCTTTGAAGTCAATACGACGTTTTCTTTTTTCTCGGCATCGTACAAAGGAGATTAAAAAATACGTTAACTGCTGCTGCTTGGCTACAGCCTATGTTGAAAACCAGGGTTTGCCATTTTTTGAATGCAGACTTCCTGTAAATCTGAAGTTGCAGCAATTTTCTAACTAAAGACGCCAAAATCTTTTTTTAAAAACTTGGTTTGAACAGATGGCAATTGGAGGGTAAAGACAATATAGGCTTAATAATGGCCCACCCACTTACTATTCAGACAGATTTCACTATTCCTTTCCTGCCTCTTGCACTGGCTTCCACTCCCTCTTGTGAAATGCAGTACACACTCTTGAAAAGGAGGCCAGGAGACAAACAATGATATGAGGAGACTAGGGGTGTCCAACCTTAACAACTTTTTAGAATTCTGGGAGTTGAAATCCATAAGTCCTAAAAGTTGCCAAGATTGGACACCCCTGCGGTAGCCCATCCTTGCTTATTTATTTAGAAGATTTGCATGGCCACCCATCTTATAGATCACAACAATTAACTACACAACCATAAAACCTGAAGCATCAGTCATCCACAGGCTCCCATCACTCTAGCCCAGGGCCTGGATAAAGAACCAGGGCTTGATAGCTTTTCAAAAAGCTAAAAGGATTTCATGGAACCGAGCCAGAGTATGCCTACCCTACTGGATCTGATGAGATAGGCAGATACCCTCAGGGACAGGCGATCCTGCAAATAACCTGCTGTGGTACCATGTTGGGCTTTCAAGTTGATAATCAGCACCTTGAACTGCATCTCTGCTCCACCTAGTTTCACTTTCCCAATGTCTCTGAGTGAAAAGGTCTTCAAATTAGAAATGGGGCTAAATTAGTTAGAACCACACAGGCAGACCCTTTCTTCTAAGTGTAGGTATCTATCCACAAAGATATGGTCATGGAGGATATGCCTATCATGTCATGATGCCAATATTGTAACTTATCTATTTACATCAGACATCAGGACAGGAGTATGTAAGGGCAGGATTTGCATCAGGATATTGCAAGGCATGTGTAATTATTTGAAATAAATCAAATTTCCCTGCAAGCTCCTATGTTTCCTGAAGGTTCCCTAGTAAAAATATATCTAAGATACTCGGCCATCAATCAAGTGAACCTCCTAACACAACCTGTCTGCTGAATTCATAGTTATTCTACCAATGACCTTTCCCTTCACCCCACCCCTAGGAAAACAAAAAGGAATGTGCTTTAGGTTTTTCTGTCCAAAGCTCACAAATACAGATCCTTAACAAACTTTAAGCCAGTGGTTCCCAACCTTTTTGTGATCGAGTACCACTTGGAGGTCCCGTACAGTCGCCGCGTACCACCTGGTTCCAGAGAAACTAAATTCGACCAGATATCACTTTATTTCCATAATTGTACAGTTCCTTTTTTGGCCCCGCGCATCCAGCAACTGGATTCTCGGGCCGCTGGGACCAGGTGGGTGGCGTGTGGCAACAGTTGCAAATCGTTGCCAGATTATTTTGTGTTAGGCAGTAAACATTTTTGTGAAGTAAAAAATAACTAACTAAAAATCGTTCATGATCCCGAAAGTGTTCGCGTACCACCTAGAAGGCCCTCGCGTACCACTAGTGGTACACGTACCACAGGTTGGGAACCATTGCTTTAAGCCAATCCTGAAACACAAATGGTAGCTGTGCAACTGCAGTCTAGTTTGTAGAGATGGCTTTAATGAGAAAGTTAATTGCAAAGTCAATTAAGCCAAATCTCTAAATCAACCTTGGTCAACCTTTTTACCCTGGAAGAATTCTTGAAATAACTCAGGGAATGCCTGCATAAAAACTGCAAAAAATACAAAATCCTCACATGTGATTTGTGAATTTTTGAAACAATTGCCCTTTTATAGCATTTACAATAACACCAAAGCAGAGCAACTTGGAAGCCAAGTTGTGATACGTAAAAAGTTCCACCACTGCAAGCATTAGCACTGCATGGTGCTCAAAGATTAGAAATATTTTTTCCACTCATGATCTCTTGCAGTGGTGGGTTGCTGCCAGTTCCGACCGGTTCTTCAGAATCGGTAGCGGAAATTCGGCGCCGCTTGCCAAACAGGCAGTTATGACCAGCAGTCCACACTCCGAACCGGTCCTCCGGTCACCACGGATTAAAAAAAAACCTATGCACATGCGCAAAGGCTTCTGCGCATGCACAGAGGGTCATTTCTGGGAAGGGACGCACGCGTGCATGCAATACTTGCACTTCTGTCACGATGCAAACCGGTGGGAAGGTAAGTAGAACCCACCCCTGATCTCTTGCAGCATCCTAGGATTCAAAGGAATCCCAGATGAGAAAGGTAGTTCTAGATTATATTAAAAATAATAATTAAAAAAAAGGAAAATATATAATTGGATATGCCAAAAAGATATTAGGGGAGAAACAGCATCAGGAATGTTGGAGACAGACTCTGCCATAATTGTGTGTCCTATAAAATTGGCTATCTGAACCAAGGGTGCTTTTTCAAGAGGCAACTGGACTTTCTGGTTTTTCTTTGAAGACGTTTCACTTCTCATCCAAGAAGCTTCTTCAATTCTGACTGGATGGTGGGGAATGTAAGGAATGGAATCCTTCCATTCCCCACCATCCAATCAGAGCTAAAAAAGCTTCTTGTATGAGAAGCGAAACATCTTCAAAGAAAAAACAGAAAGTCCAGTTGCCTCTTGAAAAAGCACCTTTGGGGCAACCATGACCTGGATGACTGAAAATCTCCATAGACATTTGGCTATCTCAAATTGGCCAACTGCTGGGCAAGCATATTGCTAACTTCACTGACAATTAACAAAGATCCAGTTTGTCATGCTTCACTATTTTCAGGAAAAAGAAAAAGTGAGAGTTCTGCAAATATTCCAATGACATTTCAGAGTTCTGCAAGTATGGAAATGAAGAAATAAATCTACTCCTCCTTCCGGAATAAGATAACTCTGTTCTCTTTTGCTTTACCTGGTTGGAAGCAGACCACCTGGAGAGAAAGTGATTTAAAAAATAGGAAGTTGGGTAGGTGACATTCACAGTATGAACAGAACTAAAAAAACCAGCACAAATTGAGAAGGAAACACAGGAATAGGAATAGTGATAATAAAAGCCAGCTTGTGACAAAAGAAGCCAACTGTTACTCCCGCAACACAGCTTCATTGTGATTGTGATAGATTGTAGTGAAGCATTCTAGATTTTATACCACCTGAAGCTTTGGTAGAAGCACTGAGTTTAAGAGGAATCTGCCTTTGTTATACTATAGGACCGTGATGGCGAATCTATGGCACATGTGCCAGATGTGGCACACAGAGGGCTCTGTGTGGGCATGCGTGCCATCGCCAACTGCTCTTCCAGGTTCCATTGCATGCATGCGCATGGCGGCCAGCTGCTCTTCCGGTTCCATTGTGTGCATGCGCACCTGAATCCGGTAGAGCAGCTAGCCAGTGTGCATGTGCGCCGGACCAGTTGTCCTGCATGCATGCACGCTATGGAACCAGGAAGAGCAGCTAGCCGCTGCACTCATGCGCACCAGCCAGCTGCTCTTCTGGGTTCTGGTGCTGTGGCGCACATGTGCTCCAGTTTCAGCACTCAGTGCCAAAAAGGTTAACCATCACTGCTATAGGAAGTGGAAATATAAGGTTGTTTAAATCATGCCCCAAGGATGAGACAAAAGCCAATGTCACGAGACCAAAGGGAAATGCTGGTGCTGAAGATACTATGGTGCTATGCTAAACTGCAAGTAGAGAAACAATCTCTCATAAAATTTACTGCTTTTACCATGAAAATTTGTATGTATGTATATGTGTTTGTTTGTTTATTTGTTTGTTTGTAAGATTTACATGGCTGCCCAGTCATTCACAACAACTCTGAGTGGTTTATCTAACCAAGACTATGGGTGGCCAACTATTAGAATACAATATGGTAGTTATAAGCATCATTTCAGTAAGCTGAATGCCCATATAAATTGAATGAATGAATGAATGAAATATTTCAATCTCTTCTAGGATTAGTCTATTAATTTCAGTGATAAAACCAAGATTATAGGGGGTTATATTTTAGATTTTGTAAGCACCATTTAAAATTTATCATTTTGTTCACTATTAATACTAGCCAGGCAATTTGCAAAGTTCTGTTTCTGATTACATCTGTGTGAAAATCTTCATTTTGCCCTGCAGATAAAAGAATCATTGGTGCTCTTGGTGTTCTTGAGCTTGGTTGTTTGCTTTAATAACCTGTCATTCTTCTGGGGAAAACCAGACTGGAAACACAACCAGATGAGCTAATTCTACTTTATTGTAAAACTGTATGGACAGAATTTTGCATGTCTGAACGTACATTTTCCCCCTATATCCCTTACTGCATGAGAAACCAGGGAGGGTCTCTTCTGAGCCTCTTGCCCCTCCCACTATTGGCTGTGGCCATTGTTGTTTGACCACTGCCTTGACAGTGTATTTTTGCCCATTTCCCCAAGGTATTCCTCCATACCATTACATTACCCAACTACATAACACCATCAGTGTGAATAAGTGTGGGGTTTGCTCCTTGGTTATATACGGTGGTATGCTCTGCCAGTTTTTGCATGGGTGTGGTCACCAAATTTACAAACCATTCAAAAGAAACAATAAAAAGCTAAAAAGGAAATGAATAGACCAGAACCTGGCATGAAAGCCAGCTGGGTTACTTTGGGCCAGTCACTCTCTCAGCACAACCCACCTCACAGGATTGTTGTGGGGAAATTAAGAGGAAAAAGGAGTATTACGTACGTTTGCCACCTTGAGTTACTTCTAAAATAAATAAAACATTTGCAAGCAAACAATATCAGAGAGCACCAAGAACCCACAGCTCAACCCTGAACCTATTCCCTTCTATTGGGGAAAAAAAATCACCCATGCAAATTTTACAAAGGTGCCAGTAACATTCTGGAATTCAGGGGTGCACAGGAAGAACTTAATGAGTCTGCAACTCATTAAAGTAATCTTTTGTCCAAATTTTGTGGCTTGCAATCCTGGAAAAACATTCTTCTCCTTTAATAAATCACAGATAGGTACTGCCTTCGGATTCTCGTGTGTTCAAAAACACTTCTGAATGAAATCCAAAGCTTTGCACAGCCTTAACATTCATGGCATGCCCGAGTTAAAGTTAAATTCTACTACTGTATTGGCATCAACAAAGCCAGCGGGAAGCCCAAAGTAAGTATTAGGATGGCTATTTGGTTGCCAGGAAACTCTACACTAAGAGACTCCTTTAGAAGGGGAAAAAGCTGTAAAAAAAAATAACTCAGAAGAGGAGTTGACAGTGAGGTGGTTGTTTTTGTCTCTCTTCCCTGCTCCATTTGATAAAAGCTTAATAAATAAAGTCTATCACACAGACTGTTCATGCTGCTAGTAAACTGTAAAAATATAAGTGTAAAAAAATGCATGGATTTTCACTATATCCTTGTTCATTTAGCCTCCTTCATTGACACCTTCCATTCTGTACTTACACACCTCAGATATGGGCAAGATTCTTGAGAAAATGTTTATAAGATCATTCATCTCCTGGGTTTTAACACTGGTCTCTGCAATTCCCAAGGAGTCCTCTGCATAGAAACTTAAAAGACAGATGTTTTTGTGGTGCCTAAATGAAAAAAAATGTGTTGTCTGTATATTTTGAAGAGAAAAGCAGATTTCCTGGGATATGGTTGCCAGATGAAAATTCTATAAAAAGCAGAAGCAAGAGGCAGAAACGACTGCAGCTTCATGAAGCAATAATGTTCTCAAAAGCAGGAGGACTACTATATTTTCTTAGTGCCACGACACTCTAAAATAGAATAATTTCAAAAAAGGTACATTTGCAAATATTTATGAGAAATGAACAGTGTCTGATTCTTGAATGAAGCTACCAATGTGTTTGGTATAAGTTTCAAAACCAGACAGTTTCATTGATCCAATCCAGCTAATTGTTTTGCAGATTTACTTTTTAAAAATAAGAAGACTGATTTCACTTTCATATCATTCAGGAAAGGTATAAGGGAGGTGGAACAATATTATGACGGCTAATGTCTGAATTCTGTCCATCTTGCCCACTATCTCATGTTCAACTAAATAGAAAAATATAGGTTGTACACATATGTCTCTGTGTGTATACACACTAGATACGCTTCAGGAAATCTGGTATGATAAGGATTCCTACCTTTAGTCTTTATGTACTGTTTCTAAACTTTCATTTGCCTTATAGGAGTAATCTACTCTAAATGTTATCTCAGTAAGCATTTTCTGTTCAAAATGACTTACTCTTAAGTATGAATAAAATAGTATATTGTTTTGAATCAGTTATTAAGTGTTGAGATCAATTTCTTGACAATCTCTTATTTCCTCTATATAGGAGATTTTAATAATAAGCAGGCCTTTGGTGTTTCTGGAAAAATAGAAAGGGGAGGATGTTGAAGGAATATAGCTGTTATTGTTCTCTTTTGCATACAAATAATCTAAAGTCCCTTTCTGGATACAACCTGATTGTTTTTTCTAATCTCCTGGCATCTCATCCTCCCTATCTCAAACATGTTTATTCTTCAGATTTATATCTTGCCTTTCATTCAGGAACTCACATAAGTAAGAAAGAGTGACTGGACCAAAGACATCCAGTGAATTGGCATGGCTGAAGGTGGACTATAACCTGGTCTCCCATTACTAGTCCAAGATCTTAGCTACCTCGCCATTCATCCATTCAATTGATTACCATCATTTCTACCTGTGAGTATCAAGGGTTGGAGATTACTGATCTTACAAGCCTGGGGGAAATTGGAACTCTGAATTTCCTCTAAACTTGGGGGGGGGGGGGCATCATTCAAAATGTGCATGCTCCCTGAGTCATAGACTAGTTTTGAAAAGAAATCCTAGATACAGGTAGTCCTCAATTTACTATCACAATTGAGACTAGAATTTCTGCTGCTAAGCAAGGTGGTTGTTAAGTGAATTACACCCAATTTTGTGATTTTTTTTGCCATAATTATTAAGCAAATCACTGCAGTTGTTAAGTGACTTATGCGGACATTGAGCAAATCCAGCAAATCCACCTCATTGACTCTGCTTGTTAGAAGCTCTCTGAGACAGTCACAAATGGCACTCACAGGGTCCTTGAACACTGCAACTATTGAAAAGACATGCTAGTTGCCAAGTGCCTGCATTTTGATCATGTGACCATGGGAATGCTCCAATGGTCCTAAGTGCAAAGGTTGGTTGCAAGTCACTTTTTTCTGCCATTGTAACTTTGAATGGTCACTAAACAGATAGTTGTAAGTTGAGGATTACTTGTATAAGCCTACCTGAAATCCTGTTGAACTTCTACATTTCTTGGCTAAATGTTGCCTCAGTCTGCCTTGCTTCAAATCATACCCATCTGTTCGAGTCAAAAGACCTCATATTTTTAGTTTGAACAGATGGGTATCTGGTTCTCTAAAAAAAATTCCATCCGTCAATTATTATGTGTATTTTGTTTACTTTGGGAAAAGGTGAAATAAGCTCCAGGTTTCATTTTAGCATAGCAGCCTGATGTCTGAAAGTCTCTTTCACTGAGTGTACTTCAAAAATTTTAGCATGGAGTTCTCTGCCCAGTTGCTGGGTGGGCGTGGCCACCATGGTGGGAGGAGGGGCATTTTTGCCCTCCCCGGGCTCCAGGGGCTTTCCTTGACCCTCCGGGAGGGCGAAAATGGCCTCCCCAGGCTCCAGAGGCCCTCTGGAGGCCGGAAACGGGCCCGAACTTACTGAACTTCTGGTAGGCCCATTTTTTGCCGTCCCTGAGCCTCAGTGCGCACCCTGCACTTACGGTCCAAAACGGGCCGCATGGGGACTCCGGGGAGGGGAGGGGTGGCGGGACCAGCCAGGAGTAGGATTTGAGGGTTCTCCAAACTGCACAGAATCTTAGCTAGAGGTTCTCTTGAACCCCTGCGAACCCCCAGCAGCCCACCCCGAGTGTACTATAGAAAAATACAAATTTATCATTTACAAATCACAATGAGTAGACTAGAATCTTTTACACAAAGACTTATTCTCCCACTTCCTCAAAGCAGCGATTTTACCCATAGCATCCCTGAGCCATAATCCTGCTTCTGTGAAATTAATTTAGTTTCTTCTGCAGAAAATATTTAGTAGGTTAAGTGAACTATTCCTTTTAAGTAAAGCCTGCTACAATTTCATGGGATGAATCACAAAACCATTTTCATTCCCTGCCACAGTAATAAAAGGAGTAAATTCAAAAAAAGAGCAATGGGGCTCTGGTTTTTAATGTAGAGGCTGTAATGCAGGTAACTTTCATCTGATTTGCACAATAAGATTTTGTAACTAATTTCTTTTTGGTGAAAAGGCCTCCAACAACATCAAATCCGATTTCTTGCTGTTCCCATATTAATTGACAGCTTATATTATTAGAATTTACGGCAACAAAATGTAATGTAGCCTTCCTGAAAAACATCCATTTAAAAATGTTATGAATAGTTTAGTCAATATCCCAAGGCCATGGAAGAACATAGCAAGCTAACCCAATTTGCAAAAAAACCCTAAGGGTTTATTTTTTTTAAATGTTTATAATGAATTAATGGATAGAGGAAAAAATAAAAAATTTGATGATAAAATAATGAATTTTATAATTTACCTGTTTAATAAAATATCTCAGCAAATTAAACCCACTCTTAGAAAAAGGATTTTTAAAAATTTATAGACATTTTAATCTGCTGTTTGACAATTATCCTAGTATGTTTTGTGAGCAGCATTGGTTAGTCACATATCCTTATATCTCCTCTTATGCCCAGGACAAAAAGACAAAGCATAAGAACCAAACTATCTGTTTTTCTGTTTGAGATTAAACTGCTTTTTGATTATCATGTCCTTAATTATTGCCACAAATTGCTTTGTTGTCAATAATAAAAACTTTAAAACATTACATTAAAATTAGTCATCCATTATTTATAAACTGCTATGGTTTATCCAATATGATTTCTCAGAAATTATTGTTTGCTCTTCCTTTTTAAAAATATATTTGCCCTTGTTACTAGTCAGAAACATTAAGTTAATGGTTGAATTTTTCTTAAAAAAATATCTTAATGAATAACTTAAAAGAAAAGGCCACAAAGGAGAAGAAAATGCATTGCTTGTTATTTTCAGGATGTTCCAATTATTAAATGTAATGCCAGGTAGTGATTTTTCAGTATCCATAATGCTCCACTAATATTCTGAGCATTGTTTTGTGTTAGTCAAAACACAAAACAATGTGTAAATCTGCACTTTACTTTTACTATTGCTTTAATTTTCAATCTTCTGGTTTTGGCCTCTGAAAGCCAAAATATGGTGAGGTCATTAAATTGGGGGGGCTGAGCTATTCAATCTTGTTTGTTCTCTGGGGAGGAAGTGCAACATTTCTTTCTCTATAAATTATTATTATTATTTCAGGAGCATTTTCTGAGGAACTCTTAATCACCTGCCATGGGAAGAATCCTAACATACTGCATAGAATTCTAGAATATCTTTGGTCAAAGTTCAACCTGGACAGTGGTCCAAAACCAAAGGACTAATCTGCCTCATTCACTTAGCCAGTTCTACAAGCAGTGACATAACTGGACTTTAGTTTCACTTGAAGAAGCTCAATCCAATGCATGGTTTTTTCCTCTATTTTATTTTGGTATGATTTTATGCATTGCAAAGTAACAGCTAACACATGCTAATACCTTGCTACAGCTTTTCTTCCATTGTGATGCTGAGGCTTTCTCTCTCATAGAAATGGGGATGTTGCTCTTTAGCAGAGAAAGCTAATTTGTTCAGGTTCGCTCTGTCCCCCTTTGGCTTTCTATTTTATCCAACCAAGCCCACAAATTGACTTTTATTTCCTTTGATTTCTTATAAAGGTGCTGCGTTGAGATTTTCACCATCCTATAATAATAGTTTTACATTAACCTGTGGTTGGAATGGAACTGCAGCTAGCATTTCTAGTAGTAATATTCAAAAATAAGCATGCAACCTTTGGGAATCTATAATTGGAAATTAACCCGTCATGATGCAAGCTTGCTGCACTTGTGTTTTGTTCTTGTGAACCATTTCAGGGGCCACCAGTGTGATTAAGCAAAATTATTTTTCCATGCAAAGTTACAATTGGTAAAATGACAAAAGCTCATTTATGAAATAATGTAACATTTGACTGTGACGTGGTGGGGAGGACCCTTAATATACAGTATAATTGTATGTTAGGCATGTGTTGTTTCCAACAATTCAGTTAGAATTGTTAATTATCTGAGTTCCTATAGCATCTGAATAACTTGGAGAATCTTTCTGGGTCAGAGGGGTTGACCTCTTCAGGGACTGTAGATGGAGAACATCAGTAGATCTTTTAATCCTTTCTGTTTCTCAATATTTTGAATTTTTTAAGCAGGAATTATGAGCTCTGAATTTGCTTACCTCAACTGTCTTCCTCAGGTTCCAATAAGTCTGAAACTGTCCCAGCCATGATCTTTGGAGAATCTGAATTATAGAATTGGAGGCTAAGATTCGCTTACACTGTTTTCATGCCAACTTTATTAAAAAAAGGAAAGGATCTCTTCATTATACTATCTTGTGCTAAGAGTCTTGTGGCACTCATACATATAAATTGTAAGGAGAGAAAATGAATCAAGTCTACTGCTGTAATCTGTCTTTATCGGTCTCATCTTCTTTCTTTGGTCGGTTGAAATGACTGGGGCAACCTCCCCAAACTAATTCTCACCAACCATGTTATGTTCTACATTTTAAGTGTGTTGGGACTCCAAAACTCATCAGCAAACATGGCCATTTGTGAAAAGGAGATTAGGAAATGTCAGACATGAAATGAAATGTCATGTTCCATAGTAAGTTACCAATATCCAAGCAGGTAACCTTTAGTTCAGCTTGTTAATTTGGCTTGGTAAAAGCCTTCCAGTCACAACTCAGCTAGATTATAATATTTATAGCTGATAAGAACACATTAACAGGTGATTGTCCTTGCAGTACAATATTCCCACAGATGGACCTACACACACTCATTTAAACAGACAGTAACCCTCTTCCTCTATGACAATGATGGCGAACCTTTTTTTCCTTGGGTGCCAAAAGCGCACATGCACACGCTATCGTGCGCACATGCATGCCCACACCCATAATTCAATGCCCCCGCACCCCACCCCCCTGTGCATGCGTGCATGACCCACCTGCTCCCCCGCTTCCCGACTTCCAGTAGGCCTGTTTTTTGCCCTCCCCAGGCTCCAAAGGCTTCCCAGAGCCTACCGCGCAGTAGGCTGGTGCACACATGCGCGCTGGAGCTGAGCTAGAGCAATGGTTCGTGCTGGCATATATGGCTCTGTGTGCCACCTGTGGCATGTGTGCCATAGGTTCGCCATCACGGCTCTATGAGATTCAAATTAGTATATAATGGCGGATCATCTGATATTTTAAATTAAAGCCATCAATAGCATGGGAACTGTTGTTTGCTAAGTACCACCATTTTTTTTACCATTAAAACATTCCCTTCTTTATTTTCTTCTTCTCTTCTCCTTCTAAGTAAAGAAATATTAAGTATTTCCAATATTTTTAAATATCATGTAAGCAGGCATCTCATGTAAATAGCCTTACGTGAGATGCCTGCTTCTTATGATAGTTAGAGAAGTAAAAAAGTCACAAATTAAAACAAGAAGAGAAATTCTGCCCCTTTGACTTGACTTTATGTGAGTTTGTGAGAAATTTGTATGTGTTCCAAATTCTGGTGGTCCATTTGGATTTGATATAATATTCAGCATTTTGAGGGAGATAGTACCAATCCTAAAAGCATAGCTTGACAACAAGATGCTCATTTAAAACATAATAATTTCTTTCTGCTGGGAGGAGTTCCCAGGAGAGGTGAAGAAATTGTCCTCAAACTCTGGGAAAAAAAATTATAGAAATATAGATCCCAAAGTGAGATTCTGGCTTGCAGAATGAAGCCCTCCAAGGCATTTTTGTGTAAGTGGCGTCATCAGTTTAGAGGGTACTTAAAGAACTCATGACTTTCTATATTGAATATGCTGAAAGGCTAAATTAGAAAATGCTGATTTGTAAGCAGAAAGTCTCTAAAGAAAAAGACTATTAAAGAGATGCTAGCTTTGGTTTCATGGGGAGATTCTTAGTATATGAATATTCTGCATACTTTGGTACTCCGATGCCATCCATGCATTGTTCTCTTTTGAGCAGTGGACTTCAACAAGATAAAATATGCTATACTTGCAGTATGGGGTCCACTCTTAAAGTTGTCATTCTAAATCTGAATCAATATTCTCATAACGTTTGGAAAGTCATGGCTTTATGGAAATGCATCTGGAGAATGTTATATCTTTCCGCCTCTCTTTTTCCTTAATAGTTAATTTCTATTAATGGAGCTTGGAGTGGGAAAGCGACAGTGAATACTATGATTTATTTATAACTCTGTTTAATATACTTTTTCCATAGAGGAAACTTGTTATTGTAGAAATAATGTTACATTAATGTGATTTCTACAATCAAAGTATATTATAGGTTATTATTTGGGGGAATATATACAAAATAATTTCTTTGGGAGAAAATATTCATGCTGTAGAGTATTTATTTGTTCTATATACAGTCCAAGACCAATATTTAAAAGAAGGTAGTATTATAACACATCAAATATAAAACAACAGTATTAAATAAAACTTATTCTGAAAAGCCTGAAGCTATTAATACTATAAGAGAGGGACTAGATGATGTTTGCAAGCCTTGGCTATTATTAAAAATTTAACCTCCTCATTGATAATAGCTGGAATTATATTGCCTAGAAGAAAAATGATAATCTCTTGCTCAGAGGAACATTTCCGATTTCTAATAACTGGTATGAGTTCTGCCCTCAATTTATTGTATAGAGAACACTCAAGCAGTACATGGGAAACAGAATCAAATCTATGTTGAACACCTATACAAATGTGATTTTCATTAAGGGATTCTGCTATGTCTACCAGTTGTCACCCTTATAGATAACTCACCATTTTGGACGTAGGTGAAGAGTCTCCTATGGGTAGTATGGAATATTATTAAAATGTTTGGGAATGGAGCAGGGGAGGGTGGTTGCTGAGCTGAAAGGGAGATGGGAATCTCTGATAGGTCCCAGATCTCCATTGAAGGTTAAGTATGGCTTTATCAAGGGTGATATTAGCTAATGTTAGAAAAGAAACATTGTAGTAAGCTAGATCATTGATTTGTCTGCTTAGGTAAGGTTTCAAATCTACCTAGTAAGATGAGAAAGACCAAAATTATTCCCCAAGTTTTCTTCAACTAGTATCTGAGGTGTTAGAGCTTCAGATAGTCCCAAAAAAAGATGCAACATAATTCCAAAGGGATAAGGATGCTGGAGTATACTTTTAAAAAATTGAATTGGTTAGCTTCTAACCTAGAAGCATCCTTATAAATAAATAACTTGACACTTTTAGCATTGATCTTAATAGTTTAGCTTTGAATAATTGATGGCAGGTAGTATACAGTTGCTGTCATATTGATAATAATTGTAAAGGCCATGTTTGGGGCTTTTCTAAGTTTGACTGATGTAATGAGTAGATGATTAAAAGTGGATTTCGATACTTAATGGTCGTGACTTGTTCTATGAATCTACTATTGATTTTCAATCTAATTGGGGAGTTGAAATGCTTTCTGGAGAATATTAAGACTTTTGTTTTAGAGTAATTGATCTCTCAATGAGTTCCTTGTGGCAATAGCAAAATAATGGTTTAGGGCCGCTATGCAGTTATGGAAAAAAATAGTATCATCATTGGTATAAAGAAGGATGAAAACATGGTGATAGGCAAGAGATGGAGAGTAAAAATCTAGGTTAGCAAAGACTTCAACTGTATCATTAACATATAAATTAAACAATAATGGAATTTTACATCTTTTAGGATTAGGATAGGTTCCATTAGATTTTCTTTGCAGTTTACCTTAACTTCATGGTTATATCAGAATGCAATGATATTATCAACTTAAGAAGACACTGATCAATTCCTTTTGTCGCTAGCTTTCTTCAGAGTCTCTCATACAAAATATAGAGGCAAAGCCCACCTTTAGGCTATGAGAGCAACATAAAGGTCGTCTTTGGGAAAACTAGACCATTTCTTGGCTAGATGATATAATAGTGTACATGCATTGAAGTCTGAACCTTGAGTTCTCTAGGGCCAAGATGTTCTCAGAAAGAATCCAGTAAAAGAAGTATTATATATATATATATATATATATATATATATATATATATATATATATATATATGTATGTATGTATGTATGTATGTATGTATGTATGTATGTATGTATGTATGTATGTATGTATGTATGTATGTATACGTATATGTATACGTATACGTATACACACACACACACACATATACATATACATATACATATATACATACATACATATACCGGTATATATTACAATATATATACAATACTCTTACAATACTAGACAACACAGTATCAACAGTGGAGAATTTCAAATTTCTAGGTTCTATCGTATCTCAAGACCTAAAATGGACACCTAACATCAAAAACGTCATCAAAAAAGCACAACAAAGAATGTTCTTTCTGCCCCAATTCAGGAAGCTCAAACTGCCCACGGAGCTGCTGATACAGTTCTACAGAGGAAGTATTGAGTCTGTCATCTGCACCTCTATAACTGTCTGGTTTGGTTCTGCAACTCAACAAGACAGACACAAACTTCAGAGGATAATTAGAACTGCTGAAAAAACAATTACTACCAACCTGCCTTCCATTGAGGACCTGTATATTTCATGAGTCAAAAAGAGGGCTGTGAAAATATTTACAGACCTCTTGCATCCTGGACATAAATTGTTTCAACTCCTACCCTTAAAACGACGCTATAGAGCACTGCATATCAGAACAACTAGACACAAGAACACTTTTCCCCCGAATGCCATCACTCTGCTAAACAAATAATTTCCTCAACACTGTCAAACCATCCACTAAGTCTGCATTACTATTACTATTAATCTTCTCATCGTTCCTATCACCCATCTCCTCCCACTTATGACTGTATGACTGTAACTTTGCTGCTTGGATCCTTACGATTTATATTGATTTTTCCCCAGTATGATTTTGATTACTTATTTGTACCCTATGATTATCATTAAGTGTTATACCTTATGATTCTTGACGAATGTATCTTGTCTTTTTATGTACACTGAGAGCATATGCACCAAAGATAAATTTCTTGTGTGTCCAATCACACTTGGCCAATAAAGAATTCTATTCTATTCTATTCTATTCTATTCTATTCTATTCTATTCTATTCATATGTGTTTGTTTATATGTGTGTGTGTATGTAAATGTGTGTGTACACACACACACACACACACACACACACACACACACACATCCAATATTATATATTCTCTAAAATTGTATAGATAAAATTATAGATAATTTGCTAATTATAGACAAATATCCATATAGAATAGATATTGGTCAATTCTATACAGATCAATAAAATGATAGTTTGCAGGATCAGATTTCTTCCCTTTTTTGATTATGGGAAGACTATGAATTAAGCCACTGTTTCAGAATCTGGAAATATTTATTTATAGCACTGACAAGAGGACTTAGCAGATGGAGTTGATTTTAGAAATACTGTTAAACTGTGTCTTTGCCAGAAACTCTGCTATTTTTCAATTGAGAAATTTGTTTTAAAGATTTAGCTACTGAAGCAACTATGAGAACAATACAACTGCCACCTCTGGTGCTCTTCTGAATATATCCCATCCTTCCTCCAAGCAACATGCCTCCTCTGTATTTTGTTTTTCTCAAAGGAAAAATTCCTGCAGATCTTCCTCTTTTGATCAGCAACAGCAAAAACATTCAGATTTTAATTTCACATCCCAATTTGTGCAGCTGTCTTCTTTGCCTCAACAAGGTAACATTGACTTCAAATTAAGAACTTACCCTAAGTCATTGTAATAAAGACTCAGGTACAGAATGTCTGATTGGCCCCTTCTCTTAATCACAGATCTCATCAGCGCCTTTCAACCTCACACCTGCCAACACTCCCACTCCTACAGACATGCTTCTTCTGTTCTTCTGAATAACTCTTTTCTCTGAGTTTATAGATCCTGTCCTGCAACATTGAAGAATGAATCAACAATCCATCCATCACAATATTTATAGATTATGTACAGTATAATAGCATGAACCTTTACAGTGTCGAGAGACCTGGGATATAGAGCCCATATACTGCAATCTTATAACTTACCGTATTTTTCGGAGTATAAGACGCACCGAAGTATAAGACGCACCTTAGTTTTGGGGGAGGAAAACAAGGAAAAAAGGCCTCTGCCTCCAAGCAATTTGCCAAACAGCAAACAGCAAAGATGATATACACTGTTTGCTGTGAATTTCTGTGCATGTGTGCTTGACCCATAGAAATAGCAAAAAATTGGACAAATGTACATTATGCCAGAAAGTTTTCTTAAATGTAGTCACACTAACTCCTCCTGATTATTTAAATAGATCTACTCCAAGGTAACTAAACTCTAATATTAAACAGGACACTGTTACATTTCAGACTATACTTCTATAGAGCTGTTAAAATTAATAAAAAAATTCTGAAAGTATACATTATTCTCTATTATTTAAAAGAAGATACAATAGCACTGGGCCTCTTCAGAGCAAGCATTTATTTTAAAAAGCTTCTTTATTTTGTTAAGTTGTCTAGATTTACAGAGATCTCCAACCTTGGCAACTTTAAGACTTGTGGACTTCAACTCCCAGAATCCCACAGCCAGCAAAGCTAACAAAGCTGGCTGTGGAATTCTGGGAGTTGAAGTCCACAAGTCTTAAAGTTGCCAAGGTTGGAGACCCCTGGCTCTAGAACAATAATAAAGCAGTCTTTAAAAAATAAGTCTAATAATTTGAACATTCTACAGACATTTATAGTTATTCACTTACCCCCTTGCATCCAGTTCAGCAGAAAAAAAAATCTGTGTGTCTCTCCTAGCTATTTGCCTCTTTGCAATTAGTTTCACTTTCATTTTCCCACGTGCCAAATCAGCTGTACGTGGGAAAGCTGCTAGTGACTTGCTTGGCTTTACAGGCTCTTCCCTATTTGCTGCAAACAAGTAAATTGCTGGAAGACAGAGGCCAAAGGGTGGGGGGGCTACATTCGGTTTATAAGACGCACCCAAATTTTAACCCTCTTTTGGGGGGTAAAAAGGTGTGTCTTATACTCCGAAAAATACGGTACTCCCTTATGGTTAGACCTAGCCAGAAAGATGCTTGGGGTAGTAATTTCTACCACATTGTTCGTGTTATTTTTTTGTTTTTGTGACCAATTAGTTGCCACTCTCCCTCTAAAAATTGACAAGTCACCTTCTCACAAATTTCCATTTCATATTACTGTTTCCCAAATTAACAGTAGCTGGGATCATTTATAATTCTGCTTCTGTTCTTTATGTTGAACATTTATATTTCCTAACTGTACAGTCAAAATCTTGTCAGTGCTTTTAATTCTAGGATGGGACCAAACATCAAGGCTCTATTTCAGAATGATAACATCCCATACTCTTCACTGATCAGTTTGTCTTCACAAAAGATGCCAAACCTAAAGATACCAGGTTTGATATAGGGGAATAAAGGTTGTGGCAATTAACATTAACATTTGCCCCAAATATCATTAATGGATCTAAGGCTGGTGACCCAGAGGATGACCTAACCCTTTGTATACCTGGGGTCCTCAACTTTAGATTACATGTTAATATCTAATGACTTTGCTGTTCATTATAAGCAATTCTGTGTGGTTTCCATCTATGGGTGACCACTTACCCCCAGTAGGATCATGCACTATTAAATTAGCAGAATGGAACAACCTTTACAAATTCCTGACTTTCTTGCCACTGACAATTAATTCCAATCAATATATAATATAATAAGATGTCTGCAGCTATGGCACAATTCTTTGAAGCGTCAGTGGTCAATCATCTGAAACAGTCCATAAGTGTGAGTAGTAATGCTTGTGAAATAATTGTCTTCAAATTATTGCTTCTACTTAAGAACATTTAAAACTCAACCTCCTTCTCCTCTTCATCCAAACCAACAATCTAAATCCTGGTTCAACCAAAAATGTGGTGCCATGAAGGCAATGGTAATATCTATTTACAGCAATGCCCAAATATAATGGTCCTTCTTCCTGGGAAACCTTTTGGAGTAATAAGAAGCTTCTAAAATAGAAAAAACAAAATTATGCATTAAAGAATTGGGCTGAACTTCAATAGGCTATAACAAGCAAAGATAACCATCTGTTCTGACACCTCCTGTGAACTTAGATAACAATAATTTAATCTCTGCTAATTCTTGGGACGGACATATTCACTGTATATTTAACACATCTAAAGGTGGGGATCCTTATATTTTGAGATCATATTACTCTTTTCCTTGAATGTCACATATAAAAGTCACAAGGTTTACTGTGTGTGTAAGTGTATCAGAGTATAAACTAAAAATAATTGCAAGCAATTTACATATTGTTGCCAAGAAAACTGCATGGCAGTAGTAGAAACACTTGGAAAGATATCTCTCTCTCTCTCTCTCTCTCTCTCTCTCTCTCTCTCTCTCTCTCTCTCTCTCTCTCTCTCTCTCTCTCTCTCTCTCTCTCTCTCTCTCTCTCTTTTATATGAATGTTTTTTACATGTCAAATGAATAATACCTTTTATCAATTCCTCAGTAAGCAGATTCCCCCAACAAAGTAATTAAACTGATTTAACATTTGAGAACTATTTACTCTATACCCGAGGCATATTTCTATTAATTTAATACAAGTAGAATGTAATCTGCTAGTGTACTTCTGCATATGTGATTTAAAAACAACATTTTAGTAGTAAATATATATCACCTTAAATGTTCTGTTTTAGCTCTGTAATTTTTATTTGGTTGAATGAAGCCAGCCTTCACCAACAAACGTGGGGATTCCATAAAACATCAACAAATTGCTCATTATGTTTTCCAAATATTTGTCAAAATAATGCTTAATTAATTATAATAAATTCTAATGTTGCCACTGTTTTTATTTATTTTATTTTGCCTCAGTGATCGTTGCTGTCCATTTGCAATATGTGCAGATTTTTTTTCATTCTTGTTTAAATATTCACTTGTTCTTGCTGCCTTCAAAGCTCTCATTCAAGTTCTCATTTATGATACATTCAAAGAACAAAGGAAAACCTTTCAGTCAAACTGAACTTTAGAGGACCAAATGCCTGTAAAGGTGATATTAATTCTTTTTTTCAGGTATCAGTATATGGTTAAAAGGGTTCAATACCCAATACATCATGTACTGTATATGGCATATTGTCTGTTGGTATCTCTGGAAGGGCTCTGATTATCATTTTTAGGAAACTCCTTTGTAAGAACAGCAAAATAGTTGGAGAAGTAATATGAATCAACTTTTGGTCCTTTGGTAAGGTGACCAGACGTCCCGCTTTTGGCGGGACAGTCCCGCTTTTCAAGCATGTGTCCCGCGTCCCGCAGCAGTTTTAAAAAGTCCCGCTTTTTGGAAAGAATGCCCGACAAGCTAGGGCATTCCTTCCAAAAATCGGCCTCCGATCATTTCCGAGGCGAAAAACAGTCCTTCGGAGCCGGCGCTGATTGGTCAGAGCAGAGGCAGTCATAGAGTACAGTCTACTCTATGACTGCCTCTGCTCTGACCAATCAGTGCCGGCTTCGAAGGACTGTTTTTCACCTCGGAAACGATCGGAGGTTAGGCGGGGAGCGTTTAAAACTGCTCGCCGCCACCACCACCATTAGCTGAGGTAGGTGCGGGACTTCCCTTCCCTTCCTTCCCAGGCCTGGCCTTCCCCTCGCGAGGGCTTCGGGCCTCTCCGGCTCCAACCAGGGACTCCCTTCGTTCCTCTGCGCAAAAACTCAGCTAACTCAGTTTTAAACGCTCCCCGCCTCTGATCGTTTCCGAGGCGAAAAACTGTGTGTGCCTGCAAGGCTGAAAGGGCCGCCTGGCTGGTCTCTCTGCCTGCTCTGGGCAGGGCTCCGATAGTGCCCCTGCCCTGCCCTGCCCTCCTTTGGTTAGGGCCCCTTTCCGCGCCGCCGCCTCCAGGCACCCTGCAGGGATTGGAGGCGTCCCTGTGCCCCCACCACCACCCCGATTTTCCATTTCCATTGAGGGGTCGCTGAGTGGGGAAAGAGGCCTGTCTGGGGGCGGGAAGGCGGAAGGGCCCACCAATGAATCCTTGGGGGTGCCGGGAGGATGGCTGTCCCTGAAAGCCGCAAACCTCTCCCCCTGTCTACTGGCAAGGAGGCTGCTCACTGCTGCTGCTGCTGCTGCTGCTGCTGCTGCTGCTTTGGTCGCCCCCCCCCCCCCCCGAAAGGCCACGGTTGCGGCCCAGTCGCCCTCATGTTGCCTGGGAGACGAGATGCTCCTGGAAGCCCGGATGGTCCCTTTAAAACAGAGGTCTTCAAACTTGGCAACTTTAAGACTTGTGGACTTCAACTCCCAGAATTCTCTAGCCAGCATAGCATAGCTGGCTGGAGAATTCTGAGAGTTGGAGTCCACAAGTCTTAAAGTTGCCAAGTTTGGGGACCCCGCTTTAAAAGGACCATCCTTTAAATTTTGGTGTCCCTCCTGCGAGAGAGAGACAGAGAGAAGTGGGAAGAAGCAGGTCAAGAGCCTGACCACCACCGCCACTCGCCTTGTTGTCACTGCAGTCTTTCCTGGAAATGTTCATGTTCATGATCCCCCTTGTCCCCATTAGTGGAAAGCTGCCACTGTGCTTTTTATAAGATCCCTTGGTGGAAACCATCTGGAGCACTGAGCTGGTGCAGAAAGGGGAGGGGGTCAGCTGTGAAGAAGCAACTGCCTTCCTTCTCTGAAATTCACCTCTGGAGTTGATGTCCACAGGTCTTAAAAGTTGCCAAGGTTGGACACCCCTGACTCTAGTTATCAAAAGTCTTGTCAGGCTCAAAACCAAGAATGTCACAGGGTGATTCTTTCCTTGTGTCCAATCACACTGACTTTGCCAATAAAGAATTCTATTCTATTCTATTCTATTCTATTCTATTCTATTTATTTCATAAATACATAAATTTTCTTGAATTTTAAATTTTAAATGACAGCAATCTACTAAAAAAATTCACTCAAATGAGAAATATGCCAAAGAATAAAATAATACTATACATATTTTTAATGTATTATATTTGTAAATTGTGCTTATGTTGAAATTAAAAAAATATATATTACAATACTATTTTTGCGTTCTATGAAAATTTTTGTTGCTCCATATAGACCAAATTTTTAATCAGGAACCCCCCGCCCCCCAGTCAATGGTGTCCCTCTTTACCAATGTTAAAATCTGGTCACCTTATCCTTTGGGATTTATTCCATTGCTTTGCCAGCATTTTGTACATTGTGCTACTCTTTGCCCTTCCCTTTCTATACATGAAAAAATATAAGGTTTTCCTCATCATTTAGACTGAAAGCACAGTCTTGAATCTTTTCATGGAATTGATGTGTTGAATTCGGCCTATATACGTTCTTGAGAATTCTTAACTAAATTAAGCAGCAAAGGGGAATATGTTGTAAAAGATCTCCCTCAAGAATTAAATTTGACTCCAATTCAATTCTGCAAACTCTTTTTACTCTAACACGGTGTAAGAGAATTCTTACTGAACATTTTTTCCCACCAAAATTGGAACAGATAGAAGATTCTGTTCTTTTGATCTTCAGAATCTCTTCAAAAAGCCTATCCACTTCTTCAAAGGCAAAACTTGTAGCCTAAAACAGGGGTCACCAAACGTTTGGACCTCAGGGACCACTAAATTCATAATTTTAAATCCCGCGGACCACTAAAATGATCTGCCTAATGACCAGCTGAGTGGGCATGGCTAGGTGGCCATGTGACTGGGTGGGCGTGGCCAACTCAATGTCACTCACATCAAGGGGCACCTCACCAGCCTCTACACGCCCTTCCTCTCCCAGCCCTCCGGCTCTTCACCACCAGCGGCACTTTCCTCCAGCCTTCGCCCAAAGCCCCACACCAGGAGGCTGAAGCAGACCCCAAGTCGGAATTTCTGCCCCCCTCCAACCCACACAAAAAGACCCTGAAGGGAGAGACTCTCTGCAACAACACAAACGTTCATTGCACGTATCCGGCCCAGGGGCTATAGTTTGAGGACCCCTGATTTAGTGCAATATAAAAAAATGCAAATAATTTTTCTGCGGACCACCAAAATTTTCTCATGTACTACCAGTGGTCCACGGACCACCAGTTGGTAACTGCTGGCCTAAAACATAAAATCTGTTGCTCATCAACAGATCATTTTAGATGTGCTTTACCTAGTCTTTGGAGATATTATCTACCAGCTCATTGTTAGACCTGAAGAGGTTCTATTTCTGCAGCTGCGTTTCGATCCCACCATTTATTTTGTCAGACTCACCAGTCTTTCATTTTTCATGTCTGGAAAATCTACTTTCCTTTAACCTCAGGGATTGGCAATCCTTTTCTCTTGAAGGTCACCTTTCTCCAGAAATAATTATTGGGATTGCATGGTGGGCAGAGCTGAAGTAAGCATAGATCGGTTAGGACTACAACCAGAAGTGGATTGAAACTTCCATTTTCTTTTGATATTCATTCTCCCCCCTCCCTCCCCTCCCCCCTCTCCCTCACACACATACACACACACTTATTCTTTGATACTTTCTTTCATTCCATATAGTTGGCTGCAAATCTCCTTTACCTGTAATCTGAACTGAACTATTTGCACACTTTGAAATTAGGTTGAGGCTATAGTTGTTTTAGTTAAAGGCCACAGCATAGCATTTTTGTATATTCCAGTATGGGCTTCTCTGCATATTTATTGAAAAAAAATAAGATTAAACTAATTAAACTCATTATATTAAATAAAGCATCCCATATTTCAATCCTTTTGTAGTCCTATTTTATCTTACTGTAGTAGTAAAGAGAAAGAAAATAAAATGATGCTAAATGTATTTTACATTAATGAAAGCAGCCCTATCCGCAGGCACTGACAACAATACTATTCAGCACTTGGTCTGTCCTCTGTTTGCTTGAGATAACTTGGTTGAAATTTACCTCAGCATGGAGATCAATAGCGTTCATAGGAAGAAGAGTGCATCCATACACATTTTATATGCCATCTTACTCAGAAGAAAGGAGAAAAAATACTGGATGTGACATGACTTCAGATATTGGAAATAGAAGGAGGAGGAAAGGTGGCATACAGAATTCTTAATATGAAACCCTAAACAATATCAGTATAGAATACATTCACTGCTCTACCGAAGCATGAAAATACTTGTGACTGCTTAGGCTTTCATTAAGGATAGCTTAACACAGCAATACTGCTCTCTACATTACAAACAGCCAAATAAGCTTCTTTAAATAAGACGGGAGGACTAACAATGGAACAATATTTGAGAATTCAGATGATACGTTATACCTTCTGGGTATATGATTGGTAAACTATCTTACTTTAGGAATGTTTATCAAAAACAAAGACTAATGCTACAAAAGTCTGCACCAAAAGATAAGGAAAGCAATCAAATCCTTAGTAATTTTGCTCAAAAATATGTTTCATTGCCTTATGGCAGGTGGCAAAAACCATTGATGCCTTGCTTGTGACATACCCTGTGTGTTGAGAGAAGGGAGCATTGGATTCTCATTTATTTATTTATGTATGTCTTTGTTTGTTTGTTTGTTTGTTTGTTTGTTTGTTTGTTTGTTCTTATAGGCCGCCCAACTCCCGCGGGACTCTGGGCGGCATACATCATGATCCAACCAGACAAATTCCAGCACACAAAATCATTTTGTGAACTTATTGTTTTGTTATTCATAAAAGATTCCATGGTTCTCTTTCAACCATGCAACAGTGTTTACAGGTAGTCCTAGACAGGACTGTTCATTTATAAAAGTTCAAAGTTATGACAACCTTGGAAAAAGTTACTTATGACCTGTACCAGCACAATCCCTGTAGTCATGTGATAACAATTTAGGCACTTGGCAACCAGCTCACATTTGCAGTCTTTTGATCTCAATTTGCAACCTTTTGGACTGATTTCTGGAAAAATGAATGACAAAAGCACCCATTGGTTTTTGTTCAATAACTGTGGTTGACCTAATGACCACTGAAAAAAATTATCATAAAATTGGGTCTAACTCGACTTGTGATCCCAATGATTTACAACAGAAATTCCAGGCTCAATTGTGGTCATAAATTGAGGACTAACTGTAGTTAAGCAGATACAGTTCATTCACTCCCATTTGGTTTTGACATCAAAGTGAAGTTTGGCATGCAGTAAAATGAGTGAGGTCATGCTATTTCATTAATTGTTTTTACCATTCAGTGATTAACCAGTTCTTTGCATACAAATGAAAGGCTTCTGCTTTTGTCAGTGTGCCTAATTTAAACTTCTAGCTGGGTTTGGTTGACCAAAGTTATTAATTACAGTTAGCTGGCAATCTATTGGACTGCAATAACACTGGTTTTTTTTCCCTTTTGATCCTCTTCTCCTTCTGGTCAACTGCATAGAATAGATATGATACCTCAAAATCTGGCTCGCCATTAGGCCATGTTACTTGGCACTGCTGAGAATTGTAGCTTAGAATTACCTGTGTTTCAGAGGTAAAAAAAGGTACTCTGAAAATGCTCAGATGTCCACAAGTGGAATTTCCCTTGAAAAGTATCTGGAAGCTTCAGTTGGTTCAAAATGTGGTGACTCTCATGGTTTTGTGCAATACTAGATTTTCACATCTGTCACCTCTCTTGTGGGAGCTGCATTCATTGCTGATTTGCTTCAGGGTTAAATTAATTGTCCTGGTTGTCACCTTTAAATCCCTACATGGCTTGGGGCCAGGTTATTTGAAGGACCATTTTTGTCCAAGTTACATCTACCCAACTCACCAGGTTGAGCAGGGATGTTATGGGTCCTCTCTCCCCTAGTGGGACCAAGATGAAGAGTCTTCTCCATGGTAGCTCCCTCCCTGGGAAATCATCCCTGTGGAAATATTTATCTCCCACCTTGAAACTCTTTTGAAAGTTTCTGAAGATATGGTTCTGCCAATGGGCTTAGGGAATCTCAAGGTGATATGGAGCCATTAAGTGGTTGGTGTGATTGTTCTCACTGAGGGGAGGGGGTTTATTGGGTTTTGTATTGGGATTTTCTATGAGCCACTTAGAGTCACCATGAGTGAGTTGGGTGGCCATTTAGATTTTCTTAATAAATAAATAAAGAACCAACAAGAGCATCTGTCCTAGGAATCAAAATGAAGTTCATAAGACAATTTTTTAAATGTTATAACTGAAAACTGGGCAAAGCTTCAAAAGTAAAATTAGTCCTGCTTTCAAATGAGTCCTTAGGGAGTAAAGCGGCATAGAAGAACTTCCAAATAAATAAATAAATAAATAAATAAATTCTTTCATCATGTAATTTTTTTTGGTAGTTGCACCTTTATTATTATTTTATTATCGCTTTCTTTCTTTTTTTTAAGAATTTTTTTTATTTTATTTTATACCAACAATCCATCTTTCATTAAACAGTGTGTCATCTGGATACAAATTTTTTATGCGATAACAGAGATTACAGCCATATTCATTATTTAATCTATACTTAGCTTAATATCAATACATTAAATATCTGATACTATGACAATCCTCTTCTTAATTTATTTAACTCTATTAATTATATTAACTCTATTAATACATTTTCTATATTTCACTCATCTATTTTTATTTCTAACTTTTATATTTATTCTGTAACCATCGATAGAATAACTCCCATATAATATAATATTCGGTTTGTTCTTTCTCTTTAATTGCCAGTGTTAACCTATTCATTTCAAATTCTTTCATAATGTTAATTTTTTAATGAGACAATACAAGGAAAGTACTCTAAGACTGAGTTCCAAGGACAGAACATTATCTCTTTTGTTTCTCATATTTTTTCCCACAGCCCTCCTACAGAGATATAACATGGCTTAAATATGAAATAGGTTGTTATTCCTCTGTGCACCAACACATGCTAATTGGTTAAGTTAAGAAGAAACGAGGCTTTGATAGGCTTTTATCAAAGGCTGAAAATTGGTTCATTTATGGAGCCACACCTTCCTTCTTCATTACTCTAGGACTTAATATATATTTGCCCCCAATTTGTTATTTTGATTTTCAGAATAAGATAGCCTTACATTAGTTCTCAGACATTTTATTACATATACATTTAAACCTTTGCTCTGAAGTTTATGTTAGAGTTTGCTAAGATTCTCTACATTCTTAGATCGTATAATTTGACACTGATAAATCTCAGGAAAAAAAGATTAACTGCAAAAGTAACTGCTGTATGCATGATATGCATTAGGTTAATCTGCCAGATGAGAGACTGTTTTAGCATGTGAAAATTGGAACTTGATCAAAGCTCAGTTGTATGCCTGAAAACCTACGCTGTAACATCTGGAAGACCCATATTTAGAATTCCTGATATAAACCAATCTTACACGCTCCAGCTACAACTCCCAGAATTTCTACCCAGCTTGGAATTTAGCTTTGATAAAGCTAATATATTTAATATTAAACTGAGTAGATTAATAGACAAATGTTTGACAGCTTTCTGAGGTCACATGAATATGCTATGGTGAGAAATAAACCCCACTGACTTCAACCGCATAGTCTATACTAAATAGATTTCTTTTTGTAAGAAACGTTCTTCCTTTTTTTTTTAAGTAGCCTATGAAGCTGTGGGAACTCCTTTGTTGACATTTTGATATTCTGCCAAGCATATTTCAGATCTAGAGAGTCCTGCCTACTCTAATCAAAGATATAACCAGGATAACATTAACATCATTCATAATTGCATTTCATAATCCAGCAAAACTTTGTGGCTGGCGGTTAGGCTGAAATAACTCCTATATCTTCCAAAGATTCATACAATATGAAAGATGTAAAAATTAATGAAAGAAGATGTAAAAAGTTGTCACGCAGTTTTTATATTGCCTGTTACATGTATATGCAGGGAGCTGCATCCCTATCTAATATAATGGTTTATTCCTGAGCACGTGATTAATATGTTCCTAGTACGCATGTGTACATTCCTTTCTTTGATCAGCCCTTCTGTTCCAGCTTCTGTGGAAGCAAGACGTGTTTTTATAGCAAAGATGTGATTAATGAGATTTATTGTTTTTGTACCGAAATAAATATTTCTATTTAGAACTTTAAACTGCGGTTTCATTTCTAATGTCAGAGTTCCAGGAAAAGATCTATTTTCGCCTCTAATGAGAGTTATTCTCATTCTGACAAAAGTATTGCAACTGCCATTAAGCCTATTCTCTTCATATTGGTTATAACATGAATGCATATTGATTATAACTATGTTCAGTTTCCTGGTTTCCTAGTTCAAAGATCTCAGATTTTTCTGAGATATCTTGCCCTGCAATTTTCCAAATTCTATTCACTGCTCAGTAAGTTGCAAATGATGACTTACTTGGGTGTATACTGTAACAAATATGGAAGCCATACTGGCATGCATGCCAGTTTCACAAAAAGCTAGATAATGTTTTCAGCTCCAAAAACAGGTGGGATTGTATGAGATAAATAGGTGACATCAGCTAAGAAATCAATTGCTAAGAAATCATAGCAGCAGAATCATAGCAAGTCCTATGATTTCTTAATTTTTCAAACATATGCCCCATAAAAGATTTTATTTTTAAATGGCCAGTTTAAGTATAGATAGATAGATAGATAGATAGATAGATAGATAGATAGATAGATAGATAGATAGATAGATAGATAGATAGATAGATAGATAGATAGATGATAGATGTGTGTGTGTGTGTGTGTGTGTGTGTGTGTGAGAGAGAGAGAGAGAGAGAGAGAGAGAGAGAGAGAGAGAGAGAGAGAGAGAGAGAGAGAGAGAGAGAGAGAGAGAGAGAGAGGATACAGACAGACACAGATACTGTTAAATTAGAGGACATCCTATATACATCTAATATGAGTAATAATGAAATACCTATTTTTTAAGAATATAAGAATAACAAAATAAATAAATAAATAAATAAATAAATTTTCCTGCTATAATAAGTCCTTTGCATGCAGATATCCAAATTCTGACAATTTTATACCTTTATCACAGTGACATAAATTCTTGAAGAATATGTCAGAGGAAATACATTCTATATCTACCTAGGAAAAACTGTGTCTTGGTTGCAATGTCTTCATTTATCCTTGTCAACCAGGTTTAGGTTTTTATTCTAAGTCTGTGTTGCAAATTGTCATCTTTAAAATAGTACTTGTATATTAAAAAAAGGATGTGCTACTCTCAATAAATAAATAAAATATTGTGACCTTGATCTGGCAATAATATTAAAATAGTGTATTATTATTACTATGCTGATTACATTATATTAATAATAATTTTACCTGGCGCTTTACACAGTGGCAAAATGACAGTGAATTCTTTAAGAAGCTTGCAATCTAAAATTCAGGGCAGGGGAGTTAGAGGAATTTGAAAAGAAGACAAACTGAAGGCAGGCATTTAGTTACGTGTCTCTCCAGACCCAGTTACAGCACAGTAAGAAGCTTAAAAATTAGTTGTGGTTAATTCCATTCAAACAATAATGTAGTCATAACTGCCTTTCTCCATTGGTTTCAGTTCTCCATGCCACTTAACTTAATTATATTTGCTGGGAAATGATGCTTAATTCAACAGGACTGATTGCATATAAAGATGCCAGGTTAGCCTTTTCTCCTTCCCTGAAATATACCTGATAAACAGCCTTTTAGGATCTTGTTTAGCATAAACAGCAATAATGTAAAATGGATGGGGAGAGACAACACACGGAAAAGACAAGATTTTTTGTGTTTCGTGGAAAAAGTGGTTCTTTGTTTTCTTTAAAAATCTACAAGGAGTCCTTGACTTATGATTGCAGTTGGAGCTGAAAATCTGGTCATAAATAATTTATGGGTGTAGGTTAAGGAGCCCATGACTGGAAGTGTTTTTCTGACAATTCAAAATGTGGTGGTCATTAAAGCAAATCCATTCATTTGAATTGCATTTTTTGCCGGAAATTGGCAAAAAATATTGCAAATCACAATCACATGACCACAAAACACTGTGACCAGTCATAAAGTAATCCGTTCCCAAATAATCCGACAAGTGATCATGTGACCACAGGGCAGGTGGTGCAACCATTTATGACAGCTTTCCAGTCTGAAAAGCACCCATTGCATGGCCATCATAAATGCAAATCATTGTTAATCTGTTGATCATAAGTCGAGAACTACCTGTATTTTAGGAAAGTCTTTGTTGCCTACCTCAAAATGCTGAGAATTTCTAATTGTTGGATTTTAGCAACTGTGATGGAGCATGTAGGCAGTATGTATATGCCATTGCCAGAAGGGTCCTAGAACTTCTACTTCTTCAGTTTTGCTTTCACTGGACTGAAATGAATGAGATGTCTTCTGCAATTATTTGTTATATTTTGAACTTCAAACAAAATCAAACATTGTAAACGATCAAAAATCTTGGTATAATTGGAAATTGTGAATAGAGATAGTCCTTGACTTATGACAATAGAGACCAGAAAATTTGTCATTAAATAGAGTGGCCGTTAAGTGAGAGATTATTTATTTATTTATTTATTTATTTATTTATTTATTTATTTATTTATTTATTTATTTATTTATTTATTTGTGACATTTATATACCGCCTCACAGTGCAAGTACTCTCTAAGCGGTTTACACCAGTAAGCAATGTAGATTTACATTGCCCCCAACAATCTGGGTTCTCATTTTACCTACCTCGGAAGGATGGAAGGCTGAGTCAACCTTGAGCCAGTGAGATTTCAATCGCTGACCTGCGGATCATAGTCAGCTAAAGTGGCTTGCAGTACCCCACTCTAACCGCTGCGCCACCTCGGCTCCATCATGTGACTGCCCCTTCCCTATTCCTGCAGTGAAAAGGTGGTTAAGAGCACACCATCACACAGCCGATGATCTGAAACTCAAGATCAAGAAAAGTGGAAGTGAGGAGAGTGCCAGTGTAAAAAAGATGTGGAAACATCTTAAAGTTAAAAACGAGTAACACTTTTATGTAAGTATTTGTGTACTTCTTTTATTGGTTTCTGTACTTCTTTTATTCTTATTTAAGTATTAAATGCTTAAATTGGTATATCTTGGTATATCTCCTTTTTGTAGGTCATTATCATTGGTGCAAAGAAGTGATGTCGAAGACAAATAACACTCTTATTGCTCTTATGTAAGTACCGTATTGTTCAGAGTATAAGACGCAGCGGAGTATAAGACGCACCTTAGTTTTGGGGGAGGAAAACAAGGAAAAAAGGCCTTTGCCTCCAAGCAATTTGCCAAACAGCAAACAGCAAAAAGCAAACAGCAAACACTACAGATGATATACACTGTTTGCTGTGTATTTCTGTGCATGTGTGCCTGACCCATAGAAATAGCAAAGAATTGGAGAAATGTACATTATGTCAGAAAGTTTTCTTAAATGTAGTCACACTAACTCCTCCCAATTATTTAAATAGATCTACTCCAAGATAAGTCAAGATTTAACTCTAATACTAAACAGGACACTGTTACATTTCAGACTATACTTGTACAGAGCTGTTAAAATTAATTAAAATTTCTGGAAGTATACATTATTCTCTATTATTTAAAAGAAGATACAATAGCACTGGGCCTCTTCAGAGCAAGCATTTATTTTAAAAAGCTTCTTTATTTTCTTAAGTTGTCTAGAATACAGGGGTCTCCAACCTTGGCAACTTTAAGACTTGTGGACTTCAACTCCCAGAATTCCACAGCCAGCAAAGCTAACAAAGCTGACCCCTGAACAATAATAAAGCAGTCTTTAAAAAATAAGTCTAATAATTTGAACATTCTACAGACATTTATAATTATTCACTTACCCCCTTGCTTCCAGTTCAGCAGAAAATAAAAATCTATGTGTCTCTCCTAGTTATTTGCCTCTTTGCAGCTAGTTTCAGTTTCATTTTAGCATGTGGCAAATCAGCTGTAGGTCGGGAAGCTGCTAATGACTTGCTTGGCTTAACAGGCTTTTCCCTTTTTGCTGCAAGCAGGTAAATGGCTGGAAGACAGAGGCCAAAGGGTGGGGGTGGGTGGGTGGGGCTACATTCAGTGTATAAGACGCACCCAAGTTTTCACCCTCTTTTGGGGGGTAAAAAAGTGTGTCTTATATTCCAAAAAAATATGTATTTGTGTACCTCTTTTATTGTTTTGTGTATAATTTTGTGTACCAATTATTTGGTATATCTTCTTTTTGTAGGTCATTAGGGCAAAGAAGAAGCTAATGCTGGAAAGATTGAAGGCAAAAGAAGAAGAGGACGACAGAGAATGAGGTGGCTGGCTGGAGTCACTGAAGCAGTAGGTGTGAGCTGAAATGGACTCCAGATGATGGTAGAGAACAGGAAGGCCTGGAGGAACGTTGTCCATGGGATCGTGATGGGTTGGACACGACTTTGCAATTAACAACAACAAGGGCAAAGAAGTGATGTCGACTTGACTACGCCTACCCACTCAGTCACATGACCACCAAGCCACACCCACCAAGCCACGGCCACAGAGCCTGTAGGGGGAAAATTTGATTTTCACCCCTGCTCTGCACTACATCCTACAACATCTTGAATCTCCAAAGACCTATGCAAGGGTCCTCTTTGTAGACTTCAGCTCAGCATTCAATACCATCATTTTAGATATTCTTCTAACTAAACTAAATCAGCTAGCAGTACCTGACCACACTTGTAAATGGATCATAAGCTTCCTAACAGACAGGAAGCAGCAGGTGAAGCTAGGCAAAATCACATCAGATACCTGCACAATTAGCACAGGAGCCCCCCCCCCCAAGGCTGTGTGCTCTCTCCACTTCTCTTCTCTCTATACACCAATGACTGCATCTCAAAAGATCCCTCTGTTAAAATACTGAAGTTTGCAGATGATACAACAGTGATTGGTCTCATTCAAGACAACAATGAATCTGCATATATACGGGAGATTAAACAACTTGTGGTGCAATCAGAACAATCTTGAATACTCAAAACTGTAGAAATTGTGGTAGATTTTAGGTGAAACCCTCCTATACTACCACCTCTTACAATACTAGACAACACAGTATCAACAGTACAGACCTTCAAGTTTCTAGGTTCTATCATATCTCAAGACTTAAAATGGACACCTAACATCAAAAACATCATAAAAGCAACACAACACATGTTCTTTCTGCACCAACTCAGAAAGCTCAAACTGCCCAAGGAGCTGCTGATTCAGTTCTACAGAGGAATTATAGAGTCTGTTGTCTGCACCTCTATAACTGTCTGGTTTGTCTCTGCAACCCAACAAGACAGACACAGACTTCAATGGATAATTAGAACTGCAGAAAAAACAATTGCTACCAACCTGTCTTCCATTGAGGACCTGTATACTGCACAAGTCAAAAAGAAGGCTGTGAAAATATCTACAGACTCCTCACATCCTGGACATAAACTTCTACCCTCTAAATGACGCTATAGGGCATTGCACAGCAGAACAACTAGACACAAGGACAGTTTTTCCCCCGAATGCCATCACTCTGCTAAACAACTAATTCCCACAACACTGTCAAATTATTTACTAAGACTGTATTGCTATTATTATTCTCATCCTTCCTAGTACCTATCTCTTCCCACTTATGACTATAAACATATTACTGTATCTTTACAATTTATATTGTTTTATTTGTTTCCTAGTACAATTTGATTGCTTATTAGTAACCTATGACTATCACTAAGTGTTGTATCTTATGATCCTTGATGAATGCATTTTATTTTTCTTTATGTACACTGAGCGCATATGCACCAAAGACAAATTACTTGTGTGTCCAATCACATTTGGCCAATAAAGAATTCTATTATTCTATTCCATTCCATTCCATTCCATTCTGAAAGTTTTGTTGCTGGTACGTAAGGGATTTAGTGCAAAAACAAAGGTAGACCTCCACTGTTACAGATTTCAGCTTTCAATCATATGCTTCAAACAATTGAAAAAAAGTTACACTTTTAACAGTAGCTGAAATGCAGTCAGTCAGCATTCTATTTAACCCATTTGTATATTCCCCAAAAGTTTGACATTCTTCAGATCCATGAACATCACAAACTAGCGTGAAAGCAGTCAATCACTAGGTAAGATCTTTTGTTCAGTAGTGACAGGCACTTGAAAAGCCATATTAACATTATTTAAGGAAGGCCTTCATCCCTAGTGCAACTCTGATTTTTTTTCTTCATCAAGAAAGAACAGAGCATATCAAGCCATTTTTAGTGCTGCCAAGGCCATTTAAGAATTCTTACAATGCAATGCAAGGCCAAGAGATAGATTAAATGTCAGTAGATGTCAGGATTTCCACATTTGCATGTTTCACAATTTATCTGTTTTGGAACCAGGTTTAATTCATCATCAGTCAAGAAACTCATTACATTCCTTTGGATCCTTTGGATTATTATTATTATTATTATTATTATTATTATTATTATTATTATTATTATTATTATTATTATTATTATTATTATTATTATTATTATTATTATTATTATTATTATTATTTTGCTTAACCAGGTTCATTGGTTTTGGATTGTGCAAACCCAAGTACTGAGGTCTGTAAAGCTTAACACTGACTTGGCCCTAGTCAGCAATCATTGCTTAATAACAAGCCATGCATTAAATCATTGAGTAGCTTTAATTAAATTGCCTGAAACTCTGTTTGATATATTAAAAAAAGAAAAAAGAAAGGATAGATAGTTGCCTGCTCAAGGACTGCCCTGAGAAAAATACGGTAAAGAAAATTATTTTCCAGATGTTAAGAAACAGGCAATCTTTTCGTCCCAATAAATAATAATAGTAAAATTATAACTATGAAAAGCCAATAAATACTATAGTAGTATAGGGAAACAAAACAGGCCAAAAGTGAGGATTCATCTTGTATTGAACTCATCCTGAGAGGATTCTTGAAAGAAAAGTGTATTCTGGTAACACCTCAGGTGTCCCCTAAAATTGCTGCTGATGGATTGCGCTTTCCATCTAAAATAAAATTAAAATGTAAATTTTCGAAATCTTGGGTACAATACAGTGCTTGTGCCCATACTATTACATTCATTTTCAAGACAGCAAGATTAGTCTTTCAGATACCTAATTTTTCACAAAAGACTTGAATGATACTCTTTTCCCAATGAACATATGTTACCAGGCTGCTTTGGGGTAAATAATTGTGAATGTTACTACCTCTTTACATGCCTTGAATGAGGACTTTCATCTCCACTTGTGCATAATTAGTCGGGCCAGAGGTAATACTAACTATGCATTGATTAGTAAATCACACAGTTCTGGCTCCCTGCTGATGACAGTGGTGGGGGCTGGCATTTGGGGGAAAACATCAATAATATGTACCATCTGCTCCACAGGATCTCACTTCTATTTTAGAACTTTCTGTTTTACACAGAAAAGGAATCTCTAAGGGGTGGAATGGTGCCATTTGTAGATTTATTTTTTTTAAGTGTAAGAACTAATTTTGTAGCAGGCATTCCATATAATATCCACAATAGTTATAATTAACTAATCAAATAAAAGTTTTCAATTTAGACACAACTGCTTCTTTCCAGCTATCTTTGGGTTCCCACTCTTTCAAATAAGGCATTCTAAGGAACCATCGCGCTAGAAGAAAGGAAGATGGGAAACACAATTAGCCCTAGTGGACAATCACTTAAATATGAGCCAGCAGCTTGGTGCAGCCACCAAAAAAGCCAATGCAGTCCTAGGCTGCATTAGCAGAGGGATAGAATTAGGATCACGTGAGGTGTTAGTAACACTTTATAATGTATTGGTAAGACCACATTTGGAATATCGCATCCAGTTTTGCTCACTGTGATATAAAAAAAGATGTTGAGATTCTAGAAAGAGGGTAGAGAAGAGCAACAAAGATGATTAGGAGACTGGAGGCTAAAACATATGGAGAATGGTTGCAGGAATTGGGTATGTCTTGTTTAATGAAAAGAAGGACTGGGGTGACATGATAGTGGTGTTCCAATATCTAAGGGGCTGCAACCCAGAAGAGGAGATCAATCTATTGTCCAAAGTACCTGAAGGCAAAACAAGAAACAATGGATGGAAACTAATCGAGAGAACCAACTTAGAAATAAGGAGAAATTTCTTGACAGTTGGAACAATTAATCAGAGAAACAGCTTGCCTTCAGAAGTTGTGGGATGTCCAACACTGGAGGTTTTAAAGAAGAGACTGGACAATCATTTGCCTGCAATGGTATAGAGTCGTGATGGCGAACCTATGGCATGGGTGCTGGAAGTAGCACGCAGCATGGGTGCCAGAAGTAGCATGCGCATGCCAGGTAGAGACTCTTCTGGTTTTTGACACATGCATGCGCACCGGCCACCTGGTCTTCTGGTTTCTGACGCACATGTGCACTCGAAGACCAGCTGCCCGGTGTGCATACACACACCGGAAACCTGAAGATCATCTTCCCGGCACACGCATGCACCCCGGGCAGCTGCTCTTCTGGTTTTTGGCACTCCCGCGTGCGTAAAAACCAGCTGGCTGGCGCACTGGAACCCAGAAGAGCAACAGGCAATGGCTTGCATGTCTAAAGACGCAGAGAGGGGATCCCGGTAATTGCTTCCTAGGGGAGCAGAGCTGTTGGCTTCCTAGGGGAGCAGAACTTCCCTCCGTCCCTGCCCGAGCAGGCTTCTTGCGTGGCCCCAGCCCTCCAGCTTGTGAGAACCACTGCCACCCCCTCACCCCCAGGAGGGCTGGAGGAGAGCGCAGCTCCTCACACATGGAGATGCTCCTGCCCCTCGCCCTGTGGCTTCCGCTGCTGCTGCTGCTTTTCTGGGGCACCAGAGCCAGCCAGGGTCTCCGGACCGCGGATGCGCATTGGTGCCACGGGCTGGAGGGCTGGGGCTACGCAAGAAGCCCGTTCTTCTGGGGTGGCATGGCTGCACTGGAACTGAGTCCACGTGGGAGGAACGTCTGTCCAGTGCCGGAGTAAGAGCTGCACCGGCCATGAAGCAGTTGCGCTCCCTTGGTAGAAATGGCAGGAGGGACGGCTGTGCTGGCTTGTTCTCGGTGGTGGGCTGGGCCCCCACTTCATTGACACTCTTCTGGTTTCCAGCACACGCATGCGCACCTGCCACCTGGTCTTCGTGCACATGCACGCCAGAAACTGAAGACCAGGTAGCCGGCGCGCATGCGCGTGCCAGAAACCGGAAGAGTGTCCAGTTTCCAGCATGTGGGCGCTCCCGTTTCAGCACTTGGTGCCGAAAAGGTTCGCCAACACTGGTATAGGGTTTCCTGCTTGAGCAGGGAGTTGAACTAGAACTAGAAGACCTCCAAAGTCCTTTCCAACTCTGTTATTCTGTTAAAATGAAGAAAAAAATCCTTTCCTGTTCAGGATGTCAGTGATGCTTAAATTCTAATTAATTATTTGTCTTATGGAGCGTCTGCCTTCAGAAGAAACAATTCTGAGCTGATTTGTACAAGATGAGATTTGGTGACTTATTTTATCACAAACGTAAATTATATATAAAATCTTTAGTAACGCATGTGGAAACCAGAAAATAACATGCTGTATTTTTCCCAGGCTGAACTTGCTTTTCCTTGCTAGTAGTTTTGATTGATTTCAAGAAAAGTAATTGTTTTTTATGAGGCTGCAGATGATTACAACCCCCCCTTTGTACATTCTGAAAATAAAAGCCAATGATACAGTAGTTCATAAAAACACATATACAACTATGGCCTGGGTCTCTGAATGACAACCATATTTGTCATATCCCTGATACCTTGTGGCTGACAGCAGACAGAAACTGCTCTTTCATTTCTCAGTCACTACTGCAAGTGACGAACAAAATGAAATCTTACATTGTAAAAAAACTCTTATATCTGACAATGAGTGGGAAGATTTATTTTACAACGCATTACCAGATGTATGCCAGCAAAAGAATATTTCTGTTGCTTTTTCAAAGCTAATCACTGTATGGTAACTATTTACTGCTCTAGATGAATTATGGGCATTTCCAATGCAAATTTCTGGATTTCATACAATCAGAAATTCCAAAAGTTAGAAGGAGCCATTTAGAACACTGAGCCCAATCTCTCTCTCTCTCTCTCTCTCTCTCTCTCTCTCTCTCTCTCTCTCTCTCTCTCTCTCTCTCTCTCTCTCTCTCTCTCTCTATCTATCTATCTATCTATCTATCTATCTATCTCTATCTCTCTATCTCTCTATCTATATATTATTTATTTATTTATTTATTTATTTATTTATTTATTTATTTATTTATTTATTTATTTATTTATTTATTTAAGAAATATATTAAAAGAAATATTTATTAAATAAGTTGTTTACAAAATTAAAAGAAACACAAAAATATAGAACTAGGAAAGAAAAAAAGGGTTGAAAACAATAGAAAGCAAGGAAAGATACTTAAAAGAATGAGTTGCAAACCTCTTTATAGCAGATATAGACATACTGTACTTAATAGTTCCGCTCTTCAAAATTGCATAATAGAATTCCTTTCTCCCCATATGCAGCACTTTTTAATCAACAAATTCAGAAAGTATCAGTTCATTTTTATCAGTTTCCACCAAAAAGTCCACAAAAGGTTTCCAGTCTTCCATAAAAGTCATTGCTGTTCCTTCCCTAATGAAACAAGACCATTTAGCCATTTCTGCAAGTTTTACCATCTTCAACATCTACTCTTCTCTTGTGTTTCCCACTCCATTCTGTTGATCCCTATATACCCAACATTACTATCAGGACAGGACATTGGGACTACAGTGGGAGAGGCCACTCAGCACAGTGAACCCAGCAGCATGAGCCCCTTCTCACAGTACTGTATGTCAGACAAAGGGAGGAAGATTTGTAACAAATGATCTATACTTCAAAATGTTACCTGCTTAACTTAATTAAACCAGATGGTATGTGTGCATGCAGCTGCTTTTAAATGAAAAAAAAAGTTGCCCAGCTGTATTCTCTTTTTAAAAAAATGTTATTGCTGCTGACAAAAATGAGATGCAACATTGCACAAGCCTGGAGGCAACACTGTATAGTTTGCAGTATAGGCTGTAAGGAGAATGAGGATTTTTCGTCTTAAAACCCCCTTGATTCAGTGCAAATATTAATGGACACTCAAAAGAAGTCTTCCCACAGGGAATTTTGACCCTTCCTATTAGAAGTGCAGCTATCTCAACTACCTCCAAGTCTAAGGCAATCTTTGAAGACATCTGAAACCTTGGCACATGATCCTATATGCACCTTTCAGACTTCTTTGGTAGGGTGGTGCTGCAGAAAATAGTTTTATTATTCTATCTATCTATCTATCTATCTATCTATCTATCTATCTATCTATCTATCTATCTATCTATCTATCTATCTATTTATCTATCATCTATCTATCATCTATCTATCTATCTATCTATCTATCTATCTATCTATCTATCTATCTATCTATCTATCTATCTATCTATCTATCTATCTAGCCATCCATCCATCCATCCATCCATCCATCCATCCATCCATCCATCCATCCATCCATCCATCCATCCATCCATCTATCTATCAAATTAATATAGCCACCAATCTCACAGAATGTGACTTAGGATGGTGTAAAACAATCCAATAAATGGTGAATATAAAATAATCATTTCCTAAAACCATCAATATAATAATTATTTATAAACAAAAAATATAAAAGCAGAACTAAACAAGAAAATAATAGATGTTAGATGTTAATAATAATGGAGTCAACCCACAAGTTTATCTTCAAACCTGCTGGCATAACCAGGACTTGAGGGTCTTTCAAAAGCTCAGCAGTGATGAGGCTGATTTCATCTTAGGAAAAAGATTCTACAGTGCAGTTGCCACAGCAGAAAAAGTCCACTGCCTAGGACCCACCAAATGTCCATCTCTCTAGATGATGGATCATGTAACATGCCCATTCTATTGGATCTGGTAGGATAGGCAATTGAAATCAGGAAGAGGCGGCTCCTCATATAACCCAGTCCTGTACCGTGTAGGACCTTAAAGATCAACACCAACGCCTTGAATTGGACCTGGAAACAAACTGGTAACCAATGCAGCAGAGCTGTAACATGCAGAGATGTGTAACAGAAACACACATAACTGCTTGCAATGCTGAATTTTGTATTGGCTGATGTTTCCAGATTTTCAAGGGCAGCCCAGAGGAGGGTTCCAGTTATTTTCGCTACCGGTGCGCATTGCGAGCATGCGCAGAAGTGAACTCGCGTTCCATCGGGCGATTTCACTTCCATGCATGCTTAGGATGACATTACAAGCCGAAACACAGCTGAGGAGCTTCTCAGCTGTGCTTCGGAGGAAGAATAAAGGTCCATATTGAAACAAGGGCAGTTGGGAGGGCTTTTTCCCGACAGCTCAGGACGCAGAGAAGCGCCAGAAAATGATGTCATTGCCAGGCTCCTACCGGAGCTGCACTCCACACAGCACTGGTAGGAACCCACCAGTGGGGCAGCCCCAAATAGAGTTCATTGCAATAGACCCATGATGGCGAACCTATGGCACGGGTGCCACAAGTGGCACGCGGAGCCATATCGGTGGGCACGTGAGCTCAGGTCCGGCGTGCATGTGTGCACCAGCCGGCTGATTTTCGGGCCTTCTGGGCCCACTGGGAGTCGGGAAACAGGCTGTTTTCAGCCTCCAGAGGGGGTGGGGAAGGCCGTTTTCGCCCTCCCCAGGCTCCTAGAAAGGCTCTGGAGCCTGGGGAGAGCGAAAAATGGGCGTGCCATTGCATGCTGGGAGCAGGGGGGTCATGCGTGCATGTGCGGCGGTGCATGGAATTATGAGTGTGGGCACGCACACACGTGATCCCCCGCATTCCTCCCCCCTTTTGGCACGTGAACCAAAAAAGGTTCGCCATCACTGCAATAGACCAACCTGAAGGTGACCAGGGTATGAGTGACTGTGAGTAGGCCCCTTGATCCAGGAATAGACACAATTGGTACACAAAACAAATTTGTGCAAAATTTAGCCACTTAGATTTGTAGAACAAGGCTATGACTGTTTTCTCAAGATTCAAAACGAAATTATATAAAGCTCTGATGGTCAACTATTCTTTTGCAGACATGGCAAAAGTAGTACTAGAATTGCAATGGAATTCTCATTGAACTTAGCTTAACCCAGTTGTTGTTTTTCCCCATTTTGAAGCCATCCCTCTTCCTTGTATCACCCACCTTAAGGCACTGAATAGAGACAGAGAGAATGATATTATTTTATTCCTCAGAAAAGCAACAACAGAACAGACACGCTTGTTTTTCATGCCAGGGATAAATTTTGCATTTGGAAGCAGAGCAAGGGCATAGATTAACTCACCTATGTCAGAGACTTTTAAGATTTTGGGTGTGTGTGTGGAGGGAGCATTGGGCCTTTTTTATATTATTCCAATCCCCAATTTTAGCATCTCTTGAATGTCATTATCAGTGCAGGAGATGTAAATCTACTACTAATCTCAATTATCTGTTCCCTCTTGCACTCTATTACTAAATTAATTATCTGCTGAGGCTCATTACATTCCTTTTATAAGCTATCACTTCTAGCAACATGTGTAGTGTTACTGAAGAGTGAGAAACTCTAGTTTCATGCAACTAATCAGTCTTCTCTCCCTAGATTCTCTTAAGTTGAAAGAGACTATTCATTTACTCCATGTTGAATGAGCACCTCCTTCCACTGGGTTTTTAAGATAAAGACTTCCTTGTATGGCAAAAGAAAAGAAATGCAGGGAGATTAACTTCTTTTCACTTCTTCTACATCCCTTTTCTTCTCCTTACTGGGGCAGATTTCTACGAGTAGTTTGTTTAATCATTTAATTTACGTTGGTAACATTTTAATTTAATTTTTAAAATTGAAGGCTCCATAGTCTCTGAATGGCTTAACATTTTAAAAGCGAGCAACAATAATAAGTGCATAAGACAAGGGTGGGTTCTAACTTACCTCGCTGCCGGTTCGCTTCCTCCCGCGCTGCGTGGGCACGCCTCATGGGCATGCGCATGCACAGTGGCAAAAAAAAAAATCCCCCCAAAAAGCCAAAAACAAGATGGCAACCGCATGTACAGTGCCGGAAACTCGGCTTCTGCACATGCCCAGAATTTTTTTTTAAAAAAAATGCAAAAAAAAAATCAAAAAAAGATGGTGGCGCCCACGGACCGACACCAACCAAACTGGTTCTGTGATTTCATTGTGATACCACCAGCGGGTCCCTACCGGTTCAGGTGAACCGGTCTGAACCAGGAGGAACCCACCTCTGGTATAAGACCATAAATATTTAGAAAAAGCAATCGGATTTTTAAAACCCCACAAGAATTCAACTGCAACTTTATCCATGGCGTGGTAGTTGCTGGCCCAAAGCTTAGGAACCAGATTTGCAGAGATTTTCTAAACATCATCAAGGTGAGAACCATACAAATATCTGGGGAGATGCCATTCCTGAAGGTTGGGGTTGCAACTGAGTAGGCACACTTCCTAGGCCTCATTAAATGATATTGTTTAATTGAAGGGATCTGGAGCATGCCCACTGTTCCTGATATTACAGGACCAGCAAAAATTATCAGTAATTGATAATCCATTTTCTTGACACCAATAGGGAACAAAATTAAATTTAGGTTAGAAACATTTCCCCCCTAAAATTAAAAACAACTTTAAAAATTAGGGTGTAAAGTTATATGCATTGGCTGAGTTCCCACATTATCTTAATCTGTACTGTGGTTTGCATGGTTTTTGTTACGTACAGACGTATGTTGTACATATTTGCATAGCTGCCGCTGATTGGTTAGCACAGCGGCGGGAACTTTAAGCGCCTGTCAGTGGCCAGCCAGGTTCAGGGAAGCCGCTTTTAAGGACTGCAGCCAGCTGGCAGTCCGTATTAACTCTAGTGAATAGAGAATAAAGGTGCTGAAACGTTCCCGAGCCTCGAGTCTTTCTTTAGCATGCGAATCTAACACTGGTGACGAAGGTATTGGAAGGAGAACCACAGAACAAAGGCACCTCGTGGCATCCGTGGCCATATTGCTCCGATTGAAGCATTTTGTGCAAGTCCAGCACATTGTGGTTTGTAAATCATGATTTATGATATGGTGTGTGAAACAGCTTTTATAATTTAGTAAACGAGTTAAAAAATTTGCAATTTAGCACAAATGCATATATTTAGTCATGGTTACAAAATGATTTCAATAAAAAGTTGTAGGTAGATGATTTCACAATGCTTCATTTCTATATAATTATTTCAATGATCAGAGAATGTTTTTATTGAAACATTTGATCTGCACATAAGCAAAGGTGTGAATACAGCAAACTGTGGATTATTTGAGAAGCTGTAGTTAAGTGAATGATGTCTTAAATATATATATCCTGTCTCATTGTGCTAAGTCATAAATTTTATTTAACCACACACTATGCACAAAACTATTTGCCTTTTTTGCTTCGGCCCCCTGTAAACATCCTTCAATTCTGAGCAAGTTAAGACTGGAAAATTGAGGCTTTAAAAAAAGTAAAACAAAGCAGATATATTGCTATTGCTTTCCTGGTAAAAAGGATATTTTAAATACAGTCCATTTTAATCAGGGCAATACCATTTGAAATACTGTTAATTTCACCAACTGATTCGGGATGCATTTCTATTCAATTTTAACCAGAAAATTATTAATGAATCTAGTTTCATATGTGATGTTTCATTTTTTTTTACTTTCTGCTACTAAATTTGAGGAAATAACAGCAACAAGTAACTTGGCTCTAGTTTTATAAAAGTAAATCAGAATGCAATGCAATTCTTGTTTAAAACCTACTATTTTGGCCTTTGCAGAATGAAGAGTGTTTCCAATTCAGTGTCAAGATAAATTCAGAGATAAGCAAGGCTAAAGCTACCTGCCCTACCTTTCCTGTTACCTAAAAGCTGCTGAAAACAGTTGATTAAATTGTGCCCATTGTCACTACATCTCTGGAAAGCCTTTGCCCAGGAAGCTACACTTCTGTTCTTCAAATTGTTCTCTGAGTGTGAAACTGCATAAGCCAAGCTCATTGGTAACCTTACAGGGGTGGCCAAACTATGGTTCTTTGAGGACCTGTGGACTTCAACTCCCAGAATTCCTGAGCCAGCCATGCCAGCCATGCATGCATCAAAAACCATGGTTTAGCCACCCCTGCTAGAATATCATAAGCTGTGAAGTCAGAGGAACCAAGTTAAGATCAGAGGTTACTCAGATCTGCAGTAAGCTTGATATAGAATGTTAGGCTAGAACTACCCCCCCCCCCCGCTAGTTTTCTAAATAGAGATAATCTAGGGAAGCAGGAATATTCAGGTATGTGAGAGTCCCACTGAAATCTGATGACTGAATATACATACACTTCATTAAAACCCAGTTTCATAGTAGCCCTGGTGGCGCAGTGGTTAGAATGCAGTATTGCAGGCTAACTCACTGCTCACTCCAGGAGTTCGATTCTGACTGGTTCAAGGTTGACCCATCCTTCTGAGGTCGATGAAATGAGGACCCAGATTATTGGGGGGGGGCAATATGCTGACCCAGAGAATGCTGTAAAGCACTATTAAGCTGTATATAAGTCTATGTGCTTTTGCTATTCAACTGAAAGAGCAATTATTTCTAAATGAAATGTTAGGATCAGAGAATAGGAACCAACGAGGACAAAATGCTTATCTCTGTATTGTTTGTTTTGGCTCAGTATCCCGCTATGATTGCAAATGATGATTTGTAGCTTCATGCTATGAGAATTCTAGAATATTTCTTATTCAGTAAGTAATGAATCAGAATATTTCTTATTCAACTCATGGTTAAAAGCAGTATTATAACATGATGTCTGAACCAAGTCACTTATACTTCTAGAACAGTGTTTGTCAACCTTGGCAGTTTGAAGATGTGTGGACTTCAACTCCCAGAATTCCCCAGCCAGCAACGCTGGCTGGGGAATTCTGGGAGTTGAAGTCCACACATCTTCAAACTGCCAAGGTTGACAAACACTGTTCTAGAATCTAACCCTTATTGTCCCTTATGAAGCCATTTTTCCACACCTTGCAGCTTTCTCCCTCTTTCTTCTCTGCTTCCCAAGTAGCCCCTCATTTCTGAAACGACTGTTGTTGTATCATTTGAAATGATCATCACTGATCATCAAAGCATACGCCCGTGATTCTTTCAGAAAGGTACAATTATCTGAGACTTAAGTTTTGACACCGTGGCAAGGAAGATGAATAATCTGTTAAGCCGCCAAAGCCGTGATCTAGTTGAGATTTCCAGAAAGCTTAAAGAAAGACCTTGGGATGTGTACGGCACTGCCTTTTACCTTTGCAGATGGTTTTAAATGTGTGCCGCCGCTGCTATATTATTTAAATGTATTTTCATTAGGTGAAGAGAGTCTGAGGCACTGCATCTGAGTAAGCTACAAAACTCATGCTGACATACACGCTAACAAAAAATTACAGCGTTAAATTCCATATTATCATGTAAATGGCAAAAGAAGCCACATGGGAGCCTGTGCTTTGTGCTGAGTGATAAAAAGCTGTGAGCTATAAATAAGAGTTAAATAAAGGACCTTGTCAATTGAAGCTGTGGAGGGGAAGAGGCTTCTAGGGCTTTTGTAGGGTTTGAGGATCATTTATTTATATATATATTTCATATTTCTAAACTGCCCATCTCCCTCAGAGATTGTAACTTAGTTAAGCATTTAAAGGTTCAGTATTTAACTAGGGCTACCATAGCTGGGCTGCAAAAATATGGATTTCCACTAAAATAGCAGAAAAAGAAATACACAAAACTCTTTGCCACCATCTAGAGATTGTCCAGAATTTTGCTTCTTAGATGTGATGCACCTGTTTACAAACACAATGTTTTTGATTTCTGGGGGAATTATGATCACAAAGGTTCAAACAGATCCCAACATTGAAAAACTGCTTCTTGGAAGGCTGCAATTTACTAGAAGCTATAGAAAGAACCCTTTTTATTCTTTCCAACCTAATGAAATATTACACAGAAATTATGTAAAGGAGCTCAGGATTCTGTCCATCAGTCAGCAGGATTAACTCTGTGAAAGTGGAGCAGAACAGCAGCATATTTGGTGTGGAGGGAAAAGCTGGCAACGGGGGGGTTCAAAAATGGGTAAAATATGCTGGGGAGCTTCAGAGAAAAACATTCCAGAAAAAAAAAGAGAGAGAGAGAGGCACTGAATCAAAATGTTGCTGATGGTTCCATTTTAAATTCTTCGCTCTTCATCTCTTGGTCAACAGAGAAAAAAACTAGATTGGAAAGTTTTCCAGAAAAGTTTACTATGCAAATTATTCCTATTAACATATCCATCCCGAAATCCATAGATTGGACAAGTATTTAGGCTACAGTATTTGTTGTGGGGCAGAGGTGGGTTCCTGCTGGAGCTGTCCGGTGCGCAGCTCCGGTAGGGAGCGGCTGATTGTGCAATTTGCGTGCGACAGCTCCGGAGCCCTCTCTGCCGGTCCATTGCGCGTGTCGCCATCTTTTTCGGTGAATTTTTGGCCGATTTTGCTTCTGCGCATGCACAGAAGCAAAATCTCGCCGAAATCTCACGAGGGGACATGCACATGCGCGAGATTTTGCTTCCGCGCATGCACAGAAGCAAAATCGTGCAAGGGCACGCACGTGCGTAGTGGGCGTGCAACCGAAACGTGGAGATGCGCAGCGCACCGGCACCAGTAAGTAAGCAACCCGCCCCTGTTGTGGGGGAAATAAAAATAATGTATTTCCCACTTTCCTTTTTTTTTTAAACTATCCCGAGTGATTTTTTTTTTCTGCATAAAATTTTGTCACCAGAATTTTTTCTGGCTCACATCTCTCCTGGTCACATAACCTAAAAAAGCATATACACAACCTGCCCTGTGTTTCCCAGGGTACACACATATATACAGTATATATAACCAGACAAGATGCCCTGCAAGGGGAGAATAGAAATGTTTCTGTTCCCCAATACAAGGACAAAAATATACATACCCACTATGGCCACTGCAGGCAAAGAACTAGAAAGAATTCCAGAACTCATGTCTACCCACTTATTCTATCTTCTTACAAAATTCTTTCTGCCTCTGATCTGTAACACTATATATTTGCATACCGAGCAAATAGATCGACAGATGATGCTGTTAATATGGCTCTGCACTACATCCTACAACATCTTGAATCTCCAAAGACCTACACAAGGGTCCTCTTTGTAGACTTTAGTTCAGTATTCAACACCATCATACCGGACATTCTTCTAACTAAACTAAATCAGCTAGTGGTACCTGAACACGCTTGTAAGTGGATCACAAGCTTCCTAACAGAAAGGAAGCAGCAGGTGAAGCTAGGCAAATTCACATCAGATACCTGTACAATTAGCACAGGGGCCCCCCAAGGCTGTGTACTCTCACCACTTCTCTTCTCTCTATATACCAATGACTGCATCTCAAACGATTCATCTGTTAAACTACTGAAGTTTGCAGATGATACAACAGTGATTGGCCTCATTCGAGACAACGATGAAACCGCATACAGACGGGATGTTGAACAACTAGCCTCGTGGTGCGACCGGAACAATCTGGAACTGAACACACTCAAAACCATAGAAATGGTGGTAGACTTTAGGAGAAACCCTCCCATCATACCACCTCTTACAATACTAGACAACACAGTATCAACAGTAGAGACCTTCAAATTTCTAGGTTCCATCATATCTCAAGACCTAAAATGGTCATCTAACATAAAAAACGTCATCAAAAAAGCACAACAAAGAATGTTCTTTCTGCGCCAACTCAGGAAGCTCAAACTTCCCAAGGAGCTGCTGATACAGTTCTACAGAGGAATCATTGAGTCTGTCATCTGCACCTCTATAACTGTCTGGTTTGGTTCTGCAACCCAACAAGACAGACACAGACTTCAGAGGATAATCAGAACTGCAGAAAAAACAATTACTGCCAACCTGCCTTCCATTGAGGACCTGTATACTGCATGAGTCAAAAAGAGGGCCGTGAAAATATTTACTGACCCCTCGCATCTTGGACATAAATTGCTTCAACTCCTACCCTCAAAACGTCACTATAGAGCACTGCACACCAAGACAACTAGACACAAGAACAGTTTTCCCCCCGAACGCCATCACTCTGCTAAACAAATAATTCCCTCACCACTGTCAAACTATTCACTAGGCTGCATTACTATTACTATTAGTTTTTCTCATCGTTCCTATCACCCATCTCCTCCCACTTATGACTGTATGACTGTAACTTGTTGCTTGTATCCTTATGATTTATATTCATATTGATTGTTTCCTGATTGCTTACTTGAACCCTATGACAACCATTCTTGACAAATGTATCTTTTCTTTTATGTACACTGAGAGCATATGCACCAAAAACAAATTCCTTGTGTGTCCAATCACACTTGGCCAATAAAGAATTCTATTCTATTCTATTCTATATTTATTTATTTTATTTATTTATTTTGTTATTCTTATATGCCGCCCAACTCCCGAAGGACTCTAGCTATGACAAAGTGATTAAAATTGGTGGGAAATTAAAACTGTATTTCCCCGCTCTGCTTTCACTTGTACAGAACTGGTTCTTCCAAGTATCAAAAGATCTGAGCCCCAATATTGTTTCTGATGCATAGTATAAGTTATCAGTCCACACTAGCATATCCATATACAAAAATTTCTAAGAAATGCCCTCAGCTAATTCTCAGAGGACTGTCCTGAAAAAGACAGAACTTCCATTCATAAGTGCTGGATTGACGCACTGAACCTTAGCAAAAGTCACTCTTAATTTCAGCTTCTGTAGGTACCACACTACCACAGTCAAAAGTGAAGCTAAGCTAAAACAAAGTCCTAAATTATTATTGGCAGAGATTTTTCATTTGTAACTCGTTTGCCAGAAACCAAAATGGAAAAGAAATTAACAGCTGTTGAAAATTGCTGATAGTCAAAAGTAGAGTGTTTTGATAGTTCTGAAGGACGATTTCTACACCAGTGAAACAGTCAAGGATAGGCTGTGCTGAAATTTGAACTGATAGAATCAAAACAGAGCAGAATAATTATTTTCTTGGAAGCATGTGAAAGGACACTTATACAGACCAGTAAAATCTACAAGGTGTATGTTTTATATAGCCTGTGGTGCTCATCTGATTTTGATTACTTTAATGCAGGAAATCCATTTACAAAAAATAAGTCTTCTCCCCACTGTGTGGAATAACTCTATCACTAACTGCATTGGGCTAAAGAAAAATATCCATTCAAATTATGGAAAAAGAAAAAGAAATACTTCATAGAACAATGAAATCCAAAACTTGGATACAAAAGAGGCAAAACATTAACACATCTTTACTGAAATATCCAGTTCTTTAGTATATTACAGAAAGGCTTAAGAACATATATCATGTACCTAAAATGCAGACTTTTTTAAATAACAAGATTTTGTATATATATATATATATATATGTATATATAAAAAGAAAGTAAAGTGCAAGAAACTGATTTTTCCCTTCTCCAAATTAATGCATCAAAATTTACTACACTGACCATACTATAAATCCCCCACCCCCATTTTATTACACAGTAGTGGGTTACATATAAAACAGAAATGCTGTGGAACACCCCCCCCCTTTTTTTTTGCCAAATGCTTCGAACTGTTAAGGGATAAAAGGTGTTAACAACAGCGACTTTTCTGCACACTTATTACAACTGTTGACTTTGTCGCTGTTCATGCTGGCTGGAAATTCACTAGAAAATGCTGTTCTGTAAGTGGAGCTACAGTATCTAGAAATTAAATTAACAATGTTATGTGGAGGTTTTTTTTTAAGGATGTGACAAAGAAACACAGGTAGCTCTTGATGCTCACTGGAAGGACAAGGGTGGTGGTTCATTTAAATGCCGACCATAGGTTTTGTGCAGGACCTTTTAATTTGAATTGTTAAGAGAAGCTCTTAACATCCAGTAAGGGAAATGACAGTGATATATAAATCTATTTTTTATGTATAGATTATATCAAAGGCATGAATCATCTCTTAAACTCAGCTATGTTTCTAACTCCCAGCTACTCAGCATCTTCACAGCAATTCTAACAAAAACTGCAGACTGGGAAGATATTTTTGACCTTTTCTGTAATAGGCAATAGTGCAGATCAGGGGTAGAAGGGGGCATTGTTACATCTAATACTTAAAAAACCGGGGGAGGGGGTGTTATGACATTTTAATCCAGCTTTAATATGGCACCCTCCTGTTGAACAAGATTACAACGTCTATCACCCTGGGCCAACATGCCAGCTGGGGCCTGGTGTAAGATGTTCAATGCATCTAGGAGGTTCCCAGAGTGCAGAAGGCCTCCCCAGCGGTCACAAGAGGAGTGAAATTGGCAGCAAGGCGCTTTTTCTTCAGGAGCTGGGAACTTAACACTAGGAGTGTCAGATAAAGAAGGATCACATTCTGCAGATAAGATTCCAGGAACAAAGTATCTGAGAGACAAGAACAAGTTCAGCTACTGGCTATTCATCCTCACAAAACAGAACTCTGAATCATGGTCATTTTTAGCTGGGCTTGCCACATATTCCTCTGTGAAATCTCAGGAACATTCTGAGGAGAGAGGTTCCTGTCAACCCCCAAAGGCTGGGTGGGGGGGGGGGGGGTTCCAGCCTTGATTTCCTTTAAGGATATTGATCCCCCAAGCCCTCGAATAGGGGGAAAGACCCCCTTCAGGCGTCATTCTCCCCCATTCTTGAATCTCTTCCGAGTCTCATAAATCCAGGCGGTTTCACCAAGCCAAAGAGCATCACGGAGCGCCGGCCTTGGCTTTGCAGTGCAAAATGTGCTTATGGACAAAGTCGATACGCTCCTGGAGCATCTGGGCTTGCTGGTCGGAGAGGAAGCCGAGAATCTCGGCCAGGGGCTCCCGAGTCCGGTAGAGCCTGAGCAGCTCGGACGCCGCGTTGCGCAGGCGGTGCAACTCCCGCACTCTCTGGGCGGTGGCCTCGCGGAAGACGCAGACGGAGCGCAGCAAAGGCTCGTTGTATTTGTCCCACATGGCCAGCAGCCGGTAGCCGTGCACCAGGCCGGCCTCGTTGTCGATGAAAACCAATCCCCCGTTGGGGGCCCGGTGCAGGTTGCTGGTGGCCCGATGCATGACGCGCGGGTCCCACTGCAGGCTAAACAGGTTGCTGACCAGCCGGTCGAAGTTGGCCGTGAGATAGTCGAAGAGAATTAAGTCGCTCCACTGCACCAGCTCCACCAGCTGCGCCTGCCTGAGGCCTCTCAGCTCCCCCGCCGCCAGGGGCTGCAACCTCCGGCCGGCCCCCGGCGCCCCCGCCTCAGCTTGCCAGGGGGCGGGGGCCACCACGTCGGTCAGATTGTCCACCCACCGCGCCAGGCTCACCACGGCCCCCTCGGCCCAATGGGAGCCGCGCAGCTCGTCGCGCACTTCCGCCCACTGCCCGCCGCGGGCTTCCACCCGGGAGAGAGCCAGAGGCGGCAGCCGCTCCTGAATGCCCAGCAGCCCGGCCAGGTGATAGGAGAGCGCCTCGCCCTGGATCTGCTCCGGGTTGATGCCGTAGCGCACGCAGGCGCGGCTCCCGTCCGATAACCGGGCCAGCCGGTTGGAGCTTCGGCCGCAGCCGCCGCGCTCGAGCGACACGACGCGCGCTTCCCGGGCCGCCCGCAGCCACGAGGCGGTCTCCTCCGCCGAAAAGCCCGGCGGCACCTGAGCCTCCAAGGTCTGGCTCCAGAAAACGCCGCCGCGCACCGGCAAGAAGGGAAACTGCTCCTCGGCTCCCATTGCTCCTTGCCTCTCCCGCCGAGGGCGAGCCGAAGGAAGCGGCGGCGGCTCCTGCCCGCTTTCTCCCTGCCCCTCCTGGAGCTCCGTCGACTGTCCCGGTAGCGTGAGCAGAGCTCGGAAAGTTTTCTGGGCGGCTTGGAGGCGACTTGTCTGGAGGGGACGGCTCGGTGCTGCCGGCGCTACTTGGATGCTGCCGAACGCCGAGTAGACTCGCTCCTGCGGGAACTTCAGTTCGATCGTTCTCGGGTCCCCGATCCGTCCACCCCACAGCCCCACCAAGGAAGCCAATCCTAGCAGCCAGAGCACGGCCACGGAGCCCAGCCGGGCCAGACCCGCTCGTTGCATTCTCCTCCCGCGGCTGGTGCTGAGCTTGGAGGCTGCCGCGATCTCAGTCCGCCGCTCCGGGACTCGGGAGCTGCGCTACCCCGCGGCTCATCCGATCGGGGCTGCCTTGGTTCATGGTGGCTGCCGGTGGCCGGTTCCAGATTCCGGCAGGAGCCTGCCTAAAAGGCCGGGCAGGGAGGATCCCGTGTAAGGAGGAGGAACCCCGATTCCGGACGGACGCCCCAGCCTCGGCTGCGGGGCCGGTGTCTGTACACAGACCCTCTAGCGATTGAAATTCACAAGAACCGAGACCACGTGGGGGAGGCGAGGGGGGGAGCACGGGGACCCAACCCACCGCCCAGCATGGTCTTCCGCTTAAAGCGGCAACGGCTCGTCGAGAGGTGGGCCCGTTGCTGGCCGATGCCTTTCCGGGGGGGTGGGGGGCGCTTCCAAGAAAGTGGGAGATCCTTAGGCACGCCCCGAATGCTGAAAGGATCCCTTCGGGATCCGGTTTGGGGATCGTGGCGACGACGAGTAGCAATTTTGGCGACGAGATGAGATAGGCGGCCGGCCATTCTCCGAGCGCTCCTCCCTCCTCCCATCCGGCTTGGGAAGCACAAAGGATTCGGTCCGTTTAGAATTAAAGATGGGAGAGAGCCACATTGTGCTGCTGATTTCAAAGAGCTCTTTCTTTTGAGCGGGAACAGAGTAGGAGGCAGCAGCACGGAATGGTGGGAGAGAAATATAGTCTGGGCGGCAATCGGGGGTCAATGAGCAAATGCACCCGAAGGTTGCTGCGGAGCACTTAAACCCTTGATCAGGGCATAAAAATCCCGTGCGGCTCAACCCCCCCCCCCCAAAAAAAACCCCTGGCTAACCTCCTCTTAGCCATGCAAATAGACACGTTTGAACTCTCCTTAGCATAATCGGCGTGCGATGGGGTGAATGTGCACTACTTTATGCACGGATGCTTCGATTTAGGATTGTAGTGGGAAATCGGTAGCAATATCTAATCCCGAGGGTTTTATCCACCGTTGATTTTGAAGAACCATCTAAGAACCATCCTTGAGTGGGCAGAAAATAATACCTGCGTGAAATTTGCCGCTCCCAGTTGCCAATCCCTGCCTTAGTCTACTTTCTGTAATTCCCTGCTTCAAATCACTGGCTTTCATCCAAGTTAGGTGACACATGACAAAAAGGGAACAGATTTTATATAGCTCAAGGCTGTCCTTGAATGGTGCCAAAATGTGGGGGAAAGTGCTGCGGAAATACCAATACAAAGAGAGGCTTGTTAAAACTGTCTCCTTTTTAGAGTGGGAACCAGATGAACGGAGAAAAAAAACATCCCAAAGGAGCATTGGAGGAAAAAAAGGTTGCAGTGGCTTGTTGTGATCATCTACAAGTGGGGAGTGGCCCTTTTCAGTAGGAAAATATAAGCTCCAGTGGGAAGGAGGATCTGCTTCTTCTAGTGGGGCAAGCAGAAGATCCAGACCACTGGACAGGACATAAGCGGCACCTTTGCTCTGCTTCACCACTCCACCCCATAGTCTATTCCTCACCACTGATGAAGAAGCAGCTTACTTGGAAGCAAAATTCAACTATAGTTAGCGTCTGCAACATGGAATTGGGAAATGTTTTGTTCTTTATCTTTTCTTATCTTTTATTTTCTTTTATGTACTTTTCTTTTATGTACACTGAGAGCAAGACAAATTCCTTGTGTGTCCAATCACACTTGGCCAATAAAATTATATTCTATTCTATTCTATTCTATTCTATTTATCTCTATCTGTGGCAGTAGCCTTCTGAATCATATTCCTTGTGTAATAAGAAAGCTCCGTTATCTAAGTTTTACTGATATGAGTGAATCCATTAGTTTAGGAGCGCCTAATAGAATGGAATGGATCACATGTGGCTTCAGAGCCCCTTCATCCTTTGGGATAAACTAAGGATACCCCAGTGCCCCTTCTTTTCCATCCTTGGTTGGCATGAATTTATAGGATTTCTCAGGTGGTTGAAGAGTGAAGCCACCACAATGCAATGTCTCATTGTAGGCAGTACGGAAGGGTAACGTAGTTGAGAGAACTAAAGGTCAAACAGGAGAACAATGGCTATGCTCTATTCATCTAAGTCTCACCAGAGAAACTAATGTATTTCCAGTAGTTTTGTATCAAGACCTAAATCCAAAATGAAATAGGACCAGGTAATCTGTTTCCTCCAGAGTGTCTATGGAGATACTCAGTCATCCAGGTCATGGTTGTCCCAAAGGTGCTTTTTCAAGAGGCAACTGGACTTTCTGATTTTTCTTTGAAGATGTTTCGCTTCTCATCCAAGAAGCTTTTAATTAAATTAAGCTTCTTCAGCTCTGACTGGATGGTGGGGAATGCTGAAGAAGCTTCTTGGATGAGAAGCGAAACATCTTCAAAGAAAAATCAGAAAGTCCAGTTGCCTCTTGAAAAAGCACCTTTGGGTTTCTTCTAGAGGTTTTTATAGTTGTTGCCCCACTACGTTCTCAACAATCTTCCCAACATTGGGATTTTGGAGATAGGACAGGAATTGGGCTGGCCTTTGTATGGAGCAGTGCCTCCAAAGCCACTGAAACTTCTTCCCTCAAAGTGACATTGACCAGAGGTGGTATTCAGCAGGTTCTGATCAGTTCTGGAAAACCGTTAGTGGAAATTTTGAGTAGTTCAGAGAAGCGGTAAATACCACCTCTGACTGGCCCCACCCTCATCTATTCTCTGCCTCCCAAGTCCCAGCTGATCGGGAGGAAATGGGGATTTTGCAGTAACCTTCCCCTGGAGTGGGGAAGGAATGGAGATTTTACAGTATCCTTCCCCTGCCACGCCCACCAAGCCACGCCCACAGAACTGGCAGTAAAAAAAATTGAATCCCACCACTGACATTGACCATTGTCTGGATCCAACTCCCAATCCCATTCCTGGGTGTTTTCAGGAGCCCCATCTTAGATCACAAAAATCCCTCTCCCATTTACTCAAGAGCCACAAGCTCCAGGTAACATCACAAGGCAACACCTTACTTACATTGCAGTAGTTTTACAATTACTATTAAAATGTACTAGATCTATTTCTAAATACTGAAATGTGGGATATACAGCTTACAAATATCTATTAATAAACTAGGTGAGTATCATCTAACATCAATGTTTCCTTCTCATTCTGCAGCCAGAGAGCAAAGAAGCTAAAGATACCCAATCTATTCAGAAATCATACCACAACCTAGGAAGCTCAAAACATTTGGAATAACTTACATGCAAATGATATAAGTGCATGCATTCAATTGAGGCTGGAAATGGATGGCTCTGGAGAAATCAATTCGTTGATTGTCAGGTCAGCCTCTTTTTTAATATTTCTAAATCCAGACCTCAAGATTACACATTAAACATCAGAAATATAGGTAAAGCCATCATTCTAGCAGTGTTGCTGCACAAGTGAAGATAGGGTACTTCATGAGTGTCCATATGCAGATATTCTAATTTATGGTTGTGCAAGGAGGGGAAATAAACATCAAACATGATTGTGAGTGATAGGTAAGTAACAATGTCCAGGGGTTAAGTAAGGAATCTTCTAGCATTTATGATTTTGCATGGTCTTCTTCTTCTTCTTCTTCTTCTTCTTCTTCTTCTTCTTCTTCTTCTTCTTCTTCTTCTTCTTCTTCTTCTTCTTCTTCCTCTTCCTCTTCCTCTTCCTCTTCCTCTTCCTCTTCCTCTTTCTTCCTCCTCCTCCTCCTCCTCCTCCTCCTCCTCCTCCTCCTCCTCCTCCTCCTCCTCTTCTTCTTCTTCTTCTTCTTCTTCTTCTTCTTCTTCTTCTTCTTCTTCTTCTTCTTCTTCTTCTTCTTCTTCTTCTTCTTCTTCTTCTTCTTCTTCTTCTTCTTCTTTTTGCTTTATTATATCATCCCTAAATCATAGGCACAACAAGAGGTGTCATAAAAACACTGCTTTCTAATACTGATCAGCAAATTCCAAAGATTATATCAACTGAACCCCAGAATCAAAATATATTAACATAGAATTCAGAAATTTTGAGTCTGATGAATGGAGAAGTCTTTCCTAAAAGAAGGTGCTTGAAGTTCTAGCCAACTTTATTTTACTTCTATTAAAGATAGACTGGGGAGATATATTTTACTGGTACTGCTTTAAATAATTCAGCCTTAGAAACCTTGCTTTGGTCTTGGATATCACTCAAAGTTCTAATATCTCCTATTTGTAGGTCTGTATTTCTATGCTTAATTTCTTGGGATTGTGTTCAGTTCAGTGAGACTTGGTTCTAAATAGATAGTCTGTATACTGACAGCTCCATAGGAAATTACACAGACTGTTATTCTTCTTTCTCTTCTGCAATATAAACCTTTTTTTTTCATTTTCTAATATCCTAATTCTCCTGGATATTATGGATAAATCACACTGCACTTCTGATTTGTTTATATCAATACCCCTCTTGACCAGGGACAAACTGAAATAATAATATTTTATCCAAAATAAAATGCTGCTAACTTATAACTTTTATATTTTCTGATATATAACTTTTATATTTTCTGAAAATATAACTGATATATTTTCTCAAATCAAAGAAAAATGTACAATAGTGGTTGTTTATTAATGGGCCAAGTCCAATCTGTTACATATACAGAAGAAGCATTCTTGTTTTGGCCATTTTCCTCAATGCTCAACAGTATACAATTGCTAGGAATGTGCTATTAATTTCCCATTAAGCAGTGTCATTGCAAGGTAGTTACAAAATGGCAGTGATAACAAATTTGCCAATGATTAGCAGTCCAAGAATCTTTCAGCTTATTTGGTTCACTGATGTGATGTTCCATTTTTTTAAAAAGTTAATCATTTTGTCCATAAGGCTTATAAATGAGTGAGGTATCATGGCAACCCTGCAGTGTCCCAGCTGGCCTTCAGCTCATCTGAACTGACATGCTAGATTTAGCCAATTTTCATATGGGAAATTTATAACATAAATTCCTGGGATAATTTCAGTTGCATATGACATAATGTAATATTGTGATGAACATCATTAAATCATCATCCCTTCTTGCTGTTTGTCAGTAACATCCCTGAATACAGAAGCAGGTTTCCCAAAATCAATATAATAGTTGCTAAGATTGGAATTTAACTGAAGTTTAATCCAGTTGCTGTTACAGATAAAAATGGTTCTCAATTTGATTACTGTAGAAAGTTTCACTAGTCTTCAAGTAGAGTATGAACTATCTGCAGTTGAATTTCCTTCATCATTGATATTAAAATTGCATTACCGCTTCTCCCTGTCATATATTAAAATATATTAATCCACTAAACCTAATTCATTATTTACACAACTAATAAAAGTGTTCAGTGTTTTTAATACAAAATGACAAGTTTTGTAAGTAAGTAATTGATCATCCATATTGTCTTGCCAACATTGAGGGCTCCACCAAGTGGAGTAAAGTGGGAACATATATAGTTTGACAGAATTGAAGCTTCACACATATCATTTTCATAATCTTTCCAATACTCTGATTAGATAGATTAGATTATTTAGATTAGATAGATTATTATCCCCTGAGAAGGGAAGGAAGAGTGAAATGCAGAACTTGTTTTTAGATGGCAGATGGCTTGCTTACCACAGGTTTGGGAAAGGTAGAGATGATGGTTTCATACTAAAAATCAGGAACCTGTAGTCATTTAGTTGTTCTGAAATACAATTCCCAGCATCCTTCACCATTAGGTATGTGGGAGGACTTCAATTCATCCAGAAAATTGCATATTCCACTGTCACAGTACGTGTTTAAAGTCTTTGAGTTGGATTCCTTGTGACCATATAAACATGTCCATGTTTTGTTGGGAACCTTATGGAAGTGGCTTGCAACTGCCTTTCACTTCCCAGATCATCTTACAGTTTCTGGGATTGTCTGGTAGTCTTCCATCCATGTATTCATCAGGTTGATACTGTTCAGTTTTTGAGGTCATCCAAGATTGGTTAAGTACCTTCAACTGTTCTAGCATGTTTGCTCAGCTTTCATTCAGAAAAGAGTGAAGAGGGTTGCAGGATGACCAAATTATATTGCGGTAATATACTGGATGTTGTGTAATTCTTTTATTTAGTAAATGATTAAATCCTATATTTCCGATATAAACAGTGTTCAGGGGAATAACATCACTAAAATGCACGATAACATTAAAAATGATTAAAAACATAAAACTGAAGGAAATAAAACCAGATCCATAAAATATGCAATTGACAACATTCATCAGTTTAAAAATAGCTTTGGTAATGGCAGTAATCCAATGCTCTATTTTAATGTAATACTGTTTTATATTATTTAGCACAATGTAATGTGAAATCTTTAAGAAACATATTTCAATTTGATATGGAAAGGATAAGAAAAGGAAGAACCCCACTTTTCTAACATGTCAGGATTCAAAGAAACTATCCCTCTCTAGGTAGAGTTAATGAGAAATGGCATATTTCTAACCAGCAGAACTGATCCCACCCCCCACCCACCCCAAACTTCTTGATTATCAGTAGAGGCAGTATTTTAGTTTAATTGCAGCACAAAAACTCTGCCTCCAACAATGTCATGCTTACTCCACCTGCAGGCCAACAGTAACTTCACCATTAATTTCTGTGTGTGCACAAAATAAATTAAAAGTAACGATAGATAATAAAAGGATTTTAAAAACCAAGATGAGGTCATTAAAAAGGGCCTTTGAGAGGTTTGCCTTTTTCTTAACCAAAGTGGAAGAGACAGAAGGAGATAAGAAAATTATTCTATGAGCATGGACACCCTACCCCAATTTATTTCCTTTTTGTAAGGTGATATATTAAAGGAAAAGGTACAGTATGTTTCTTGGGGCAGGGGTGATCCCTGGCAAATAAGCAGATATTTTAATTGACTCTCCCCCTCCTTTCTGACTGGTCAAGAAAAATGCCCTGTAAGTGGCAAATGAGCTGCACTTCAAAAGTTATACCTCTTTGGAGTTGAACTGACTCCTGATGATTTCATATGTGCCGTTTTCTTGTTTCTCACGTTTGAACAAAGGTTTCTACTTGTACTGTTAACAATCACACTTCTTTTCACATTCATTTCTATTTGCTGATGTGCTATTATTTTTTTTAGTGCTATCAACGTGCTAAGTGCTGTTAGTTGTGAATTATGCAGTCATTCCTGTTTATCCCCAAACCTTGGTTTTCCCCTGTGTGATGACGATATACCAAAATCTTGGGGTTTTATTTCATCAATCTGTAGCTCTTCCCCTCCCATTTGGAATCTCGTATGCAACCGACATGTTGATAACAAGTCACAATACCTGGTAGTCATACCATTGAGTGTCCTATTATTTACTCCTAAAATGCCCCCCCTTTTTAAATGTAATGATGCAAAACTATGCTAGAAAAGATGATAAAGAATGTAGGTTTGAGACTGGAGTCTAACTAGTAATAGATAAAAAAGAAAATCTGCCTCCCTTTGCAGAAGAATTATGCTTGAAAATGTTCAAAGCTCAGAACCCCTGCTGGAAAAGAATTATTTGCTATTTAATATGTACAACAAATTAAATCTAAAAATTGGTCCACTGTTACTTTCCAGCATAAACTTGTAAGAGTCATTATAACAAGAAAAAGAACAGAAAAGAGCTTCATCTTTGTCACTATGACTGGCGATGTCTTTTATGTTGAAGTCAGATCTTTTTACTATAGGTAGTCCTTGATTATGGTTGGTCACATTGTCAAGCCAGATGTTTAGACTTGAGTTGACATTTTTGTTTATTTATTTATTAATGAGATTTATATACCGCCTCATAGTGCAAGCACTCTCTAAGCGGTTTACACCATTAAGCAATGTATATATTTACATTGCCCCCAACAATCTGGGTCCTCATTTTACCTACCTTGGAAGGATGGAAGGCTGAGTCAACCCTGAACCGGTGAGATTTGAACAGTTGAACTCAAATGATCACAGTCAGCTAAAGTAGCCTGCAGTACTGCTCTCTAACCGCTGCACCACCTCGGCTCCTATATCCTTTATCCACCTATAGAGTCCTTTCTAAGAACCTGGGATAAGTATATGTTGTTGTGTAATGGTATTGTTGCAGGTACTGTTCCATATTAATTTTGCAATTGACTGATCATCATTTTGTCAGTGACAATTAATAATAATAATTGAAAAAAATCACCAGTTGTAAAGCACAACTTTACTTGGAAAAGCTTAATCCTGTGACACATTAACACCATCAAACTTCCACATCTGCCTACCTCAAGTCCTTGGGAAGGACTCAATAAGTAGAAAAAAACGCCAAATCCAGGCCAAACATCTGGCTGACAGTGCAATGAACCATAATAGTAACGTGAGAAGAAAACGAAGACAGAAGAGACTGTAAATTTATGATTTAATGTGCATAATCGTGATATAACAATGTTGTAAAAATGGGTGTAGATCTGTATCAAAATATTTAGATGTTTAATGAAGAAAAATAATAATTAAAAAAAAACTGGGCTAGCAATGAACCATAATAGTAAGCATTTGCCTGCAAGCAAGAACTGGTGGGACCATAAAATAGATGAAGTAATAAAAAATGAAGAAGCTAAAGTGCTCTGGGAGTTTAGAATTCAAACAGACAGGCACCTGCAACATAACACCCCAGACTTAACAATTGTTGATAAGAAAGACAAAGAATTTTGGATAGTGGACATGGCAGTACCTGGAGACAGCAGGATACAAGAGAAAGCAGTGGAGAATATAAGAACACACAAAGATCTGCAAATAGAAATAGAACAACTGTGGCAAAAGAAAGCAAAGGTAATACCAATAGTAATAGGTACCTTGGGTGCAATCCCAAAACAAATGGAGCACCACTTGAATAGCACCAGCATTGATAAAATCATCAATCAATTGCAAAAGGCAGCTTTACTCGAAACAACTAACATCCTACGATGGTACCTTTAACACCATCAAATATCACATCTGCCCATCCCAGATCCTTGGGAAGAACTCGCTATGTGGGCAAAAATGCTAAATTCAGTCTGAACAACTGGCTAACTGCAATGAACCATAATAGGGCTTATTTCCATGCTTGTTCATCCAGATTTTTTTTCCATGAGCATCATTCTCAGCTAAAGAGGCATAAGCATGCCTATTTACAGATTTGATCCTGTGTTTAGAAATGTTTATTTAGAAATGATCCTTATTGAATTCAGTGAGACTTGCTCCCAAATAAAAAGAAATAAAACATCATTTTTATATTTATTTATTTATTAACTAACTTGGCCACTGGACTAATAATTTGTACCATGTTATGGTTTGTCTAAACATAGTTTATTAAATAGATCATGATTGGCTGGATTTACAACAAAGACTTCATATCACCCAGAAAATTTTAAAACGCTTCATCTGACTTTTGAACCAACTACATTTTATGGTTCTATATGGTACTACTGTAGCTCAATTGACCAGGAGCTTTTGAAAACTGATCGGTCACTTTCTTTGTCACTTCGTGCCTGTCATTTTAAATTGCTATGGCCTGTTGCTGCTATTTCTCACAATCTCTTAACCGCATTCTGATAACTTGCTTAGAAATCTGTCATGGATCCTAAGCTACCTTATGGGAATGGCTGGGTGAGAACCATGTGTGTTAGGTCTCTTGCTGTTTCTTGATGCCAAATATTTAAGCACACATTTCCTTTCTCTGCTTCCTGCACTTAATGTCAGTTTTCCAGATGGAGCAGAGAGTCACGGGATCTTCCAGTTACTGTAATATCTATGCTTTCTTGGGGCTCCCCAAAGCATAAAACAGCTGCCATCATGGACTAAATGAAACATCTGACATATTATTCATTCTACAAATAAACTGTAGTAGCAGATACGGTTTCAACAATTGGCAATAATTTTGCCTGAAATAAAACAGAAATACAGATGTTAGGTCATATGACATGCTACCTAGTTCTTGCTGAACAAAATACATTTAAGGAAGATTATCAGTTTGCTTAGATTAATGTCATAAGCAGAAACACTACTCTTGAAAGTTTCTGCCCCACCTTTGCAAACCAACACAAGTAATGGGGGTGGGGAATGAATGGCTTCTTTCTCTTATATTCATATTTATATCCATCAATATGGATATTTTCATGGCAGATCAGTATCATATTTGTAGCAGAACAATTAAAATATAGTCATGAAAATCAACACAACCAGGATGGCTTAAAGCAGGGCTGTCAAACTTGTGGCCTGCGGGCCGGATGCGTCACGCGCAGGCCATGCCCGCACCCAGTTTAGCGAAGGGGGGGAGTCACGATACGTCACGTGACGCCACCGTGATGATGCGAGTTTGACACCCCTGGCTTAAAGCATTTATAAAGTTTACTCTCTCCACATCTTATGTGAAACATAGAAAAACATAAAGACAAAAGTATGATACTTTCTGAAATCCAAACAATGATCTTTTGCTGCCACTAGTGTTATAAGTAAGGTGACCAGACGTCCCGCTTTTGGCGGGACAGACACGCTTTTCAAGCATGTGTCCCGCGTCCCGCATTCTTTTCAAAAAGTCCCGCTTTTTGAAAAGAATGCCCGGATGTCTGGTCACCTTACGCTATGAATGAGTCTGGGGAGGGGGCTGAACAGAAAGCGAGCGAGCGAGCGAGCGAGCGAGGAGGGGGCGGGGTGGGCGAGAGAGCGATTGAGTGGAGAGGCTTCTTCCCGGGCTGGGAGGGGAGGCGGGCTTGGAGGGAGGGAGCGGCTGGCAGCAGCGCAGCTCTAGGAGACAGCTGCTCGTCCACGGCTAAGGGGCGCCGCCATGGAAGCCTGACGCGCGCCCCCCCACCTCCTTTAGCGTGGCTGCGCCTCCGCCCCTTCTTTCCCAGAGGAAATCACTGGACCTCCGCTCCCTCCCCGCCCACCTGCCTCCGTAAAGGACCGCAAGGACACCATCGGGCGAAGAGAGAAGGGGGTGGATAAAGGGCGGGGGGGAACCAGCCGGTGGGTCCTCCCCCCCTGAGAAGAACATGTGCTGAGCGGCTTCTATCCGTGGCAGGTAATGGGGCTTGGGTATCCTCAGGGATCGGGAAACACAGGCTGAGCATTTCTACCAGCCAGCCAGCCCAAGCCATTGCCGGCTCCCGAAGGGGAGGCGGGAGGCGAGGAAAGGCCTCCCCCCTCCCGCCTCCCCCCCCACCCACCTGGACGCCGACGTTTGCCTTCTTTTGCCCTCTGCGCATGCGCAGAGGGCAAAACTCAAATGGAGAAACCCACCCCCGTCAATGGTGTCCCGCTTGAAGAAAAAAAAATCTGGTCACTTTAGTTATAAGAAACTTTTTTGTTTAGTTGCACACAATTTTCCAGCATGGCACATTGTCATTCTAGTTAATGGATTCCATCTTCTTACCCTAACTTGCATGACTCTTTAACCACAATCAGCAGCTTTTAATTGGTAAGGTATGTCTTCTAAACCCAAAGACTGAAAAATAACTGGTTTCTAAAGCTACCATACTTTTGATAACTAGAAATAGTATCATTCCAATGTCGGGTAACACATTTAATCACACGCAGAGACACACACACACACAAAATCACCAGTGGTGGTGATTAAGCAGCTTAAGGGACAGGATAATGAGGCCGTAAATGAATTCATGTTTATTCATGTTGCTTTTTCAGAAGCTGGCAGAGAAGGTCAACTATCACATGACTGCAGGACATTGCAACATTTTAATTGGGAGCCATTGCCAAGCACCCAAATCATCATCACATGAACACAAGGACACGTCGAGAGACACAACTATGAGGACCTGTCATAAGTCCCCCTCATTCAGCACTGGCGTAACTTCAAATGGTTGCAAAATAAGTAGAATGTTAATAATATTAAGTGCAACACATAAGCACCTGGGTTAGATTCCTAGTAGGTGGCATCTATGATATATTCTATAGCAATGTACTGAATCTCATTTCATGGTAATCATCTGCCTATTTTCTACTTCTAAAATTGTCTTTAGCTCTATGATATATATAATTTGCTATAGATCTGCAAAAGTACTAGCAGAATCTGAGGTTTGCAAGATTTTTGAGAAACCTGTTTAGAAGACTGGGTGGTATCCTGTGAAATGGATCTAGCATTGTCCTTTAAGGCCAAGTGCAAATGATTTCACTTTTACGATATCATAATTTTGTTCTTATTGGATTTACAAAAGAGGCTTGTTAAAGCCTTGAAGAAATTTGTTTGCTTCCATTAAGGATGGTGACCGGATACTCTCTGTGGCTCTTCAAAATTCAGAAAGCCGCTGCAGCTGAGAAATCAGGTAGGAGGCAGTTTCTGACTGGTTTTTATTTTCCTGGATCAGAGATCATCAGGTTAACCACATGTGTTCCAGATGGTGTTCCTTCCAATTTAACTGCAGAAACTGATTTTTTTTTTTTTTGCAGCCAGTTTAGTGGTTGAGTTCTGAGGATCCCTGGATTTTTCCTATCTTTTTTTTTAAATATATGATTTACTGATACATTTTTTTATAAACATAAAAAGTTCCATATTTATCCGAACAGCGTGTTGTCTGGGCACAGTTAGTTTTAAGTAGAAATACAACAATAATCATCATAATAAACATGTCAATATTAATCACAAAGTAATAATGGAATTAGTTTATGCATCTTGCAAAATTTTCAACACAAATTTTTTTAAATTATCTTTTTAGTCCTTTTAGTTTCCAACCTCTGTTTCTGTTAGTTAGCCATTGGTAAAACAAATCCCATGTTAAAGAGTATTCTGTTTCTTCCTTTTCTCCCCTTTTCTTTTAAATGTTAATCTATCCATCTTGGCACATTCTAATATTTTTTTAAATAACACTTTCCTCTGTAGGGATCTGTTCATTTTTCCATTGTTGTGCAAACACAATTCTTGCTGCCATTAATATATGTAAAAATAAGTATGTATTCCCTTTATTATACTGTTCTGATAATATACCCAACAAAAACATTTCTGGTTTCAAATCTATGTGTTGCTTTACATTTTTTCTAACCAAGTATGTATCTTTTATTTATTTATTTATTATTTATTATTATTTTTGTCTTTGGGCATGTACACCACATATGATAATATGAACCTGGTATCTGATTACACTTCCAACATTTAGCTGATAAATTTTCAAACATCTTCGCTAGTCTCGCTGGTGGTAAATGCCACCTATAAAACATTTTGTATAGATTTTCTTTATATGCCATTGACATTGTTAATTTACAATTTCTATCCCACAATTTCTGCCATTTATCTAGTTCCATTGGATAACCAAAAATTTTCGCCCACCTTATCATTTCTTTCACTTGCTCTTCTTCCATTTTAATACTCAATAGATAGTTATACATTTTAAAATTAATTTTTCATTTGTCCCTAGTAATATCTGATCTAATCCCATTGGTTCTTTATAAAAGCCATACATTCTTGCATCTTTCTCATGTCTTGACTGTATTTGCATGTGTGGCCACCATGCTAGGTCAATCCCTTGATTGGTCAGTTCTTGTTTAGATTTGAGTTCCCCTTTATCATTCAAGATGTCCTTATACCTTACAATTTTTTCCATATTAATCATATTCAGATAAATCAGTGCCTCCATCGTGGAGAGCCAGACTGGTATTTTCATAGTGTAAATATAGTGTCTTTCTTTGATTTTTCCCCAAACTAACAACAATGCATTTCTAACAAAATGTCTTTGAAAGCATCCATGTATTTTATTTTTCCCATACCATAGAAAAGCATGCCATCCCAATTGGAGATCATGTCCGTCCAAATTTAATAATCTTTTATGTCTCAGATTTACCCATTCTTTCACCCAGATAAGTGCAGAGGCCTGATAATATAGCTCCCAATCCGGCAACCCAAAGCCCTCTTTCTGTTTGGTATCTTGTAGCAGTTTCAATCTTATTCTTGCTTTTTTCCCTTGCCAAATATATTTTAATATCATTTTATTTAATTCTTCAAATAACTTTTTTTCTAATTTTATCGGAATTGTTTGAAATAAGAATAACAGTCTCGGCAAGATATTCATTTTTATTGTAGCTATTCTTCCTATAATCGATAGCTGCAGGTTTTTCCATTTCTCCAGGTCTATTTTGATTTGTTGTAACAATTTCATATAGTTATCTTCTTTAATTGTTGCACATTTTGCTGTTAACTGTATTCCCAAGTATTTAACTTTCTTAACTGTCTGGATATCTATCCTCTCCACCAGCTCTTTTTTTTCTGCAATATTTTTAACTAGTATTTTAGTTTTCTTTTCATTCATTTTTAGTCCTGCAACTTCACCGTATTCTGCTATCATTTTTATTAACTTGGGTCCAGTTTCCTGTGATTCTTCTAAAATAAATACCAGGTCATCTGCAAATGCCTGTTGTTTGTACTTTTCGATTTTTCCTATCTCTTAATCACACTATAAAGCAGTCAATTATAGAGGAAGACAGATTTTCTTCTGCAACAAAGATAAGACTCTTTGTGGTAAGTTAAAACCTCCTTTCAGAATTATTGAAAATATAAGAGAGATTTTGCTGTAAAGATTCACGTCTTGTTGGTAAAGAGCTTAATTAAGAGAAGATCTAAGAACTTTTTTGGTATAGCTAAAGAGACAGTCTTCATATTTTTATTTTTACTATTTTTGCAATATTTCAAAGAAGAAATGAAATCAAATCGTATGACAATATTTGGATGAACTATAAAGATTAAGACTTTAGGAAGGAATAGAAAGTTGTCTTATTTGATCAAGGTAAAAATAAGGTGTTAGAAATCTGGCAACCCATTATGGACTTTTTTGATGTCTGGGCTTAAAAAGTGATGCTTTATGGATTTGTTTACAGATAAAAGATGGACTATGGAATGAAGAGATATTGTTTGTAATCTTATATGGATTGAAAAACCACTAAATTTGTTTATGCTTGTTGTAATGGAAGTTGGAACACACACACATCTTCTTCTCACTTTTTCTTCTTTTTTTGTGCACTTTTTATTTTTTTCCTCCTATTCTTTTTTACCTTTAAAATTTTGTTTGGATTTTTTTCACTATTGTAATCCATATTTACTATAAAATATTTAAAATATTTTTAAAAGGAAAAAAAAAGGTCAATGAAAGTAAGAGAAGGCCTAATAAACCCTAAGTTTATTAATTGGTAGGAAAAGATTACAATTAGTACTAGGTACCACAATGTTGTGAATGATCTTGGGTTCACATTTATAATGTTCCCACTGTTCATGAATCATCTGGGCTGATGCTCTTAGTCTCTGAGGTTCTCAGTTTTGATCATTGTATCCTGTCATTATATATCAAGTGCTGTCAGAAACCAGTTTCCATAGATGAGAAGTTTTCAAACCTTAATTTTGGATCAAATATTTGAACTAATACATAAAGCATAAACGGCAAGCTATTGTGAACATAGGCATCAAGATATTAATCTCCTCATAGGCTAGCATGTAATTTCAGTTATCTTGTAAAGTTATTTAATTTCCAGTATATTTATTAGATAATTCAAGATGCCAGTAAGTATTCATGTTATTGGCTTCTGAACCTCTGTTCCCTCCACCCCTCCATCATATTTGCAAAGTCTGAGAACCATACTGGAAATTTCATTGAAGTGATACACCATTGCTTGCTATCACATCTTTAAGCACACTCCTCTCAGAATACCATCTGTGGAAAATTTATGCATTCAGGATTATTAATATTTCTTAGTATATGGGGCATTACAGAATAGTATCAGAAGCATATCTGTATTCCGAAATGTTTAATATTTGACCTGCTTCTTTCATATATTGATTTTTATTGTGCTTTTCTGTATCTTAAGACATCATGCGATCCTCAACCAATAGCTTAATTGGCTTTTCAATATTCTTTTTAGCAGATCCACATCCTGATGGGAGAATTAAATTGACTTGAATGCTTGTGGTGACAATGAGCAGAGGCAGGTTCCTAATTTTTTTACTACCACTCTGTGGGCATGGCTTATTTTGTGGGTGTGGCTTGCCAGCCATGTGACTGGGTGGGCGTGGCTTCTCGGACTGCTGAAGGGCGGGGCACTGAGATAGGTCCTGCTGCCCATTCCCCCTCCCCTCAGCAGCTCGAGAAGCCTCAAACATGCGAAAATGCCTAGGATCATCACCGCACGTTCATGGCTTCTCGGACTGCTGAAGGGAGGGGATTGGAGATAGCTCCTGCTGCCCATTCTTTCAGCGTCTCATGCGCTCCCTCAGCCATCCTCCCCTGCTTGGACTCACTGTGGGGTAGGAAGGCAGCGCATGAGCAGTGCCGGAAACTCGGCTTCTGGGCATGTGCAGAAGAATTTTTTTTAAAAAAAATGGTGGCGCCCAGGCACCGGCAACCTACCACACCGGTACTGTGATGTCACCAGCGGGCCGCTACCAGTGCTATAGAGTGGACCGCACTGGTAGGAACCCACCACTGACAATGAGTGAATTTTTGTCTTCTGAAGTTGTTCTCATATGGAGATCCTCTAGAGTGTTCTTAGGAGGTGTGGTTTTTTTGATGGGATCCTTTTTTGGTCTGTATGGTCTATAATTTTTTCTCCACTAGGGACCTAGACTCCTTTCCACTTCATACAGTATATATGGTGTGTGTATATGTAGATGTATACACACACACACACACACGAAGCAAATGTCTTTTTTGACATTAACCAAGAAATCTAAGCTCCAGATGTAAGACACCACAGCAGTACAATTTATGTACAAAAGAGTTTCAGGTTACACAACACTTCGTAGGTATAACATGGCCAGGAGCCATCTTTAATATCAAACCAGTCCATATGCTTGGTGCTTGGCAGGGTTCCATATTTATCAGCTGGTTTGATGAGACCCAGTTGCTTAAGAGCTTATGCTCATTTCTCTTCAAGATTACCCACAAAGGTAAAAGAATATTTATATTTAGTCTAGTAGGAGGCACCAAAGGGTCTGCCATATGTGATTAATTTGGCGCAATGAAAAAAATATATATGTGGATAATTCATTTGCATGTAAAAATACAGTCTGGAATCCCAATCTAAAATGTATTTCTTTGGAGGCAAGTGCTCTGGATTTTTGCCGACCATATTTCCATATTATGTCTTTAGCCAACTTACGTAACCTATTTGGAATAGCAAGAATGCACATCATATGTGGGTCTGTGTAGTGTTAATCCCACGGCTAAGTGATTAGGCAGTTGCTTCAAACACATTCATCTTGAAACTGAGCCATAATTATTCCATCACATTCCTGCAAATTTGCTGAAAATGAAATAATGTTGTTTTTTTGCAGTTAAGTAAGTGGTTTGTAAACAAATCAGCAAGATTATCAATTCACCACATGCCTAGCTACATAATGCAACTTTGCTGATGTCTGGCACATTGTGTGATGGGGTGAGCAACAGGTTTGGGCCACAGGAGGTCCTCAGTCTAATTTCAGAAGCCCTTTGCTAGCAATCTGTTTTCTCGCAAGAGGAATGTCCCTTTCCCTTATTGCCTGCTGTGTGAGGAGGGAGGAGGAAGAGCTGAAAGAGAATTTTAAGAGGTGGTCTAATAGGGAAGAAGAGAAGGAGAGAAAAATGGGTACAGAATGACAAAGAATTACTGACAGAATTGTATCTGACTTCATCTCGGTATACTGTGCAGCTTCCAATTATTTACTCTTACAAGAAAAAAAATATCACCCACCCTTATTGTATGACTTACCTTTAACATCTTGAACTAGCCTCAATAAAAGAATTAAGTTTCCGTAGAATGCAAATATACATTATTTGCTTAATGTGCAATGTACAGAGGCCACCTTATCACTCAATGATTAAAGTAGGAAGAATCTCCTTTGTACTCATCATCTGGGTATAAAGGACAACTGTGTGCAGTATAGGAACTTCTTGATCCATAAGGCTGTCTCTGGATTTTAGTACTTTGGAGAACCGGAACGATGAAATCCTTAATACAGTTTCTTTATTTTAAAAAATGTCACTCTCACTATCTGGTTTTCTGAAACACAATTTCTTCCTCCCTAAATTCAAGCTATAGACATGGGCTGATTTTGCACATTTTACAAAACTATGGTTTGTTTAAATATGATTTGTTGAATAGTTGGCTAAGTTCATACAGGCAGATGTAGGGTCTCCTGCTTGGGCAGGGGGTTGGACTAGATGACCTGCAAGGTCCCTTCCAACTTTGTTAATCTGTAAATCTGTAAACCATCCTAATTAAATCAATTTGGTAGAGTGGTGAAGGTGTCTGATTGAATGACAGACTCCGGTTCAAATCCACCTTCATGCTTGAAATCTCATAGTGATTGGATCCATTTCTCTCTCTCAAACTAAATGTCTTCAGAATTGTGAGAGATACCTCAGAAGTGGGTTCCCTGTATGCTACTGCAAGTTCTGGAGGCAAGGTAAAATATAAATTTACTAAACTAACTGTATTGCAGCTGAGTGCAGTGTGTAAATCTATACACAGATCAATAACTGTAAGTTTCTTTTAAAAAAAAATGAGTATGATACTCTCCCAATCTGAGCAGAACTATTTTTCAAAGGCACTCAAAAAATGGAACCAGCCAACTGAGATGGCTAAACATTTAAAATTCTTGTAATAAGTTCTGAGTGAGGCACTTTTGAATACTTTCTGCACACCATTATCACATTTTCCCTTAAGCATAAGGTTTAATTTTGAAGCAGGCCAGCAGGTCTCGGTTAGGAGGATCAAAGAATTTGATTAAAGAATAAAAGAACAGCCAGCTCAGTGCTAATGCAGAAAGCAAAATATTCTGGCTGTATTACTGGATTCAAAACTTTTGAAGTGTAAAAGAAACTCTTTTCTCCTTATCTGAAAAGCATACTGGAAACTGGTACTACAGGGTCTTGGAGTGTTTTGGCCCTGTAGTGCCAGATAGTGCTTAGCTGAGAGGCATCCTTTAAAAAAAATTAAAGGCAAAGAACATAGTTCTCATTTTTTTTAAAAAATGAAAAAGGAAGCGAGAAGAAACTCCATCTCCAGTATTTATTTATTTATTTATTTATTTATTTATTTATTTATTTATTTATTTATTTATTTATTTATTTATTTATTTATTTATTTATTTATTTATTTATTTATTTATTTATCAAACATGAACAAGATGGGTATAAACATAAACATATATAATGGAAGTAAGTACAGATGAATGGAGACAGTAAGGCAGATATGGTAGGCACACTGTTGCACTTATGCATGCCCCCTTTACAGACCTCTTAGGAATGGGGTGAGGTCCACGGTAGACAGTTTGAGGTTGAAGCTGTGAGGGTTTGAGGCTGTAACAATGGAGTTGGGTAGAGCATTCCAGGCATTGACCACTCTGTTGCTGAAGTTGTATTTTCTGCAATCAAGTTTGGAGCAGTTTAATAATAATAATAATAATAATAATAATAATAATAATAATAATAATAATAATAATAATAATAATAATAATAATAATAATAATAATAATAATAATAATAATAATAATAACAACAACAACAACAACAACAACAACAACAACAGAGTTGGTCTGCTGCAACAACAACAACAACAACAACAGAGTTGGTCTGCTGGTGGTCCCGTAAGCCAAACAATGTCGGCTGGCGGGCCCGTGAACGAGGGCCTTCTCTGTAGCAGCACCGGCTCTCTGGAATACACTACCCCCAAGATCCGCATTATTCCCACCCTGCCAGCCTTCAGAAAAGCACTAAAAACCTGGCTTTGTCGACAGGCCTGGGGCCAATGATTTTAATATAACATCGAACACTCTTGGCCCCATGAATGAATTATTGTATGGGTTTTTAAATTGTTGCTTTTAATGTTTTTTAAAGTTTTAATAATCATTGTTTTTAATGCTTTTTATATTTATTGTTGCATGTAAATTTTTATTGTTGTGAGCCGCCCAGAGTCTCTGTGGAGTGGGCGGCATACAAATGCGACCAATAAATAAATAAATAAACAAACAACAACAACAACAACAGAGTTGGAAGGGACCTTGGAGGTCTTCTAGTCCAACCCCCTGCTTAGGCAGGAAACCCTAAGCACTTCAGACAAATGGTTATCCAATATCTTCTTAAAAACTTCCAGTGTTGGAGCATTCACAACTTCTGGAGGCAAGCTGTTCCACTGATTAATTGTTCTAACTGTCAGGAAATTTCTCCTTAGTTCTAAGTTGCTTCTCTCCTTGTTTAGTTTCCACCCATTGCTTCTTGTTCTACCCTCAGGTGCTTTAGAGAATAGTTTGACTCCCTCTTCTTTGTGGCAACCCCTGAGATATTGGAACACTGCTATCATGTCTCCCCTGGTCCTTCTTTTCATTAAACTAGACATACTCAGTTCCTGCAACCATTCTTCATATGTTTTAGCCTCCGGTTCCCTAATCATATTTGTTGCTCTTCTCTGCACTCTTTCTAGAGTCTCAACATCCTTTTTGCATCGTGGCGACCAAAACTGAATGCAGTATTCCAAGTGTGGCCTTACCAAGGCATTATAAAGTGGTATTAACACTTCACATGATCTTGATTCTATCCCTCTGTTAATGCAGCCTAGAACTGTGTTGGCTTTTTTTTGGCAGCTGCTGCACACTGCTGGCTCATATTTAAATGATTCTCCACTAGGACTCCAAGATCCCACTCACAGTTACTACTGTTGAGCAAGGTACCACATATACTGTACCTGTGCATTTTGTTTTCCTTGCCTAAATGTAGATCCTTACTTTTTTCACCATTGAATTTCATTTTGCTAGATAGCGCCCAATGTTCAAGTCTGTCAAGGTCCTTCTGTATCTTGAGCCTATCTTCTGGAGAGTTGGCTATTCCTGCAAGTTTGGTTTCATCTTCTCAATTGTGCTAATGTCCAATATACAGTGTGCATTCCAGGCGGAATCAGTACCTACTATCCTCAGAGTCATAGGGAAGACTTTAAGACATAGAAGGAGATTTTAGACATAAGAGTCCAATTCCCTGTTCAGGACAGGAATCCGTTTCCAGATGATTGGCTGGCTGTTTATCCCTTCCTTGAACATCTCCCTCAGACACTGTCAGTCTTATCCCCAAGGAGGTTTTTCTCCACAAACCCAAATCTGCCTTCCCAGATTCTGTTCAATTACTTTGAGATGATGATATTGGTGTTAATATTGTTACTGCTGATAGAAAACAGCTCTTTTCCTGCATGACACCTTTTAGATACTTGAAATGTGTTATAATTCCCTGTTCAATCATTTTTCCCGGACTAACAAAATGGCTTGTTCCTTCAACTTTTTCTCATTAGACCTAGGGCACAACAACCGCATGTGACTTTTATGCTACTCTTGGATTGGTTTTATTTATTTTTTAGTTAGTTATTCAATTTCTCTAGTTGCCCAACTCAACCAAGTGACTCTGGGAGGCTCATAATTCTAAAATTATAAAACAGAACAATTTTAAAAACATTAAAGCAATAAAAACAAATTTCAAATCTGTGTAGTCATATGCCATCATCACTATTGGGTAGCAGAGCCAGTTAACAGCAGCACAGGAATAAACGGGTCTAGGACAACTCACCACCGACAAGTCGTTGCAGGACAATCCACATGGGATAACTCAACATGATAAATGTTAATCGCCACTGTTTCTTCAATATTATTTCCATTTTTGTCAATCATGTTTATCATGTTGAGTTATTCCGCATGGAATTGTCCCACGGCTAGTTGGCTGCAGTGAATTGTCCCATGGTGGCCATGGAAGGATGGACACACAGGTTTGGCTGCAGCAAGATGGCCATGCTAGATGGTTGCAGTAAATTGGTCATGGTAAGTTGGCCATGGCAAGATGACCATGGCAGGATGGCCATACCGGGTTGGCCCTGGAAAGATGGCCATGCTGGGTTAGCCGTGGAAAGATGGTCGCAGTGAGTTGGCCATGCCGGGTTGGCCGTGGTAAGATGGCCGCAGCAAGTTGACCTTGGCAAGTTGGCTGTGACGAGTTGTCCCATTCCAGGGACAAACTGCAGCAAAGACCATTCTGTTACTGAAGTATGGATGCAGATGTTTTTCCAAAAGAGGAAACTCTAACCTCCTCCTCTTTCTTGGTTCCTGTTCTTGGCCTCCTCCTCCTGAGGTTAAAGTGTCATGCTGTGGTGAGATCCTTTCACCAGTCTTTTAAAGTGGGTAAGAGATGATTCTGCATCCTCCTAATTTTACAAACAGACACAGTGTAATGTTAGGAGAAAGATAATGAGCTGGCAGGCTGCCTATTTTGCTGACTCCCTATGGCCAGCTGAAAGGAGTGCTGGTTAAGCAATTTCAGAAAAGCAACAGTGAAAACGGGGTGAAAAACAGGGCTTTATGGAAATATCCACAGTTTCTTCATGTATTCTTTTTTTAAAAATAATAATACTTTCTTATTGCTACAATTTAAAAAAAAAAGAAAAATAATACTGATGCAAGTAAATATTTTAAGAAATTGAAGTAGGGCAGGGAAAGGGTGGGTTGCTCCCGGTTGGGCCCGGCTCTTAGCGCCTGTGGCGGGAGGCTCCGCCCACCCACCCAGAACGCTTCTGTGAATGAGCAGAAGCATTGCGCACGCGCGGGCGCAAACCAATAGTAAAGGGTTTTAGAACCCACTACTGGAAAGAGGGGAGGGGTACATGTAAGTATTAAAATATGGGTGAATAACTAACACATTTCAAATAACCAGCATTTGTGAAATATTACATGGCTAATATAATTTAATATACTATTAACAACTAGGAATATTATAAGACATTTCACATCCAATGTCTAGTCAAAACATGTTCCTATTGAATTGTCAAAATATTTAGTGGGCACAATTGAGATCAATTAAGAAGAAAATGAAAAACAGTATATAATGAATAATACCTTAAAGAATACATTAAAGAATACAGTAGGTAGCATGTAGGCTATCTTTTGGATTGAAATGTAAACACTAGAACCCAAATTTATAAGGTAGCACAATTCCATATAAGTATAGCAGGGGTGGGCTCTAATTTACTTTGCTGCTGGTTCGATTCCTTCCACGCCACATGGGCGCGCCTCGTGCGCAGTGCTGAAAAATCCAGAAAAAAAAATAAAAAGCCAAAAACAACATGCCGACTGCATGCACAGTGCCAGAAACTCGGCTTCTGCGCATGCTCAGAAGAAAAAGAAATTAAAAAATAAATTTAAAAAATCGAATTTCTTTTTTAAAAAAGATGGCGGCACCCACACACCGGCACCGACCGAACCAGGTCGGTGACATCATCGTGACATCACCAGCGGGTTGCTACCGGTTCAGGTGAACCGGTCCAAACCGGGAGGAACCCACCCCTGACGAATAGACCTGTAATTGAAAAATGGTTTCCAAATAATACCAAATTGTACATCAGAATTATTTGTTAGTTATTCTAGACATCAAAGCATATTCCCACAGTTTAATTAACCATTCTTCCATAAAGGGCAACAGAGATCTTTTCTAGTAAAAAGAATATGAAATTCTTGCAGCTATTATAATATCTAATGCCAGTTCAGTATAATTTGAGGGAATGTGTGGTTTGCTGAAATATTGGTTAACAGAAGCATATCAGGTTGAAATGGAATTATGAACTTTAAAGATGTCTTCCATTTTATGAAGAATTATTACATTGTTCCTCTCTATACTGTTTCTCTAAATCTTTCCTCATTGGATGCCAAGAACTGGACCCTGTATTCAAAATAGGGCCTGACCAGTGCAGAGTATAATATTAGAATTCCTTCATGTGCTTTGGAAACTCTATTCCAAAAATTACATTTCACTTTTTAACTGCTATATGATATTTTTAACATGTAATTCAACTTGCTGCCAAGCTACACTTTTAAGATCCCTTTTAAACATATTATGTTCAGGGCAAAAATGTGCCTACTGTAGGATTTCAGAGCCTATAATGCATACCTTTAATTCTTTATGGCCAAGCTGGTTGTGAATAATAAGACCTGAAATCCAGCACCTCTGGAGGGGCGCTTGATTGTTTGAATTCAAACTTGTTTAACTGAGCATAAGATAAAAGAAGCTTGCCAAGCTAGAACATACGGCTTTCTTGACAGAATGTTTGATTTGAAATTATCTCTGCAAATGTGTAAGTGGACATTTGCTGGAGATAGAAACGTGGAAATGTCTAAATAGATGCCTCAAGTATGATAACAGGGTTTTGTTATTATTATTATTATTTTTAAACAAGCCTGTGACCCTTGCATTGGGGTAGAGTCAGGGCGACTGAATGAAGCTGAGCATTTACTGGCCAGATGCCCTTCCTGACACCTAAACAGAGTTCACAGCAGATATTTTCTCATTGCACCAAGAGAGAAAAATATTTGCCGCTACCTAGGATCAAACACACAGTCTCCTAATTGCGAAGTGAGAGCTCCATCTCTAGGCAATCACACTGCTCTAGGGGTTTTGTTATAAATTTTTCCAAATAAATGATCTTTTTGACACTTCTTTCAAGAAATAAGCTGCATGTTTTTTTCTTTGCAGGATGACCCAGCTCCTCACTAAGAAATTCGAATTGTATCTGTGTTTTACTAGCTAAGCAGTTTCAGGCATCTTTTAGGCCAAGTAAGAAAAATTAAATATTAAATTGATCAATAAAAGGGGACTTGTTACAATGCTTCAAATTAATTTACCATTACACATGGGAGATGGACATACATATGTATGATTACATACATATCTGTAAATTGCATTCATAAATATATATATATATATATGGGAAATTTTAACTCTGCAAAGTGACCTACACTATCCTCCAAATGGATAAATATTATTTGCCTCTGTTATGAAAGGAAGTAATCTTAAAGTTCAAATGTTTCTCTTTCCTTTGTTTCTCTTCCCAAACACAGCTTATTTTTGTTCTCTTTGTTTTTGCCTGTATGTCATCCTGAGTCATTGTGAGAGAATGGCTATATAAATCAAATGAAAACAAATCAAATCAAATAAATAATGGGACCCACGCCAATTGTTTAGCCCAGGAAGATCATTGCATTTTGTTCAATCTACAATAAATAAACAATGAGTCAGGCAGACAAATGGAACACAAATAATACCCTGGTTGGAAAGCTGAGCAATCATTTTTGTTTTGATTTTGTGCATTTTATTTTGCAAATGGCTTTGAGCTGGTCCCCCCGGAGCATTCTGTAAACACTTTATTTAGAGCCATAAAATAAATCCTTGCAGAAGAAAAAAAAAGGGTGGGAGGGTATAACCCCACAGAGCTTGCAAAACGCAAACTTGTGCTATGAATAATGTGAGTTATAGCTACAGCTTTGCGATCACCATCTTTAAAACTAACTCTTCTCTGAATCAAAAGTCATAAAGAAGACAAACTGAGGGAGGGGAGCAGCAGAAAGAAAGGCGTAGCAATAGGGAGTCATCAAGAGAAAGGAAGTATTTTCGAACCTGCTGATAGGGATTGTAAGAAGAGTCACTGCAGATGACAGATGTCATTTTCAGAGCAAGCATGTGCATTTGGGGAAAATGAAACACTTCAGGAACTGTTCAGGAATTGCTTCAGTGTGGAGCGTACCTTTCACACAGCATCTTCTCTGGTTTTCTTAAAAAGGTATTTTACTGCAGTGATCAAGCAGAAGTTAGGTGATGTGCAGAAAGAGAGATTTCAGATTTCAGGTAGAGATTTCATAAAAGTGGGGATGGGAATCTGAGGTAAAGAACAGATTGAAAGAGAGAAGAAAACCTTGGAGTAAACCCTGAAATTGATGGAGGAGAGGGAGAGCAAAAAGGGAGACTGCCTGCCCGCTATCGGTTTACATTTCTAGCAAGAGTAGGAACAAGTGGGAAGTGCTTTCATATTATTCTTTCTGAGCTATGGAAAAATGAAGAGAGAAATCTCTGCAAATGAACTGCTTATAATTCTAGTGAGAGCAATCTGTCATTCCCACTAGCATTTTCCCAGCCCTATAATCTCATTAGGACAAAAAACAAGGGAGAAGCAATAATCTCTTTACCACCATCATGGTGCTCCCAGTAAAATCCCACTAGGCCAATGACGTCCTTGTTCACAACCAAGTTTATCATCCTTGATTGGAGAGAACCAAGTTTTTCATTAAAGTAATGTTGCAGCCATTTGCTATGACAATATACTGGGGGTGTGTGTGTGTGTGGGTGTATTTGCAAGCCTTCGTTCAGCCTGTTGAGGAAAGACTATAGGACTTGTCAGAATGGACAATCAGAAGACTGTCAGAGTAGTCCTCCATTTAGAACTGGTTACTTAGTGACTGTTCAGACTTATGATGCACCTCCCCAGGAGTACTTAAGACCTGGTTCTGAAGTTCCCAAAGCTACCCCTCCAAGTCACGTGGACTGCATTTTGGGTCCTCAGCAACTAGAGATGCGAAATGATGCCATAATGTCAGATGCTTCCAGAAACATGCTACTAGTTGAGTTCTGGTACTGAAGAGTCAGGAGGCAAGTTGAGTGACAACAGCTCTTTTTTATTAGGTAAAGTGAGAACTCCAGCAAAAGCCCAGCCGGTGGCTCCTGTTTAAATAGGGAGCTCCGGCTGGGAAGAACCAATCATTGCTTAGCAGTCTCTGCTCAATAGAACGGACCTGATTGTAAACTGCCAAGCTAGTATGTAAATCTCAGGCACAACATCTAACCAATCAGCGGTTAGCAGTCACCGTCAATAGAGCGGACCGGGTTGTAAACTGCCAAGCTAATATGTAAATCTCAAGACACAACACTGCTGTTTATATAAAAAGATTGGACTTTTTATTTTGGATTGAGGTCAACACACTCCCCAAGTTTCCTATGAATCTGTGAGATTTGCAAGTAGGAGGGTCGGGTTTCCCACTGGCAAAACTCCCATTTCATTCTGCCCCCTGACTCTGCGGACTTCTCTCCTGTAGCCAAAGTGCCATGGTGCCTTGCCAACATCCCCTTAGTCTGTTGCTGGTTTATAGGGTTTTTTAAAAGCATTTTTTAAAGTTCTTGTTGCAAAAAGCTGGAAGGGGACTCCGTTTTGCTGCTATTATTTGTGCTCTCATTGACCAGAAACACAGGAGTATAGATTTCCAGCAGTGGGACCATAACTAGCCGGCAGCCAGGGTGGAGAGCCCATAGTCTGAAAGAGAAAAAAAACGGGTAGCTGTTGGTTCATTAATAGTACTTTGTTCCTAGCCACAATTTTATCTTTGCTCCAATATTAGAAGGGGAGCCCCCCAAGAACTGAAGACGTTAAGAAACAGGAGGACAGAGAGTTGCCAGACTATATACTGTATGAAGCAAACAACACTCTGGAGGGAAAAAATCAATTAAAACATGGAATTCTCAGTTTTAAATCCTCATTCAGCCATGAATGTTTTCTTGGGCCTAGGTAGTTGATATAGGGGTAATCATGTGTACTGCCTGCAACTACTAAAAAGAAGAACAAGATAATAATTTAAAACTTTACAATACAATCTTAAAATTTTAAAATAAATTAAACAAACAAACAAACAAACAAATAAATAATCAGGGATGCATGCAGGCAGCAGCAAAAAGCACCTTTATATATTTTTTCTGGCCACTAATGCAAAGTTTTCCTTAATCAAGCCAACCATAAGTTTTGTTTTCAAAACCTGGCTTGGCTGTAAACTTGGTACAGCAGCTCTCCTCCTTCGGTAAGTTAGAATGTGACATTCCAGACATTAATCTCATGACAATGTGTGAACATGTGGAAGGGAAAGTATACGCAACTGTCATTTGAAGCTCATTATGTAAGATCAGCAGCATGTTTAATTTGTTGTACTCAATTTAATTCTCAGCAGGAAAAGTACTGAAGGAAGTATCAGTGGAATCTGCGAGCCAAACAAGATGCTCAAGAAAAGAAGGCAGATAAGTATGCCTGTTTATAAGGTATGCCTCTTTAGGAGGAAGCCAGGAAGCCTATCTAAAGCTATGGACCACTTCTTAAGGCTTCTTCTTAGAAAACTGAGGTCATTATTTGCTAAATGTCTCTCCATCACCCTGTGGTCTCACTGATACCTTTTAGTATTTTTCTTTGGAATCTAAAACTCAGAGGGGGCTGCACGCCACTGGAAGGCTAATTCTGTGGTGGAAGGTATTCACACACAACTTTAATTACCTGCATTTCATCCCTGAGAATTTCCTAAAGCATTTTATCCTTTGAAAATGAATTCCAAAGACTATTTTCCTTATCAGGTGGAGTAAAAGTGTCTTAAATACATTTGTCTAGACATTTAGATAATTGAACTAATTCTATTACTGATGTTTCACTCATTCATATTAATCTTAATGATTACAACCCCCTTCTCCTGGCTCTACTCAACTGAAAGGTGTTCTTCCAGTTTGTACTGTAGATGCACAATGTTGTGAATAAGCAGCACAATGAACTCCAGGAAAGCTAATGGTTTCTCTATATTTTTCTTTTTGTTATGCCTTGTCTTATAATGTAAGCTATTTATATCATCCCCACAGATGGGATTCTGTTAAGTTCCGGAAATAAAGCAACTGACACCCACCTACTGCTCCTAATTGTTTTACTATTTTAACCTATCAAGGTAGAAATTGGTTATTAACATTTTAAAATTGGATATGCAGTATAATAGCACTAAAAAGTGAAACACAATAGTATACCATTATGAGAAAGATAAGTGTATCTTCATATTGATTCATATTGACGTATATTCATCTGCAAACACAGCTAAGGCATTATTTTCTCAAATGAACCCTGTGGAATAAGACATCTTATGTTATATAAACAGTTTTGATTTTCATTTCTGCAAAAAATGAATTTTGCTGTGGATGCTGATTTTATTTATAAGGACAAAAGATGGAATTACATGTAATGCCATTTGAAATATATCTGTAATAGAAGGTCTTAAAACTATGATGAACCTTTACAATAACAACCTAGTTGTTTAGTTTGTATGTCTAGTTTAATGAAAAGGACTAGGGGAGACATGATAGCAGTGTTCCAATATCTCAGGGGCTGCCACAAAGAAGAGGGAGTCAAGCTATTCTCCAAAGCACCTGAGGGCAGGAAAAGAAGCAATGGGTGGAAACTAATCAAAGAGAGAAGCAACTTAGAATTAAGGAGAAATTTCCTGACAGAACAATTAATCAGTGGAACAACTTTCCTTCAGAAGTTGTGAATGCTCCAACACTGGAAGTTTTAAAGAAGATGTTGGATAACCATTTGTCTGAAGTGGTGTAGGGTTTCCTGCCTAAGCAGGGGGTTGGTCTAGAAGACCTCCAAGGTCCCTTCCAACTCTTCTATTCTATTCTGTTCTGTTCTGTTCTGTTCTATTCTAACCTCAAGTGCATTTTGTGAATAGTTAACATTATTAATTTTTCCTTACTTTTCTGACTTACATAAGTAAATGCCAACAATGCAGTAGACATAAATGGTCTGGAAGAAATAGCCACTGTTTCTGTGGAACTTATTCTTGTGTAAAGATATACATAACTACACTCTCAGGCTGCAAGCATACCCTTACATACCTAAAGTTAAGTCTGAATTTTCACACAGGGACTTTTCTTTAGCAAAATAATGCACATGTAGAACAATTCTATTAAGAGAATATCAGTCCTGACAACCAAAGGGTGTGGGTGGGATTGTCAAAATCGCACTTGTGACCACATGTACAAAGCCTTTCTTACATGTGTCATACAACACATAAAAATGATGTGGGGTCTGATTGGACAGATGAAGCTACTGTGTTGACTTTTTTGAGCTGAACTTCCCAACATCGTTCTTGCTACCAACATTTCCATTTTGGATATTCACACTTGCCTTGGAGTTTACCAGATCTTCAGTTTCAGTGCCCTGGAAGCTCAAAAGCCTGAAAAAGGTAGAGTCAATGTTTTGAGTGAGCATTAATTTTGGAAATATTTGGTGCCATCAGTGCAAAGTGCATTACCTGCATCAGTGAAATAAAACTTTATGGTTCCATGGAGCAACCTGAAGTTAAACTGATCATTGACTGAATTATGTAGCATCAAGTTATGTTAACTCTCAGCAACTACATAGATTTTCTCCATGATAATCTGTCTCTAACCCGGTCTCCCAATGGTGCACCCATCTCCACTGTAACTGAGTCCATCCACCCTGTTGCTGGTTGTCCTTTTCTTCTCTCCCCTCCTGCCTTTCCCAGCATTAGCACCTTCTCCATAGAGAGATGGGTCTTCAGATAATATGTCTGAAGCAGGATAATTTGAGCCCGGTTATTTGTGCTTCAAATGAGAACTCTTGAGTAGATTTGTTTAACGATCCATTTGGGTTTTTTTTTCCTTGCCAGGCTACTTATGATATTCTCGTGAGTCTTTTCAACAACAAAGATCTACTAAGTCCCCCGCAGTGTGCAAAAATCCTAAAAACAAAGCCCTGAAAAAAGTCACTTTTAAGTATAAGGGTCTTTCTGACCTAAATTACTGCTGTAATGCTAGAGATGGAGTGGCTTTGACAAGCTTGTGCAAATCTAAAGAATTCAAATTGAACACTGACATTTTTTGTCATTCAGGCAGTCTGATGTCCTTCCCCACTCCCCCTGAAATGCAGCAATGAGTGATAGCATGAGCTTAAATGGAGAGATAGTACACCTCTGAACCAGTGGTGGGATTCAAAAAAAGTTACTACCGGTTCTGTGGGTGTGGCTTGGTGGGCGTGGCAGGGGAAGGATCAGGGGTGGGTTCTAATTTACCTCGCTGCCGGTTCGCTTCCTCCCATGCCACGTGGCTATGTGCATGCTTGGTGCGCATGCGTAGTGCCAAAAATCCCAAATAAAATTTTAAAAAGCCGAAAACAAGATGGCGATGCATGCGCAGTGCCAGAAACTCAGCTTCTGTGCATGCGCAGAAGAAAAAAAATCAGAAAAAAATTCAAAAAAAAAATCAAAAAAATTCAAAAAAAAATTCAAAAAAAGATGGCGGCATCCACAGACCGGCAACCACAGAACTGGTTCCGTGATGTCACCGTGACATCACCAGCAGTTTGCTACTGGTTCTATAGAACCGGTGCGAACCAGGAGGAACCCACCTCTGCTCTGAACATGCGAACTCTGAATAAAATAAATTCTACTGTGAATTGCAATCTTGTTTTTCTTCCTAGGAGACTTCTTACTTACAACAGGCTCGGAGATACATTATTAAATGGCTTGCACTGCCTGCTCCAAGTCCAAGGAGATGTTCCCAGTCCAAAATGAATGTAAATAATGAATGTAAATGAACAGCACCATCTTGTAAAGGCTTACTTAGCAGTAGGTCTTGGTATATATTCAGTAGGGATAGCTTATAAATAATTATCCATAATATTGCAGCTAGAAAACTAAATTATTTTTCAAAGAGAGTTTTCTGAAATATAAGCAAAAGTATAAATGAAGTTAGAAATATGAACAGAAACTAGCAACGTAATTTAGCACTTTGAGAGCATTTTTAATGAGTTGCGATACTTCAAATAAATTATTAGTTCAGTAATTTAAGAATTGCCTTTGCTCTTCTTATATTCAGCTCTTCAGCCACCGAGACAAGGTGGCTGTGTCCTTTGGAGCCAAGTGGAGTCTAGAGATATTCCCTATTTCCCAATGGATCAGTACAATGTCATTGGGAAATGATGTGATGGTCTTCCAAGCTAAGGCAATAAGATACCAATTATCTAGTCAGTGTGCCAATCAAATGATCTAGCATAAATTTTAGCTTATGGAGAAAATGCCCTTCTGCTTTTCCTATAAGCCAGTCAAACAGACTGATAGTATGGATAGTAGGACTCCAGTTGTCTGTGCTTGGCTCCCAAATCACCTACTGCATTTGTATCAGCCTTACTAGGTAAACCAGAGCAGGAAATCAACTTTACTGGAAAGCTAAAATTATTTTATTAAGATTGGTTATACAGTGACATCCTGGTACTCAACCTTAATTGGTTTGGGGATGTATGATGAGTACCAAAAATAGCAATAGGTATTTACCGCTTCACAGCCCTCTCTAAGCGGCTTACAGAGTCAGCATATTGCCCCCAACAATCTGGGTCCTCATTTTACCCACCTCGGAAGGATGGAAGGCTGAGTCAACCTTGAGCCTGGTGAGATTCGAACTGCCAAATTGCAGTCAGCAGAAGTAGTCTGCAGTACTGCATTCTAACCACTGCGCCACTTGTTGGAAACTGAAAGTGAAGTCTTGGAACAAGGAAAAAAAAGAACCCATACATTTGGTCAGAATCCATGGTCCTTAGGGAAGCCAGATTTAATACCTCTTTTCATAATACTGTCATTTTCCTTCATGTAATAGAATACAAAATTTGCATGGCTTCGGATTTCCTATCACACAGATATAGTTTTGGGACAGCATTTTGTACCTTTGAAATGCATACGCTGTATGTCTTTGCATATTTAAAGAGTTACAGAGCAAAATCCAAAGGAGGAATATGTATGCATTGCAAAATGTTTGAATTGTTTGAAGTGTTCATTGTAACTAATTGCATGACTGAATTGGATTATCCTTTCACGTGTGATAAAAATGCTAATTACCATTTCCCTTCTACTTGTTGTTCCTTTATGATTTTCATTAGAACTGAACAGCTACATGGAAATAAAAGAGGTAATAAACCTTCAAAATTTTGGCCCGGCGTTTGAGAAAGCAGTATTTGGGAGTCCTTTCAGTTGTTTTCCAGATTGCCTTGGTTGAATCTACATGTAAACGAATATTTTTTCTCTCTCTCCCAAAAATTCTCGAAAGCAATTTTAACACCCCCCAAACCTATTTCTTCTTCCTCACTTTTAGTAGCAAGCTATTACTCCATTTTCCCAGATGTAGGTTTCTGTAATACTTGGAGATCCCTGGGCAGATTTATTGCTACTGTGTGCATTCAATCATCATTAGTTGCTGGATAAGATGCTTGCAAAACTGAAGCAAGCACCATTACTTCCCAGAGACATTACACCAAAGGTTTTTGCTAACCAAATAAGATTCTACGGTTTGAGATATACATATGGGTTTTATTTAAATTGAATCTGGCAGGATCATTTACTGTTCCTTATCAGTGTAGTGGGGAAAGCATTATTTCTAGAATTAAGTGAGGATGTCCCTGAACAAGCAGCCAGAGTGGTTTATTGCTATTAAAAGCAAGCAAACTCTGCAATTTTATCCCAAAGAACTGGACAGGGGGGGAAAAACTTCTTCTTTCATACATGTTGATATATGAGTTAATATCCTTTATTTTCTTAGTTAAATATAGCAGGAGAGTCAAAAATCAGAAATCAGGTAGAACCATTTCAGACTCAGAAATGTTATTAACAGGCATAAACCTTCATGAGCTACAGCTCACTTCATGAGATGAGAAGCTCAGAGACAACGTTTTATGAATGCCAGTTTAGTCTGCAGAATATACAGTTAGAAGGTAATATGATCTCCACTCCCAGACACCTGAGGAGTTATTGTATAAATGATGGAACACATTTATTTTCTTTGGTTTCCATTTGTCTTGGACTACATCCTCTATGCATTTTCACTATTGTCTATGCTAATTGAGATTAATAGACTCTATAGTCCATAACTGTTCAATACCACTAGGAGGGCTACATTGCTCCAGAAGGATCTGCAAAACAGGCCTACATTAGACAGAAGGAAACCTCAACTAAAGACTAACTGTCAAGCACCAGGGAAACCAGAAGATCCAGACAGTTCAAAAGAGTATAAAGATTTATTGCAATCTTGAGCGCTCATCAAGAATCTGGACTACTAAGGGACAAAGCAAATTGGCAGTAGATAAGAGTCAAAGGAATTCAAGGTGGACTGGACTTAGATCTCTTATGTGTGTGAAGGGACTCATGACTGATGATGTGCTTGACCCTACCCTCCACCTCAGCCTGGTCATTTCCTATACTTTCCTTCCTTACGGCATGAGCTATTCAGCTGTAGAAACTGCATTGACCAATTGCAATAGCAATAGACTTATGTACTGCTCCATAATGTTTTACAGCCTTCTCTAAGCAGTTTACAGAGTCAGCATATTGCCCCCAACAATCTGGGTCCTCATTTTACTGACCTTGGAAGGATGGAAGGCTGAGTCAACCTTGAGTCGGTGAGAATCGAACTCCTGGAGTGAGCAGTGAGTTAGCCTGCAATACTGCATTCTAACCACTGCGCCACCAGGGCTCTGGTTCGCAAGGGTTAGAAAACACTGTGTATTATACTATTTTTCTGGCTACCAACTGTTCTTATTATCCAGCATTTATTTATTGATTTGTTAAATTTATTTGCTACCCATCTCGCCATGGAGCTACTCTGGCAGCTTACAACAATAAAATGAAAAATGTGACAAAAATGAAAACAACAATGGCAAAAGGGTAAAACAATCAAAATAAACAATGGAAGTACATTGATATGAAATTAAAGAAGATACGTGGAGGAGGAGCAGGAAGTGCAGGGGGGACAGCTAATTAGATCTGTAGCCACCTCCAGGGATGTACCTCCCCCTATTGGGTCCCCCAAATCAATTGGCAGAGCCAGGTCTTCAGGCCCTTGTGGCAGGATAGGAGGGTATTGTGTAGGATATATAAATGCAATCCTTACTTTCAGATAATTTTAGCAGGTAAGCAAACACTTGTGTGCTCCTGAAATCAATTGAGATATTAAAGACACTGCTTGAAAGGTGTGAAAATCCGATTTGCACCTTTTCTTCTTTGATGACAGTTTTCACAAGTATAAGCAGGTGCAATTGTTTGTTTTCCATACCTTCAGCAACCAGATTGCAACGATGAAACACAGGACCTAATTATTCATTACACAGCCCTTTTACAGAATATCGTATACATAACTGGGTCAGTGGGGGAAGGGATTTATGTCTCGTGAGAATCTTGAAAAAGAGGTCAACAAACCTCCAGGCTTTCACTGGAGTTAAACAAACTCAACCCATTCTGTTGAATCAGAAGCTATACAGTATAATTGATACGAGGGTGAGTCAAAACGTAATGCCATTTTTTTTAGCACAGGTATAATTACCAACACAGGAACATGTAGCATACATCAAAATGAAGCTGGTCCTCTGTGGATCACATCCCTACTTCTCAACGTAGTCACCGTTTTTCTCAATAGCAATGTTCCACCTTTGAATGAGCGCATGTATCCCTGCCTCGTAAAATTTTGTTGACTGTTCTTTGAGCCACTTCTTCACTGCAGTTTTCACTTCCTCATCACTGGAATAATGTTTGCCTCTCAAACCCTCTTTCATGGGGCCGAAGAGATGATAGTCTGAAGGCGCTAAATCTAGTGAGTATGGAGGATTATTATTCCAGTGACGAGGAAGTGAAAACTGCAGTGAAGAAGTGGCTCAAAGAACAGTCAACAAAATTTTACGAGGCAGGGATACATGCTCTCATTCGAAGGTGGAGCATTGCTATTGAGAGAAACGGTGACTATGTTGAGAAGTAGGGATGTGATCCACAGAGGAATAGCTTCATTTTGATGTATGCTACACGTTCCTGTGTTGGTAATTATACCTGTCCTAAAAAAAATGGCATTACCTTTTGACTCACTCTCGTATATGTAGCCCTTCCATTAAAAAAAAATAGAAAGAACTGGTTGAAAAAAATCGAACCTTTTCATTATAGGGCTCACCCCCAAAATTTGGCAGCACAAGACACACTTTTTTGACTTGATGAATTTATTTATTTATTCATTTATTACATCCATTTACATGGTCAACTGTCTTGCAGAAGCAATTGGGGACAGCTAGAAACATTTTAAAACAATATACAGCTAGTTCTTGACTTACATTCGTTTAGTGACTGTTCCGAAGTTGCGACATAACTGAGAAAAGCGACTGTCACTTTTTGGGTTTTCACACTTACCACCATTACAGCATCCCCATAGTCACATGATCAAAATTCAGACACGTGGCAACTGATTCATACCTACGACAGTTGCAGTGTCCTGGGTTCATGTGATCACCTTTTGCAACCTTCCAACAAACAAAGTCAATGGGGAAACCAGATTCACTTAACCACCTTGCAATCCATTTAACACATGCAGTGATTCACTTAACAAACTGTGGCAAGAAAAGTCATAAAATGGGGCAAAACTCTCTTAACAAATGTTTCACTTAGCAGCAGAAATGTTGGCCTCAATTGTGGTCGTAAGATGAGGATTACCTGTAAAAGCCAATATCAATAAAACATTTAAAAAAACCCTTCTACAATTATAGTTGAGAACCAACCCAATAAGCACTCAGCAATACAATAACCCCGAATGGACTTGCCATGGCTGAAGCAAGACTAGTGTTTTCCCCTAGCCAGAGAATGTAGCAGTAATGTCATAAACCCTTGTCAATACTGTCCAGGCAATGGTTTACGTCCATCTCATGCATGGAAATTCTTGGCCTCTGTTGACACACAACAGTGTCATGAGCACAATTAGTATGACACATAACCATCTAAAATCCAGTCACTTTTGAATAGAATAGAATAGAATAGAATAGAATAGAATAGAATAGAATAGAATAGAATAGAATAGAATAGAATAGAATAGAATAGAATAGAATAGAACAGAACAGAACAGAATAGAATTCTTTATTGACCAAGTGTGATTGGACACACAAGGAATTTGTCTTTGGTGCATATGCTCTCAGTGTACATAAAAGAGAAGATACATTTGTCAAGAATCATGAGGTACAACACAATGCTAGTCATAGGGTACAAATAAGCAATCAGGAAACAATAAATATTAATATAAATTGTAAGGATACAAGCAACAAGTTACAGTCATACAGTCGTAAGTGGAAGGAGATGAGTGATAGGAACGATGGGAAGACTAATAGTAATAATAATGCAGCCTTAGTGAATAGTTTGACAATGGTGAGGGAATTATTTGTTTAGCAGAGTGATGGCTTTCGGGAAAAAACTGTTCTTGTATCTAGTTGTCTTGGTGTGCAGTGCTTTATAGCGCCTTTTTGAGGGTAGGAGTTGAAATAATTTATGTCCAGGATTTGAGGGGTCTGTAAATATTTTCATATTTTGGAGCTAGGAAGGGGCATTCTTCACACTACTACTGGGTAATTTGATTTAGTAAGTGCCTTATAAGGGCAATACACACCCAGGATAAAGGACAATTAATGCTATAGCATACTGTGAATGGATATGGCTCTCCCTCAGTCAAACTGCTTGTAGACATTCCTCTTTCAAGCATTTGCAACCCACAGTATCTCCAAAGAGGGAGGGAGGACCAGCAAAACCTCTCATGCCTAAGCTCTAAAAATATTCACATTTACTCCCACGGGCTCCCAAATGAGCATAAACACCGACACGTTGGAGCCTGCTGCCTTGCTGTCCAGGGTCTGACACTCCTTGCTGGATGTTGTTGGTTATATAGTGTCATAGAAGTTAGAAAAGACCCCACCCCGCCTTAGGGAAAGAATCCACATTCAAGTATCTCAAACAGGCAGCTTCTACTTAAATACATTGGACAAAAGCTAGCCTATCATCTGTCTGTGTTATGGCATATGCAACACTGGTTTCACTCTTCAGATTCCCCCCCACCCACCCAGGTATCCATTTTAGAATGCTTCTCCACACAATTTCTTCTCCTTATCTTTTGTCCCAGGGAGAAAACCATGTGAAAGTCTTGTTTTCCTTGCATGGTGTGCCATCCTTTTCCTTCTTGGAACACCAGCCTGGGAAGAATAACAGCTTATCTTCTGCCTACCAGAGGTGTGTGAGGAGGAGCAGAAGAAAATGCATGAAGCTAGCCAGGGACTGAGGATGCCACTGTGTGGGGAAACTGGAGGAGAAGGCAGTTGTTGGCAGGTAGGGTGAACAGGCAGCCAAAGTGAGTGGGAGAGGTTGTGTGAACTGGGGCTTGGAATGCTGCCAGTCCTGCTTCCCCCCCCCCCTTTTCCTTTTCCTTCCATACTGTTTGCTGTCTGCCTGATTCAATGCACAAGGGGACTGGCGATATCATGAAACTGGGTCAAAACTTTCCTGGCACCGGATCTTATGGATAGCAGACATTTCCTGGAAGAAGTGGACAGGGGTTCTTTTCCCAAAATGATTTTTTTGATCCAGTGTGTAGCCTGCGCCTGAAGGGACATTTGACTGGGTTACTGGCTGCCTGGCTTAAAGATGTGGTGAGAGCTGTCCCAGAATGTGATCGCCAGTTTTCCAGATAAAAGCATATTTGAAAATAGGGTAAGAGTTGAACAGAAAAACAGCAGGGAAAGGGAAAGACTTTTAGGGGTTTTTCCCCACCACTTTTCTGTTTCCAAATTACTTTCCCGCCCTGCTAGATTCAAACATCTGATTGAGTCATGCCTGAAAGTGCATAGTAAGAAAAATGGAGTAGCAGCTGGTGACAATTTCCATTGGTGACAATATGTTAAGAAAAGGATTAAGCAGCTTTCCTCTCTTCCAAATCCCCACTAAATTCACTCTTGATGTTGCTTTTGCCTAGAGAAAAAGAACTGCCAAACTTTTGTTACACAATATAAATACATGTAGATTCCATCTTACAAAAATTCCGTTTTGCCAACATACATTTTGGGTATGGCAGAATCTGAGTGATTCTGAACAGAATTTTTTTTTCTGTGAAAAATCTTGGATTTACATTAATATCAGAGGGCACCAGAATTCTAACTCTGATATTTAATTTCTGAGGGCTCAGGCACACACAGCAATGGCCATTGATAGCACAATGAATGTGTGATAAATGAACATTAATACATATACATTGGCCCATTGGCCAATTTCCCCCTTTCTACAATTGTATCCACTTCATATGACATTTCTGCCTGATGAGGAAGCAAACCAATGACTTGGGAAGCCATGGAATCTTTGGGGCAGCTTATAAAAACCATAATAAATAAATACTTTTTTAGCCATACAGCATGAAAATTATTCAAAATAGAGTTGGATCCTGGGAACCCTGGAAATTCCTACCCTTTTTTTTTCCTGGGGAGACACCTGTTCAACCACCTGCTGAAAATTTCCCCTTTTCACTGAGTTTCTTTAAAAGGCTCAAACAGTGAAGATGACATAAAACCTGGGTACAGGACCAAGGAAATGCTAGTCTATGTGTCCGCAGTAACTATGTGTCCGCTGCAGTAACAGTGCAGGCTGGTGCCCATCAAATATATTGCAGCCTCTAAAATTTCTAGACCTCACAACAATTGGCTGTCTGGGAATTCTAAGTTTCATAGTCCCAGTTTATCTAAATGGAAACAAGTTGAGAACAGCTATTGTAAAAGGACAAGGGAACATCTGGACTCAAGTTTTGATGACTAATAGAGCTTTTATCTGGAGCATGAGTCAAAAAGAACATCTCTGGATGTAGAGATGTAGAAATATTTTGACTTTGCTCAATAGGGTTAGGACATAATACTTACTGGATTTTCCCCCTTTTTTTCTTGATGACAGTTTCTAATTTAAAACAATTTGCATGGGAGATTAAATTGTTCCATTGCTTCTTCTATTGCTATACATAACAGCCTAAATCCCAGGCACAGTTTTTGATAGAAAGTGATATTGTTGGCCTTGGTTAAACAACCGGATTCCTAAGTCTCAACATGTGGTGGTAGGACAATGTGAAAGGGAGGAGCTGAAGTGGATTTAATAAAATCCTGCAAGAAACATTAATTGCTATGACAACAGAGAAAAATATACAAAACTTAAATTAGAAAAACAATAAAGGCAGAACTGCAGTGCTTTAGTTACACAAATTAAAGAAAGAAAGAAAGATCCAAATTATAGCTTTTTATCCAAGGGAATTATTTATTTATTTATTTATTTATTTATTTATTTATTTATTTATTTATTTATTTATTTATTTATTTATTTATTTATTTATTTATTTATTTATTTATTTATTTATTTATTTTAGTTGTCAACAAGTGCAAGAAACAGAACACATTAAAAAATGGCACAAATAAATGGATATAAAGAAGCAAAACATAGCCATAAACACATAAAATGAGTACATACAAATGGGTACAGTAGGACAGGGACAGTAGGCACGCTGGTGTGCTTATGCACGCCCCCTTAGGGACCTCTTAAGAAACGTGTAAGGTCCACGGTAGACAGTTTAAATTAAAATATATGGGGGTTAGAGAAACTAACAACAGGATCAGGTAAAGTGTTCCAGACATTTACTACTCTATTGCAGAAGTCGTATTTTCTGCAATCAAGATTAGAGCGGAATACATTTAGTTTGTATCTATTGATAGCCCTAGTGTTATTGCGGTTGAAATTAAAGTAGTCGTTAACAGGTAGGATGTTAAGGTAGATGATCTTGTGTACTAAGCTTAGGTCAGAACGTAGCCGGCGTAGTTCAAGGTTATGCAGGCCTAAAATTTCAAGTCTACTGGAATAAGGAATTTTATTGCGAGCAGAGGAGTTGAATACTCTTCTTGTAAAATACCTCTGGACCCTCTCTAATGTATTAATGTCCGAAATACAGTGTGGGTTCCAGGCAGGTGAGCAGTATTCAAGGATAGGTCTGGCAAAGGTTTTGTATACCCTAGTTAGAAGTATAATGTTACCAGAGAGAAAACTTCGTAAAATAAGGTTGACAACTCTTAATGCCTTTTTAGCAATGTTGTTAGTGAGCTCTGGGGCTTAGATCTTTTGAAATGAGTACGCCAAGGTCCTTATATATATCTTTTGATGGTGTTTTGGAATGTTACAAGGTGAGAAAGGGTGATAATATGATTTTTTAGCTATTCTGCACTGAAACTGATTCTATACTGAATAAACTTACAATTGGCCCTTACACTTAGGGCTGTCACAGCATCCCCATGGCCATATGACCACATGATCAAAATTCATACACATCTCAAAAAGTGGCTGCATCATGCTGGGGTTATGTGACTGCCATTTGCAACCTTCTCAGAGAGCTTCCGACAAGCAAAGTCAATGGAGGAAGTTGGATTCACTTAACAACCATGGGAGTCGCTTAACAATCATGGCCCAAAGTCGTAAAACTGAGCACAACTCACTTAACGATTGCATTGTTTAGCCATGAAATTTCTAGTCACGGTTTTGGTCATAAGTCAAGGACTACCCATAATTTGAAAAAAAGTACCACAGGATGAGTTCTCTTGCAATGAGTTATCTTATCATTCTTACTTGAAATTTAATAGGGGATACTAAATATAGTTAGATAGATGTCCTATGCTATATAGGTAGTCCTCAGCTTACAACCATTCATTTAGCAACTGTCTGCAGTTGCAATAGCACTGAAAAAAGTGACTTACGACCAGCCTGTATTCTGGGTGACATGGTTACCATTTGCAACCTTCCCAACCAGCTTCCAACAGCAAAATCAATGGGGAAAGCTGGATTCATTTAATAACTGCATGATTCACTTAACAACTATGGCAAAATGGTTATAAAATCAGACACAACTCATTTAACAATAATCTCACTTAGCAACTGAAATTCTGGTCCTAATTGCGATCATAACTACCTGTAATAAATGACCAAATTCATTTACTTTCAGGTCCTGGTTATTCTTTTTTTCTCTCAGTATGGAGGAAAGTTAGGTTGAGAACCTTAAAGAATTATATCTGATCACATCATGCAATTCTGCTTCCGTGCATGCTCAGTAGCTATAATTAGCCCAAAACACAGCTGAGGAGCTGATCAGCTGTGCTTCAGGCAAAGGAATAAAGGTAAGTATAAACCCAGGGGCGGGCGGGAGAGCCCTTTTTCAAGCAGCAGCCGAGGAAAAATCTTCCAAACAGTAAAAAATTCGGGAAAAAATCCAAACAGACCGAACCGGATCCATGACGCCATTGTGACGTCACCAGTGGGTCGCTACCGGTTCGGGCGATCTGGTCCGAACTGGGAGGAACCCACCCCTGATAATGATTGCATATCTATGCATTATCTTCAGCAAGGCACCACAGAATATACCCTGTTTGAAGGCGTCTGGCAAAGATGAATGTTACCATGTCATCTGGCAGAGTGTTCTGCTGGCTGAGAGTTTGTACAGTCAAGAAGTTCCTCTTGAGTTGTAGCTTGAACTTTCAATTCTTGCAAATACTTCCTTGTAAACCTATTAATTTAACTCTCCTCAAGCCAAAATGTATTAAGTACATGGGGAGTAGGCACATTAGCTGTGTACTCACTTAACAACCACAATTGGGACTGGCATTTCTATCACTGAGTGATGTTGTTGTTAAATGAGACATCACATAACAGCAACTTGCACTTTCAATGCCAGCTTCTTCACTGATGCTGCTTGTCAGAAGCCAGCTGACAAGCAGCATCAGTGAAGGTCACAAATGGCGATCACATGACACAGCACATGGCAACAGTCACAAACACCTGCTCTTTGTAAACCACCCAAATTGTAATCTGTTGGAATACATGTTGAAATGTATGATGTGCAACAACTACAACTACAGTATTCAGCCAGTAGATGGCAGTGTTTATAAATGTTCTAGGTATGATCTATGGCAGGGGTGTCAAACTCGTGTTGTCATGGCGGTGTCACGTGATGTATCGTGACTTTTTTTCCCTTCGCTAAACTGGGCTTGGGCGTAGCCAGCGCATGACACATCCGGCCCACGGGCCGCAAGTTTGACAGCCCTGATCTATGGTATATACTCTATGGTTTTTTTTGTTCTAAGGAGAGTTTCCTGTTACAGTTAAAACAGTTAAGCCGCAAGGCCCAAGGAGATTGTACACTTTGTTTGTTTTGTAGGCTATATATAAACAGAATTCCTAACACAATCATGTGACTGTGGGGATGCAGCAATTATGATCAGTCCTCAATAAGTGATCATAACAGGGGTGAAATGCTACTGGTTCAGCCCAGTTCGAGCGTACCGGTAGTAGCAACCGCCAATGGTTCAGAGAACTGGTAGTGGCGGCCGCGTGAGGCTCCACCCATCCACCCGCCCGAACATCACCATTTTCTTTTTTTTAACCCTCTGCGCATGCACAAAGCCTTCTGCGCATGTGCAGAGGGTGAAAAAGCGAGTACGGCGGAGGCGAAAGGCAAAGCACGCATGCGCAAAGTGCGTGCTTCCGAACCGGTAGGGAAGGTAAGTAGATTTCACCGCTGGATCATAATGTCACTTTTTCAGTACCATTGTAACTTCTAACAGTTGCTAAACAGGGCAGTCACTAACCAAGGACTACCTTTAAAGCCAATATAAATGTATCTTAGCTCTATTCATTTCTTTATTCTGGCTCCACCTACATCTCATTCAAATATCAACCAAGGTTGCATTCCCCTGATTAAATGGTCTTTTTCAAAACTTGATTGACTGTCGTACACACACAGGCAGCTTGCAACAACTGCCTGTTGGCCAGAAGCAAAATTATTGCATAGGGATCATTAATTCAGGTGACAAGCTAGCGATCAGGTTCAAAATGGAAAGCCTGAAGAAGGCCTGTACTTAGCATCAGAACTAAGGAACCAAAAGGTGATTGTAATTATGGATTCATGAAACTGTAAAACAAAGAATATTAAAAAAAATTATAGTTTTGCTTGGGTCAAGACCAGTGCCTAATTACTTTGAAATGAATAAATGTTACCTCTAGAAATACTCCTAATGCTCTTTACCTTTGTAATCATGTAAATCCACTTTTTAAAATAAGAAAAAAATCATGGCATAAACTTTCCATGTTAACTCGTTTTAAAATCTAGCAAGGTGTGTTCATGATTTATTTATATAAAATTGCACAAATGCATGTTTTCCTTACATCCTGGCGGGGATGGATTTAGTTATTAATTTATAACCCCTTCCTCTGCCCCTGAAGCCTGGTTTGATTCCTTACAACAGTCCAGTGTTTCAAAAGGCTATATTTTGATTGTGGAGTTTTCCTCTTTTTTTTCCTTAAGACTGTAAAGAATTAGAAAGTGGTGATATATGAGCTACCTTCTCTGGAATGTCTGTTGCTGAGAGATTTAATGTGTTATTGGAATACACTGAGTTTCCTCAGATTTCAGTGGAAGTACTGTAAATCTGTTAAAAACATTTATTTTTCTGAAATAATGTGGGCATGAAATGAAGAATTGAAATAAATGACTGAGTACCTTGTATAACCCGTTACAATCCAGGGGAAGGAAATCTCCTTTGAACCCCGTAGGTTTCCGTGGGTACATAATGTATGTCTTGTATTTTGAGGGGGGGAAAACTTCAGCTTCTAGTTGTGAAAAATCAGGTCGGAAATCTCTGTTCTAGCCTCTTGGTGGAAGTCACATGTCACAATATTTGCCCCTTGTATTGATCAGGCAGGGCCCAAAGAAAAATATGGTGCCTTGGGACAAAATAAAACAAGCTCCACCCTTTTGCTATGGAACTTGTTTTGCAAAGCTGTAATTCTTTTTTCCTTTATTGCTGCCTTCCACCTTCCTTCCAGTGAAGAGGTTTGAGAACAACAAGCATTTCTGTGAATCTTGCAGCTGAGGTCTTTTTATAGCAGAGGTCTGAAATAGCATATCTGAAATTTATTTTGTGCAGGGTTTTTTTGTAAGCAGACGGATATGCCAGATTTTATTGGGATAACTATAATTAATTATTTTTGGCTTATAATGTACCTCATAAAGATCCTATTCAGCCACAAAGAATGATGAAAAAATCCATTTTAGGCCAAATCAAGGTCAGATAATAGCACCTGAAGCTTTTCGTTAGGTAAGATTTTGAACAAAGGAAAGCGGACAGAGGGAAAAATGTGCGGTTCAAATTATTCAATGTCTTTTATCTTATTTTAAAGTTACTCTCTTGAAATGCAATATGGCAGCTATCTGAAGATGTCAAATTATGCTGTCTGGAATTCTGAGATGCTTCTTTCAATTGCACCTTGGATGGTGTTAAAGGCTGCTGGGATAAGCAAGCAGGTAAGAGAAAAGGGTAGAAATCTTATTAAGCCTTCAGTCAAAACCCAATGAACGAAAAAGGTCTCTGTTAGGAAGTAATCAGAAGGAATCTGAGAAGCTGCATTCTGCCACTGTATCTGCATCATCTCAAGACAAAAATCTCCTCAAAGCCATTTAAGGATCTTAAAATCTAGGTAGACTTATGCAGAAAGAGGCAACCCTTCAGGTATTATGGTCATACAGGTTTTACAATTTCAAAGGTAAAACCCAACTTATTGAAGTGAGTCTGGAAATGGACACAGTTTCAAGACTGAGCAAAATTATTCCATCTGTCTGGTCAGCTGCCATAATTTGTAGTGAATGTAATTTATCCAGCATATCATCTCTCTGCTATTCATTAAATCAAAGTGAGCTGAGGAGCCTGAGAAAAGGTGCTGTTCTTTAAAGAGTTGCATTAATGAAAACTAATAGATTTTTTAAAGCAGATGTATCTTTTTAAAAAAGGCTTCTGCAGAAGGCTGAAAGAAAGAGGGGGGGTCTGCTTTAATGGACAGTAGAGAGGAGCTGTATGTGTATGAGGGTTGCAGTAATTATTCCAAATCATTTGAACATGTGCAAAAGTCTGTTTTTATTGCTTCATTACTCATTTCCCATTCTACCTGGAAACGTATTATCTAATATTGGTGGTTGATTAATGTTTCTTTTCTATTTCTGAAAAGAGTTCAGCTCTCACCCATATCAGTCATTTGACAGTCCATCTGCATATGGACAATAACATGAAATGATGAATTCCTTTAGCTGATAGGTTGTCAGTTGTGATCCTGAGCACATCACTTAGATGCAATTCAGTATGACTTGACATCTATAGTAGGTCAATCTACTATACTTTGGAATATGTTGTTTGTTCCATCTATTCAGGTCTATCAGTTTAGGACCAATTTATCTTCCAATCTGTAGGACGAAGTGAAATTTCATGCCAGAAATGTGACAGCACTTTAAAGAAAGGTCTACCATCATAGTACTACAATGTACTAAATAGACAGGTCCATTATGAAGATGTTGGCTCAATTTCATGGATAGTTCTGGAGGTAATTTCACATATTAACACACATTAAAATTATTCCTTTACACTGAAAGGGTTTATACATCATGCTAAGACATAATGTGATCTATTTTTAACAGGATATGTGAACTCTATCAAATATGATTTATTTAAAAAGTCATACTTATCATAATTGCTGTGATGGTGTAGTAATTAGAATGCAGTATTTCAGGTTAACTCTGCCTACATCCAGGTGTTTGAACCTGAGTGGCACAAGGTTGACTCATCCTTCTGAGGTTGGTAAAATGAGGACCCAGATTGTTGGGGGCAATATGTTGACTCTGTAAACTGCTCAGTGAGTGTTGCAAAGTACTATGGAACAGTATATAGTGCTGTTGCTATCACAATTGTGGCTTAAGGCAATAAGTGAATGTACCATGATGTGGATTTGCCTCCTCACAGCATTCAAATAAATTTGATAATAATAGTGTATATCTTCAAGGATTATATGGTCAAAGTCCACTAATATATGCATTTTTATTTGAATGTCATATGAAGTGAATTCATATAATTTTCAGTCTCATTCAAAGTATTTGAATGAGAAAAAAAATCTAAGAATATTCTGGGATACTCAGTAGCCTAAATCCATAACGTGTTAACCAGGATTGTGATCTAGTTGGAGTTGAGTCCACAACTGGAATTCTTACATCCTAAGAAATCAATGGAGCTCTTATTTTAGTCATCAGATGTGTCTTGTGGTTTTCAAAAAGCGATATAATCATGTAAGCTTGATCTAAGCTCAGATCAGGGTTTTGTTGTTGTTGTTGTTGTTGTTTAAAATAATCCTTAACTAAACAGAAACATAGGTGTCCACTACATAAAAATAAAGATATGGAGAAAATCGTCCCAAAGGTGCTTTTTCAAGAGGCAACTGAACTTTCTGGTTTTTCTTTGAAGACGTTTCACTTCTCATCCAAGAAACTTGGAATAGAAGCTAAATGTCTTCAAAGAAAAAAAACAGAAAGTCCAGTTGCCTCTTGAAAAAGCACCTTTGGGACAACCATGACCTGGATGTCTGAGAATCTCTATAGATATATGGAGAAAACATTAATAATTTGTTCTCTGGAGTTTTGCCACCCAGATACAGTATCCCTACCTTAGGATCATTTTTAAATACCTCCAAGCAGTTCAGATGCAGTTTTTCATTACTAACCTTGAGGCACTTTTATTCTAGAGCTTATGAGACGATGACTCTTCATGATCATGATTTCAAAGATACTTTTCTTTTCACATGCTTGTGATTTCAAAGATACTAAAACTGCTTACTGAAACAAGGAAAAAAATAAACATTGATTGTTAGGAGGTGTGCCACTGATTTGCAGATGATGAAATCTGTATAACAAGAAATAAATACAGAAAACAATTTTTAAGCTGCTGCTACTGCTTTCAATAAAAACATCCAAAACTCTGAAGAGTCCCCCCTCCCCTTTAAAGGCTCTTCCTTTAACTTGCTCTCAGAGGTTCTGGGAACCTCATCACTAGAGACTTTCAAGAAGAGATTGGACTGCCATTTGTCAGAAATGATGTAGGGTCTCCTGCTTGAGCAGGGGGTTGGACTAGATGACCTTCAAGGTCCCTTCCAACTCTGTTAATTTAAATCTAAATCTAACTCTTGGCAGAAGAGTTGACCCCTTTCAGGTCCATGATGTCAGCTCCTTGGGCCAACATAGAAGATGATTAAAAGAAAGCACAACAATAGTTTTACCCAACTATAGGCTACATTCATATGACTGATGGAAAGTCAGGTGACGTTCCTAAGAATGGCTTCCAATTTAAGTACAGCACAGCAAATGAAATCTCCTTTCTGATTTGTAGGTATATGACTTTCACTTCTAGTCTGTTCTCAAGAAGACTGTTCTTCTACCCCAAATAAGTACAATTCCCATCTACTATATTTCTGAACTTGTTGGCTTATGCGTATTTATTTTTTAAAAGATCACTTGCATGTTTCTCTACCCCAATCTTCCTCAGTCAGAGTGCTGGGTTTCAATCATCACAATTGCCACCTTTTTATGTGTTTTGGGTGCCTTCAAGTCAATCTTGATTCTTGGTGATTGCCTGGACAAGTCCCGTAGATTTCAGAAGTGGTTCCTAAGGCTTCCTAAGTTTGAGAGAGAGAGAGAGTAACTGGGCCGATATCACCCACCTAGCTTCATGTCTAAGGCGGGACTAGAACTCCTGGTTTCTTGGTTTCTAGCTGATGCTTTAACCACTACACAAAACTGGCTCTCTTTTTAATTATCAGCTGGCTGAGCTAAATAACAATAGACCTTAGGCATTTATGAAATGAGCACAGAACAACAATTTTATGACAATTGTAGCTACAGAGAGTTAGCCAAGCTATTTTTCTTCCTTAATATTCAGAAGTCATATTTAAAATCTTTGTTTACAGAAAGAGTGATGCCTAATTTACTAGCTAGAGATGAATCATGTGGAGCAGAGGTGGGTTGCTCCCGGTTCTTTAGAACCGATAGCGGGAATTTCCCCCCACTCGCCGAACCGGGAACGATCGCTGGTTGGCCACCCCCCCCCAAACTGGCTCTAATGGCGAGGCCTATCTTGTTTTTTGCTTCTGCGCACGTGCAGAAGCTGTTTTTTGCTTCTGCGCATAAGCTTGGTTTTTGGCACTGCGCATGCACTCATGCGGCACGCAATGTGTGTGTGCCCATGCGGCGCAGGAGGAAGCGAACCGACGGCGAGGTAAGTTAGAACCCAACCCTGATGTGGAGCTATTATTTTGAGCTACTGAATCACAAAAATAAAGAGGTTTCCTTTGAGATGATTGCTAAATATTTAAAAATATTGTTACTTTAGAGTTAATTTCATGGAAAAAATTTAGTTCTTCTTTACTCAAGATGCACATGTTTTGGAGCAAGATGAGTCATTGTCACAAGCGAGCTGATTCCATGAACTCCTCCATGGGTTTATGGAATCTTGATTTCTTTCAACAACTTCTGTTGTGATAATAACCAGCTGTGCTAACTTCATTTAGTGAGAAAATTATGACTCTTGTTTTCTTTATTATCCGATGTTGGTCATTCATGCCTTTGTAAACTTGGATATCAGTAGCCAAACATACCAGAGCAATCTTTCAGCTTGAAGTTTTTTTTTTCAAAATCCTAGAGCCAATGCTGGATTATATACTTTGATGATTGCAGCTATGATGTTTCTACCGTAATCCATTAGTCCCCTAGGATTTGCTCTAGGATTTGCCAGCAATACTGTAAAGTTTAAAAGTTGCTTTGGCATATTTGAGTATTAGAGTATAAAATAATGGTCTAATGGTCAAGAGAATATTCCAAAACTCAGACCATCTCAATAGGAGATTACTATTACTATATCATTCATATACAAATTACAGAAGGATTGTTCTGCCATTCTTTAAAAAAACCTGCACATGAGAAAAAAAATAAAAAGCAGTGAGAGGCAGGAGAAGCACTTCTACAGGTAAAAATAACGGGCATCAGTTTTTGCTTCTACAATAGTATTTGTGCAAATTATTTTACAGAAATTGTTAGACTCCATAAAACAAGATATGTAGTGATTCTTCCGAGTAGATTTCTTTATTGTATATAGGTATAGACAAAATCTTGCCAAACTGAAGCAGACTACACCTACGTCAATCATATATTCTAGGAACTATTAGGGAGGAGCTGTCTTCACCCTCTATCTCTCACACAAACTATCTTCTACTCTTCTAGAACACCCTCCCACCCTCCTGGGAATCCAGACTACAAACCATCACAGAAATGAACTTTCTTAATTTTGAATATTAATAATATTCATATTAATCATATTAATGTCCATCATATTAAATCATATTTACTATGATTGTAACTACTCTTTATTCTTTATTCCAAGTTATCTATTTACAGTCCTTATTTCTTCTAACAGCATCTTCTTCTAGTAGCTAAGGGCATTCTTTAGAATATACTCTAAGAAAGTAACAAATAAAATAATAAGGAGTGAAAACACTTCATATTTTTCCTGAAGGCCACACTATAGGATCTTTCTAAAAAGATAATTTAAGTATTTTTATTTTATTTATTTATGTTGTCAACACGTGTACAAGATAACAGGTATGATATAAACATAAACAAAAGCAAAGTAGGTATAGGTAAATTTAGACAATAGGACAGAAGGACAGGGACGGTAGGCACAGTGGTGCTCTTATGCACGCCCCTTACAGACCTCTTAGGAATGGGGTGAGGTCGACTGTAGACAGTCTAAGGTTAAAGTTTTTGGGGTTTTGGGAAGAAACCACAGAGTCAGGTAGTGCATTCCAGGCATTGATTACTCTGCTGCTGAAGTCGTATTTTTTTGCAGTCGAGTTTCGAGCGTGAAAGTGATTAATTTCTTAGTTTTTCACTCATCATGAAAGGAAGTCGTCAATTTAGCCAGAAATTAATGCTAAATTAATTCAATTTAAACCAGCACATAACACTACCTCCTGCACATCAATTATTGTTATTATTATTATTAGTGAGACTTATATACCACTTTAAGTGTAAGCACTCTCTAAGCGGTTTACACCATTAAGCAATGTATATTTATATTGCCCCCAACAATCTGGGTCCTCATTTTACCTATCTCGGAAGGATGGAAGGCTGAGTCAACCTTGAGCCAGTGAGATTTGAACAGCTGAACTGCTGATCACAGTCAGCTAAAGTAGCCTGCAGTACTACACTCTAACTGCTGCACCACCTCGGCTCAATAAAGTATTCATTTACCAAATAATATTTTGTTACATGGAAATCTATTAATATGACTTAAATTGGTCTTACACTTACTATAATAACGTATTTATGTAATTGTATTGCATTTTTAAAGTTCTATTAATAATTACAATTCTACTTATTTTATTGTTGTGTTATCTGGTCCAAAGGCCATAATAAAAGGTTGGGGTTTTTTTTGGTCTTACAGTGCACATTTATATAGCTCATAATATATCCTCACCGGTTCTGGCAAATAGCTTTCCTCTGTAGCTGAAACTGTGAAGACATGCTATATTTGCTTAATTGGTTGGTTAGTCTGGCATTTCTAAATTGTTTGGCTTGTGGTTTATGAGGCAAGAGTTTCTTCCCAAACAGTCAGGCATGGTAGTTTGTTTTCCCAATAGCCCAGGGAATTTCATGTTATGCCTTGTAAACAGCATTTTTACATGATTATGTCACTGTTTGGGGTAAGGTATAATGTATAAATTAAAAACAAATTAAATTGCCATAATATTGCTTCCGGGAATGAAATGCCCATTTTAACGAAAGCTTGAATTGCTCCTCCATCAATGGGCAGCCTGCCATCTGATAAGTACAAATGGGAGATTTCTCCACAACTGTAAGGCATTTTCAAAGCAGTTGGTTTTGTCAGAATTAAGGGAGACAAAACTTTTCCTTGCTTTTGGTACTGTAAGTCTAATGATGGGCGATTCCCACTCATAATTACTATTAAGATTTTTTTTTAAAGACAGATATCTAGTTTCTCTGAAAAGCTGGAGGCCATAGCTCCAAAACAGAACTGCCAAATTCATGTATGACATGCTTATTTATCCAAAACTTCAAGAATTCAGCACCCCTACCCAGCTGAAATTCCCCAACCAGCTGAAATTCACATATTTTAAAGTTGTCAAGGCTGAGTTGTACCTACTCTTTATTCTTTATTCCAAGTTAACTATGTACAGTCCTTATTTCTTCTAACAGCATCTCCTTCTAGCAGCTAAGGGTATTCTTTAGAATATACTCTATAAGAAAGAAAACCATGCCCTAACCACTATACCACATATGCAGTAGCACTACCAATGTAAATGTAAATCAGTTTTAGTCTCCAAAATCATCATAATACTGGTAACTGTATTGGGGAGAAGAAAAGAGAAAGAACAGTGGAAAGCAATGGTTTATACAGTAAATATTTCCATTTTCTAAAGGCCTTTCTAATAAATATTGACTTATAACTACAGTACATGGACCTATTTGTTTAGTTTTCTTGGCCATATCTCAGAATGGTCTGCTAATAGCTGTTTTGGGGATTTTTTTTAAAAAAAGTTCACAGTTTAATCTATAGTCCCGGGATTTTCTGGTGTTTCTCATTTAACTACTGACCAGTTTCAACCCTGGTCAGTAGTTAAATGCTTTTTTGATTCAGTTTAGCTAGGCAATATCACATGCTAGGAGGTAATGCATAATATTTTATTTATTTATTTTTCACATTTCTGAACTATCCATCCCCCTCCTCTAAAGAGGGGCCCTGGGCAGTGTACAATAAAATGTTAAAATATAAAATAGTATATAAGGGTACAATTGGAAGGGAAGGAAAAGCATTTTAAGTTTGCCTAAGCAACATACTTTCTCTCTATTATTTCACATTGGCCCACATTGGCCCAACCAAGAATGAACTTGTCTCAGGGATTAAGAATTTGTTTTCTATCCAGAGTTCTCTGGATACTTAGAGCAGTCTGTGATATTTTAGTCTTTTCAAAATATGATCCAAGACAAGCAGATTGCATTTCTTTCCCTGGATCTTTTCCTACTGATGTAACTTCTGAACCCTCCCTGTAAAAGATGATATTTATTTATTTATTTATTTATTTATTTATTTATTTATTTATTTATTTATTTATTTATTTATTTATTATCTATCTATTTATTTATTTATTTATTTATTTATTTATTTATTTAAATAGATTTGTATGCCGCCCAACTCCCGGGGGACTCGATAGATAGATAGATAGATAGATAGATAGATAGATAGATAGATAGATAGATAGATAGATAGATAGATAGATAGATAGATAGATAGATAGATAGATAGATACCGTGTTTCCCCGAAAATAAGACAGGGGCTTATATTTTTTGACCCCCCCAAAATGCCCCTGGCCTTATTTTCGGGGGATGGCTTATTATTTTTGGGGTGCAGGCAGGCCGCGACGCACCACTTACTGAAGTTCGGCAGCTCCGTGGTCTCTCGGCTAATCTGTTTAGGGGGAAAAAAATCTTGCATAGTGCAGAAACTCTTCTCGCGAGAATTAGCAAGTTCTCGAAGCGAGAAGAGTTTCTGCACTATGCAAGATTTTTTCCCCTAGCCGAGGGAAACCCCAGAGCTGTCAAACTCTAGTAAGTGGTGCGTTTTGCGGTTGGGTGGAGTTTGGAGCTTTGGGGCAAAGGATGGGGCGGGGCGGTGAGCGAGTGACTGATGTAGCGGCGGAAGGCAGAGCAGAAGGGGCAGCAGAAGAGCGCAGAGCCCAAGAACGAGATCCCAGCGGTCAGCAGGAGCCCCGAGTAGAAAGCGCCGGCTGCTGTGCCCAGGCGGAATGGCTCCCCCTTGAGTTCGGAGCCCAGCAAAAAGCACTTGAGGCCCACCGCAGTGGCGCTCAGCGCGCAGGCGAGCAGCAGGTAGCTGGAGAGCGCGGTGCAGGCTCCCCGGACACTCCATCCTCCGCGTCTCCTCCGCCGCCTGCGCCTCCTCCCTGCCTTGCCTCCTTCTCCTCCCTTCTGTCCTCATCCTCCCGTGTCCTCCTCAGCATTGGTGGCCCTTGCCGGGGAGGTGGCCACCACGTGTTGCGGGAACAATGCTGGGGATGGCGGTGGCGAGAAGGGAGAGTTCGGAATGCGCCACCGCCGGTGCCGCCGTTGCTTCCTTGCTGGCTTCCCTGCAGGCAGCCGGCAAGCACGGCTCACACACCAGCTTTTTCCTCCCCGCCCTGCTGCCTCCCGCTCTTATTGAAGCTGCTGCGGCTGCTGCTCTCTTGCTCGCCGCCGCCGCTACTGCTGGGAGCCGATGAATGATTGATGGCAGCAAGTTTGAGGCAAAAGAGGGGCATCGAGCACCTTGCTTGGGTAGCAGGAGGGAGGGAGATCTAGCCACCACAGGGTGGAGAAAAAAAACAGGTCTGACGGTATGAATGAGCCAGCCCTCTTTCTAGCCAGTCTCCTCCGGAGACGCGCATGGCACAGCTCCCGCCGTCCATTCCTAGCGGGACGGTGTGTCAACCTGGACGCGGGCGGGGGTGGGGATGGGGAGGCGGGGTGGGGGTGGGTGGCGCTCAGCAAAACACTCCAAAGCTGGATCAAATCAACTCATCGGAGGGCAAACGGCAAGAAAGGAAGGTGTGTCCTTGCTGCGCAGCAGCGGCAGCGATGATTGCCCCCCCCCACAACCTTCTCCTCCTTCTCCTCTTTCTCCCCTTCTCCCCAGTTCTTGAAGAATGAACTTCCACTTCTCCCCCGCTCGAAATCCTTCACGCCAAAAGGAAGGAGGTGCCGCGGTTAGCTTAGTCGGGAGGATCTCTGCGCGCCAGCCATGCCAAAGGGTGATTGGCAAGAGGTGGCTTTTAAATGCAGGAGGATAAACAGGAGGAGGAGGAGGAGGGGGGCGGGCGAGGGAAGCATCACTTTTCTTTCATTCGTATAGAGTGAATCATTCTTCTCCCAGTCGGGTAAAAAAAAAACTACTTGTGAGCTGCCGCGGACTCCAACGCCGCTTCTCCGTACTTCGTCCTCCCTCCACCTCACCACCCCACTTCCCAATCTGCTTCGCTGCCCTGGCTAAAAGTGTCCTCTTACTTGGACACCCCCCCTTACTCTCCCAAATGAACCTGGTGGGGTTCAGAAAAAGAGCAGGGCACCATTGGTGCTCTTGATCTAAGGACGGCTCGCCTCAACAGCCAGAAGATGAGAAACGAGCCTGTTTTGGCTTCCGTGGAAGCGAACACATTTTCAAAACCTGCTCACCGCCTGCTCTGAAACGTTTCTTGAAATCCAAGGGTGGATTTCAGAGGCAATTTCTTTCATGAAGAAATGTTTCACGTGTGCGGGATTTGCAGGGGGAGAAAAGGCGAGCGGAAATGATAGCTTTGGGGGTGATCCGAAGCGAGGCAGCTGAGAAAAAACAACAAAAAACCCAAGGCGACAAGGGAAATGAGGGGGGTATTTCGCTCTGCCCAAGACTGCCTGGGATATTCCCCCCCCCATCAGATGCTTTAAAAAGGATGGACCATTCCTACCCATGTGGGCTTTAGCAGCCGCTGCTGCACCAAACCCCATGTTCCGCTCCTGGAGCAGCGGAAAATCCATGCTCCATAGTGGTTGGGGGGGCGTGGGTGGGAGATAAGAGATCTCAAGGCACCCAGGCATGTTTTCACACACACACACACATTGCAGATTAGGCACCCTCCCCTCCGGAAGAATCCCCTTTTCTCCCCCTGCAAAACCCGCACACGTGAAACGTTTCTTGATGAAAGAAACTGCCTCTGAAATCCACCCTTGGAGAGTTCTGGGGGTCCAGCGGGGCTCGGGGGGTCCTGGGGGTCCCGAGCTGAGACCCTCATCTGGGTTCCTTGTCCCCTGCGCAGGCAATCCGGCTTTGCTAAGGCTGGGAGAGAGCGAGAGCGGAGCGCTTCCCTTTTGCCCCGTCAGAGCCCCATTCGCTAGAATGGCTTTTCCAAAGGCAATGCGAGCGGCTTTAACAAAGCCACCGGCACTCGCCTTTTCCATTTCAATCCTTTTGTCGGACAATCTTCCAGGGGAGAAAGTCGGGACCAGGCTCTTTTTATAGAAAAAGCGACGCTCTTTCTAACCAGCCTGGTCTTGAGGAGGAAAAATCACGGGAAGGCGCCGATAAACCGGTCAGAAAGAGGCCTCCCCGCCTTCCTCCCCTCTCCCTGCAAAGACCTGCCCAAAAAGAGAAGCGGCGAACTGCCAGACGCTGGTAACGTTCGGGCACAATTTGGGGGTGGTAGGTGAGGCAGGGGAGGGGGAGGGCCAGGCTGCCAGACGCTCATCTTACCAGCATCTGGCAGTTCGCCGCTTCTCTTTCTCAGGTCTGGGAAACTTCTTCTCTCGGAAAGAGAGAGAACTTCTCTCTCTTTCCGGGCTAAAAGAGTGCCGCCGCAAAAAGAGCGGCTCCCGGCATGTCCCCCCCCTTTCCCCCGAAGTAGTTGGGGGGGCTTATTTTCGGGGGGTGGCTTATTTCAAGGCATGTCCCGAAAAAGCCCTGTGGGGCTTATTTTCGGGACATGTCTTATTTTCGGGGAAACACGGTAGATAGATGATAGGTAGGTAGGTAGGTAGGTAGGTAGATAAGATAGATAAGATAGATAGATAGATAGATAGATAGATAGATAGATAGATAGATAGATAGATAGATAGATAGATAGATAGATAGATAGATAGATAGATAGATAGATAGATAGATAGATAGATAGATAACCAGTCTGGTGTAACAGTTAAGACATCAGGCTAGAAAGTGGGAGATGGTGACTTCTAGTCCCATTTTAGGCATGAAACCAGATGGGTGATCTAGGCCCAATCACTCTTTCAGTCCTAAGAAGTTCTAAGTAGTAAGAAGGCAGTGGCAAACCAATTCTGAAATCCTGTCAAGAAACTGCAGAGATTTCCCCGAGCAGTGCCCAGGAGTCAAAAAAATGACTCAAAGGACCTCCCTTGCCAAGATAACTAATGCCATATTACCACTTGAATCTTACCTTAAATTAAACAGAGAGAAATGTTGTCTGGATAGCTCTCCCTCATAGAAGACACAAAGCATCAGATCACCTGGATGTTGAAGGAAGGCTAGTTGGGCTGGAGTGTCTTGTTTGCATCCCATTATTGATCAGCTGTATAATTTGAAGTGGTATTCTCAATTTTTTTTGAGTTCAAAATAACAGAATAACAGAGGGAAGGGACCTTGGACGTCTTCTAGTCCAACCCCCTGCTAAAGCAGGAGATCCTGTACCATTTCAGATAAATGGTTGTCCAATCTTAGCAGCAGTGAGAATGTATACTGAGAAGTTTTGAACTGTTTCACTAGGGTTGGAAAGCATGGTGTGGCAACGCCCTTAGTGTATACAATCTTCAAATGCTTACAGATTTTTGGATCTCACCCAAGACCAGGGTTTCACTGTCTTTAAAATGGCAAGCATGATTGAGTGATTGGAGTGCTTCCCCTTTTGATGTGCATACAATGCACACAACACACATTTGGGACAGGGCCTTGATCACTTGTTGCACTCCTAAAGGTTTTTATTTCAAGTTATTGCTCTGGGGCAAAGACAATCTAAATGTCCAGTGTTTGCACATGAACAAGACTCTTGTCACTTGGGGGAACAATTTAAATAATATTAGTATGGTGGATACATTGTAAGCCCTTTTTTAAAAGGAGAAGGAAGAAGAAAGGTGGAGATGGCCAGGTGACATGAAACTTGCCATACTGACCTTCCTTTTAAGTGGTCCTGGAGGAATGTAAATAGACTGGACAAAAACTTCATAAACTCTAAATTTTGCATTGTGTGCACATACTTTCGGCTCAAAGGGCAAAGGACAGTCTTTGTTTCAATCCTCCAGTAAGTTATTAAAACTGTTCAACTGATGTTAGAGATGAAGCTGGGTATTTCCTTTAAAATGTGTTTTTTAATAATAATAATAATAATAATAATAATAATAATAATAATAATAATAATAATAATAATAATAATAATAATAATAATAATAATAATAATAATAATAATAATAATAATAATAATAATAATGGCATACATTTTGCTGCTTTGTAAACAAATCTCTCAGGCAACAATAACACACTGAAGGGGAAATAAAATGTAGCGATTAAGATTGCATTAAACCCCTTGGGTCTAGCCCTTAAGGCTGGGTTTCATCTGCATTTAATTTCTATACTGAGATACAGCTATGCTCCAGGCTTTAAGTAATTTGCATTTTCTCTTTCTGAAAGGAAGAGCAACAGAGCAGTGCTGCTTCAGGCATTTGGGACGAGATCCCCAAAATTTCATCTTAGATAATCATTGACTAACAGAATCAATTATCTAGGGTTTGGGCAAGTCTCACTAAGGAGATGGACAGGAACATGGTCAAGTGATGAAACATGCATTGAGACGTTCTGCTACATGTACAGAAGAGTCGATCTTATGCTATGATGTATTTTTTCCATGTTGATACTATTATGGCTAGCTGTGGTTACCCATGCTGGTTTACCTTTCTTAACATTGCACAAAGACGTCCCAGCAGTTCATGCAAAAACTTTCTGACTTTTTTTTGAGCCAGCCTTCTCCCAGAATGGTGTTTTCTAGATGCTGGACTGCTACTTTCAGAATCCCCAAACAGGTTGTCATTATTAGGGATTGCATCTGATTTTTTAAATGAGTTCATTCTAAATGACAAATAGCATTCCATACTTGCGTTACCTGACCTTTTGACAGCTTTCAATGCTATTAGCCATGAATGTAGATGAGTGGGTAGCAGAATGTTGTGCTGGTTCACTTGATTTCCTTGGAGTGGGTTCCAATTGGTGGGGAGGAGAGGTCCCACCCTTTCCGCCCCATGTAGCCTGTCTTCTCCTCTACATCTTAACATCTAAATGAAGTCACTGAGTGAACCATTGATACCCAATTTTATATTTCTTCCCATGGCATATTAAGTGATGGAGAGTCTGGATGGGAAACCACAGGCTTCAGCTGAGCCCTGACAAAACTAGTTCCACAATTATGCCTTCTTTGGTGCTGGATGGGGTGCAGTGCCCCACACATTCCCAATGCACAATCTGAGGCTTTTCCTAGACTCGTGACTCCTACTTGAGAAGCCAGGTGGCAATCATGGCTAAGAGAACTTTTGCAAAGCTTTGTATTATGTGCCAGTTGTGCCCGTTTCTAAATCAGCAGGATCTGCTCACAGTCACTCATGCCCTAATCATCTGGATCTATTGGACTATTGTAATGCGCTCTATGTGGGGCTCTGTTGTGGCCCGCCAGCAGCCCGTGCAGCTGATAGCAGATCCCGTTCGAGAGGAGACCAACTTGGTGATACGCCAGAAGCCTGTGCAGCTGACACCTGAATCGGACAGTGAGGAGGCTGGCAAGGACTCAGTGCCAGAGACAGAGGTTCAGCCAGGGCCTCATAGCAGTGATGAGGAAGAAGAGGCTTCTCCTCTTCTTAATGCACGGGCACGCAGAGCTGCCAAAAGGCAGGAATGGTTACTCCAGAGGAGGTCTCCTCAGGAGTAAGGCTTGGGGCTAATTGGCCACTCCCCTAGTCTACTTAAGGAAAGGAGAGGCAGCTGAATCTCTGCAGGAAACAACATTTGAGATTCGTGTGTTCGTCATGTATGCTTTGTGTCTGGAAACTCTTTGCTCTGTTTATCTGCTTCGGCTTGCTTATCGAGGACGACTTCTAGACATTTTGCCAAGCCTTTGAAACTTCGTGAGATATCAAGAACTAATTGCTATTATTTGATTTAAGACTTTCTGAACTTATGCCAGCTGTTAATGATGATTAATTAACAGTTGGGCTTTTGCAAGAAAAGACTGCTTTTAGGTTTGTGTGTGTGACCTCTACTAAGACAGTTATTAGTAGTCAGTTATTGATTAAAATAAGTTCAAACAAACTGCGTGTTTGCTATGTTCTTAGCTGGGGCAGAACGGGCTGCCCTGTAGCAGAAGTTTCAACTAGTACAGTATACAGCCGCACAGAGAGTTATGTGTGTTCCCAGAACAGCACATGTCATATCTCTGCTCCATGAGATGTACTGATCGCCAGTTTGCTTCTGGGTCCAATTCAAGGGGCTGCTTTTAACCTTTAAAGTCCTTCATGACATAAGACCAGGAACCACCTCTCCCCAATAATATCAGCCCATTCCATTAGATCTAGTAGAGAAGGCATGCTGTGAGCACTATCTACCCGGAATTTACATTTGGTGGGTCCTAGGTGACAAGCCTTCTCTACCATGGGGCCTGCTTTATGAAACGCCCCTCCCCCCACACACATACACCCATCAAAATCAAGTTAGCTCCATCCTCCTTGACTTTCAGAAGTACCTGAAGACCTGGCTGTATCACCATGCCTGGGGGAATCTCAATGAATCAAATGCATGCTTAGATGACTCCACTTCTGCAGTGGATATACTCAGTCCCTTTTTGCCTGGTGTTTTTATATTTTATTTTTGATAATAATCTTTAATACTGATTTTTGAAATGTTTTTATCATTGCTTTATATGTGTGCTGTTTTTACCTGATTGTTGTACACTGCCTATTTCGCGAAATAGATAGTAATACAAATTGGATAAATAAACAAACATGACTTGACAGCTATTAAATGTGAAATAAAGCCATGTGGATAATTTTTTTTCATGTGTATGTTGATGGGGTTTGAGTTGCCAGTAATGAATCTTAAAAGATCACAGTGAATGTTACTGTGAAGATACAGTGGTACCTCTCTATTCAATTGCTTCAAAACTCATCAAATTTGTACTCAACACATTTTGATGCGAAAATGTTGTCCTGGTACTCATATTTTCTCTTTGGTATTCAGCACATTGCAAAAGGAAGATGGGATGGCCATAAAGGACAGGTAGGAAGTCAGTCATACTGGGCAAATCCCTGACATAGGAAAAAGGACAGCCAGAAATTTTCTTCTGGCCAAAACAAAGGGTCGCGTGATATGTCACCTAGTTTGTTTGGCACTCATAGTTTTTAGTATCCATCGTGCCTCCCAGAACCAATTAACATCAAGTACTGAGGTACCACTATACAAATCTAAGTTTGTAGTTTCTGGCAAAATCCATGTAAGGCATCAACAAGAAGCAACCAAACTATAGACAAATACGTGGTGTGACAGTACTCAGTATATTGCATACATATCTGAACACATTTTAAAATATGATATCGGAGAAGATGCAAAAAAGGACAAGCGCAGTTACTGGTGCACTAACTGAAGCTGGAAAAGAGGATGTGAGAAATAAAGAAGGAACTTAGTTTGTTTATATTTCCCGGATTGTCTGCAAGAAAATAATAGGTTTGAACTGTACTACAGGAAGAACAAATTTAGTGCTAAAACCATTTCAATACCTCCAAATAAGTCACAGCCTTAAAAGACGGATGATTTATGGAAATATACACATCTTTCTGAAATACTAAAAAAAAGAAAAGAAATTAAGACCAATGGTCCAAACACTCAGAAACATTTTGATGCTTAATATAAGAAATAGAATGTTGAATCAAGTAATGAAAATTCAATAGGTACGTTGAAAAATGTAAACAAAACAAGAAATATCAACATAAAAACTCTACATAAGGAAAAATGTTCAACATAACAGTTAAAGTTAAAAATCTGTTAAATTAGGTACTTATATTCTTTTTTCTAACTGTTAAATTAGGTATTTATACTCTTTTTTTTAAAGCAAGCTGTTCTGTCTTTTGCACCCAATTTACATTATAAACCTGTTATACAGTGTTTTCTTTATATCTTTTTCCATTTAAAAAATCCATAACTAGAGGTGTTATAGCCCAAAGCAAATTTATTTTCTCTTACAGGGAAGTATGGAAAAAATTACAATTTTGGGGGGTGGGGAATAATGCTAGTAATCTTCTCCTATGCCTTGTATCTGGTACATATCCTGAGAATGTTTATCCAAATGCATTAGTGAAGAATATTTTAATGTTAACTCTTCTGAAACGCTGCAGCTGAAACGCTATTGAAGCAACTCACATTAATGGGAATGCCTTTAATATCAGATATGAAACTTTGCAGTAGTGAAGAAAAAAGTATTTACCCTTAAAATAGCTGACCTCAATCTAGTCAATCTTCTATTTTTATTGATTATAGAAACTTATCTCCACTCCAAGAATCTGTCCAGTTTCTTCACATTGTGCATTATTCTTTAAAGTTTTAAGTTAGCTTTGTCCTTATTTCTTTGAAAGTCCCCAAAACTTTCCAACAAACTTTGTGTTATTTTAGGCACAGTTCCACCATCAGCTCCCATTATAAAGAATAAGTAGAGCACAGAAAGCAAATCTAAACTGCACAAAAAAGAAAGATTTGGACACTAATACTACAAAATTTGCTCTTCTGGGAAGAGTGAAGCAGAAACACAATTATAGGGCCTTGCACTGAATTCAGGAGTGTGATTCCCAGCTTTTTGCTTACATCAACTTTAAAAGAAAAGTTGCCTTCTTAAAAGTTCTCAGATTAGTGAATCTTGTTTCAATGAATGCCTGAAACATAATTCTTTCATCTCACCTGTCAAAATACCCCGTTTATAACCACTTAGCAGTTCAAGAAAGAATTGCAATGTAATTATTGATCAGAATGGAATTTTCAGATATGCTTTTCTCTAAGAAAAATCCAGAAGCAAAACTTAGTTCTGGGATGGGATAAAATATAGTGGGGTAAAATAGAATGCTCTGAAATAATTGAATGGCATGATCAGCCTCTTGATGGTGAACTTTTGATAGCAAAAATGAATTCTGCCCTACAATCAATCGAGTTAGGCTCAATTAATTAAAACATCTTCCACTTGGGTACAAGAAAACCTGTCTCTGGGATTGATATTTGGCTAAAGAAAATGCTGTTTTTAGAGTGTGTACAGTTATATGGCCAGCGAGGCACAAGTACAACAACTTGCAATGTTCCCAGCCAGCAAGGAAAGTCACAAATGGCAATCATGTGATCATAGGGTGCTGCAACCAGTCATAAGTGTGAGCCAGTTGCCAAGTGCCCAGATCATGATCATGTGACTATGGAGGTGCTAAGACAGCCAGTACTCCAAGGACCAATCGCAACCATCAATACTATCAAAACTTTGAGGTCTTAAGTCAAGGAGTATCCATAGTTTAACACTTTCCTGATTAATTAGGTGTTTTCCTCCGGCTTTTCCCACTTCTTTGCATTTTCTGAAGAGCTTCGACTATCCTATCCAGGAATTTCTCCACTCTTACTTTGTTTTTTTCTTCCAAGCTTATACTTGCAGTATAAGCAGTCATCTGAATTTACTTCAGGCAGAAAGACAAGTACTGCTGCAATATCCAGGAGATCCCAACAAAGCTTCCCTTGCTATCCATGATTGACAGTTTGAAATCGCCTTTGCTGATTCCTCCAGGTAAATTTCCATGCAAAACTCCCGTTTTCTCTGCAAACTCCCAGAAGACCCCTCCTCTGATGAAAACTACTGCAATCTGGACCAGGTAAAAGAGAAGAGTCCCTTGGGAATAGGGCGGCATAGAAGAACCAAGAAATAAATAAATAAAATAAATAAATAAAGAAGGAAAAAGCAGAAAACAGTGCCTCCTTCTTGATCTCCCCTCCACTCTTCTCTTTATTTCTCCGTATTCACTTACTGGGTGATCTTTCTTTGAAAATTGGTTTCATCTGAGCTGCTTAGGCCAACCAGATGTTCTAATCAGGAACAATGGGTAATCAACAACCCTCAAAAGAAACTATCAGTAGAAGCCCTCAGAAATTGTCAGCAGTAACTGTGGCTCCCCTCCTTGGCTTCTCCTGTCTTTTTAAAAAATCTCTTCCAACACCTTTGCCAAACACCTGCTTGTTCTCCCTGCTCACTCATTCTGTCTCTGGAAATTGGGGCCCTTATACAGAACTGCCTCAAGTATGGCTTTGTAAGTTCCTTTCTCCTACCCTGTTTCCCCAAAATTAGACATCCCCTGACAATAAGCACAATCGGGCTTTTGAGTGCATGGCAATAAGGCCATGCGCTTATTTCAGGGTTCAAAAAAATACAAGACAGGGTCTTATTTTCGGGGAAACACGGGTAGCAGTATTACTACTGTAGTGAGATGTGCTGAGGCTTTCTCTCCAGTTCAGCCTGTCCACCTGACAGACTCTGACACCAAGTTCAGTCCTTAAAGCCGCGTTGCAATGAAGCCACGTTCTCTCGAATGTTTTGAATGGCCTTTTTCCGCCAACCACGACCAAATGGGCAGACTTTGGACGGATCCCTCCATGGTACTGCGGTGAGTCGAGTTAAAAGGTCGAGCCAAAGCAGCCTTCCATGCCATTCTCGGTGTATTTTGCACCCGACCAAACGGCGCGGTCTTCCTTAAACTGTGTTCCACTCCTGGATTCGTTTAACCAAGTTTGTGTCCCACCAAGCTCAGTAACACAACCCCATGCCCACTTTTTCCTCCCCCCTCCCAAGATTTCTGCCCCCCCCCCCCGCGGCCTTTAAATCTCTAGAGTGCTGCTCTGCGTCTGGCTGGTCTTCTCCTTCCAACCCCTGGACGACTTTGCCCGCGTTGACAAAGGGTTAAAAGTTACCGCTGAGTAGTTTTGGAGGGGTGGTGGTGACGTCGTTGTGTTTGTCTGGCCGTCTGACGAGCCTGAAAGATAGTTTCTTCTTCGCAAGATGAGGAGAGCGAGCTGAGGCTTGAAATCTGAGACCCTTTCATAGAATCACCACTTGGTGAGATCCCAGGCGAAAGGACGCGCGACTGAACCGCCTGCGCGCCCTGTCTGCTTTCCTTTCTGGAAACGCGCGCCCTTGCGCGGGGCGGCCGGAGCAGCAGCAGCAACAACAACAACAGCAGCAGCATGGCACTATCTGCCTGGAGGCATTTAGGACTCGCAACTCTCCTGCAACTCCTTTTCATTTCCTGCCTGCCAAGAGGTACCGTAAGTTGGCAGGCTGCTTTCCTATGCATGCTTAAAAGAACCGATCGCTCCTTCCCGTCTGGAAAGGGCAGAGTTTTCTTTGATCTCGCCGGAAGTGTTGGAGAGGAGACTTGAGTGGTAGAAGTTCTGTTTTCTTGCCCTCGCGGCGACAGAAAGAGTTTCTAGCTGTGATTTCCAGAGAAATAAGAGGGTCCAGAATCATTTATGTGTTAGCCACAGCGCTACATAGACACACACACACACACACACTGATTGCTCATGTTCTGATATACAGAAAATTCTTCATCCAAAATGGTAAAGGGAGGGCAAGACTTATCTGAACTTTTTTTCCCCCTCCTGGAGGGAAAATGGAAAAAGAGCCAAGGATCACAAATGCCACATTGGATTCACAATTGATATATATTTCTGCTCATTCTGTATTACATCAAAGAGAGAAAAATAATTCAGAAATTAAATGGGCCAAATTTATGCAGGTTGTGTGCTTTTCCTTTTAATTTTGGCAGGCTAATCCAACATACTTTTCTTTGAGGTACTTTCCTGTACTGTTCCCCTGCAGTATAGGTTCACTGGGGGAAATCTGCAGTTTTCATATGCATAGCTTAGCAAATGCATGTTTACCCTGCTGTTTTATGAAGACAAACTAACATGTTACAAACCATGTTCTTCCTCCCAGAAGCTCTTGGCCACTCTCATAGATTGCAGCCCTGGGAGATGTCCCGGGATGCAAACTCAGCATTTAAAAAATAAAAGAAATGTTTCAAGCTGTGAAATCAGGAATAGGAAAATCCTTAATGACCCATGGATATATACAGAGACTGTAAAATCAATAAAATATCTAGTCTACTCTCTGGGGTGGCTGACTTTATGGAGTAAGGCTTGGCTTTTCAGTATAAGAAGAGAGGGAGAGAGAAGTTGTCTGGGTAACAAGTTGTTTTGGGTTGCTTTCCTCAGACTCACTAAAGAAGATGATGCTTGTAAGAATCACATGTAGTAAGTAAATACTGTGGCATTCCAAGCACTGCAGCTCATAGTGTATATAAATAATTCCATATGTAGCATTGGGATTTATTGCTCTATTTAAAAGGATTAAAATCAAACAAAATGAGTTTCCTGGGCAAATCTATGGCAGGTTCTAGTCTGGTTCTAGACTAAACTTCCTCTTCACAAGTCTAAGAGGAATATTTGTGGTAGAATCCGTTTGGTAGTAAGTATAAAAGCTAGAATCATTTGGTTCCAGAAAGAGAAGGTAAACAGTTCCCTCCTAAAGGATCATTTACACTGCAGACAATTAATACCCCAAGCTGAAGTAGAGCAGTAGGGTAACCTCAACTGTGTCCTAACCCAGTTGCTTCAGACACAGTAGTCCATCCAGCCAACCTTACAATGTCATGTCCAAGAAAACAGAAGTCCACTTTTTTGCAGACAAACAATTAGGAGCAATGGGAGGGATGAGGAAAGAAAGAGACCGAAGCACACTAGATACAGCAGCTAAATAATTCTAATACAGCAGCTAAATAAACAATTTTTCAAGAGGCAAGTGGAATTTCTTATTTTTCTTTGAAGATGTTTCAGTTCTCATCCAAGAAGCTTCTTCAGCTCTGACTGGATGGTGGGGAATATTCCTTGCAGACAACTGGTCATTGCAGTCAGAGCTGAAGAAGCTTCTTGGATGAGAAGCGAAATGACTTCAAAGAAAAATAAGAAAGTCCAGTTGCCTCTTGAAAAAGCACCTTTGGGACAACCATGACCAGGATGACTGAGAATCTCCATAGACATTCAGCTAAATAATGGTTTAACTCAGATTTTCATCTGCAATTTAGTATAATTTTGTATTTTCAAGAATATTTACTGCCCTCATAGAAAGCTAAAAAACCCTCAGGTTTTGGTCACACTTCACCAGTTTCCAGATGTTTTCAATGTAGATATACAGGTCAGCTATGAGCTATATCCACTGTAGTTGCAGGCAGTGAATATTGATTAGAGATAAGCCTGGGCTATTTGCAGCTCAATGAGAAAAGTAACGCTCCTTGGATAAGAGTGCATTCTTGTAGAACATCCCTGCATTTCATTTCCTCCAACATTTATCCATGTGCTTTTATCAAAGGAGCAGCAATTGTCAAAGATCAGTAGTTTAGTTTTCTCTGGTGCAGTTCTGGTCCCTACACATCAGGTGGTCTCCCAAGATGTGTGACTACAACTCCTGTTATTCCCAACCAGCATTTCCAGTAGAGAATTTGGGGAGTTGAACAGCCCTAGACTATCTGAAAGATACTTGCTTGGAAACATCTGGATTAGCTGTTAGAAAGGAACCTCTTTCTGCCGGTTTTGTCACTGCTTGTGACATCAAAATAATTAATATTTAAAGAATAGAAGAACTGGCAAAAGCAATTGAAATCACAGGGGCTAACTTTCCCAATCTGATGTTTTCTAATTGGCCTGAGTTACAAGCAATACTACATAGTAGGAAAAGATGGAAGTCATTAATACAAAAACTGCAGAATCGTAATCCAACACAGTTGAATAAATTCGTTCCTCACTTCATAACTAGGAATTTCTTCAGTATAATAGAACCAGTCAATACGTTCCTGATAAACTGAAGAGGCTGCAATGATTGATCAGTTCTAGACAGTTCTCCTAGGTTCTTCTAGCAAAGGATAGGAGGATAGTGGATATGTATATCCTTGGATTTTTGGAAAGAATGGAGTACTTGACTTCTACTATGGAGTCACTTGATCCTGGGTAGAACCTAAAGAAGAAAATATTGCTTTGGGCAGGAGTTTGGCTTCAGACCTGAATAGATGGGACCAGTTTGGACAGAATGGCTGCATAAGCATTCAATATACCGTATTTTTCGGAGTATAAGACACACCGGAGTATAAGACGCACCTAGATTTTAGAGGAGGAAAACAAGGAAAAAAGTATTCTGAACCAAATGGTGCAGTAATATATTATTTAATAAAATACCAGTGTAGCAGAATACTTTTTACAACCATGTATACTTTTTACAACCATGTACACTTTTTACAACCATGTATACTTTTTACAAACTTCAAACTTGACAGCTTTAAGACTAGTGGACTTCAACTCCCAGAATTCCTCCTCCAGTCATGCTAGCTCAGGAATGGGAGTTGAAGTCCACAAGTCTTAAACTTGCCAAGTTTGAAGACCCTTGCAACCCTAACCCCTAACCCAGGGGTCTTCAAACTTGACAGCTTTAAGACTAGTGGACTTCAACTCCCAGAATTCTTCCTCCAGTCATGCTAGATGGGGTAATTAGAAGGCAAAAACGCCCCAATTGTTGCAAAAAACAGCCTGTTTTTTTGCAAAAACAGGGCATGCAAAGGATCTGGGAAGCCTGCAGAGCACTCCTAGGGGGTGGGGGAAGGCAAAAACGCCCCAATTTTTGCAAAAAATGGCCCGTTTTTCGCTCATTTTTTTTGCAAAAACGGCATGCAAAGGATCTGGGAAGCCTGCAGAGCACTCCTAAGGGGTGGGGGAAGGCAAAAATGCCCCAATTTTTGCAAAAAACGGCCCGTTTTTCACTCAGTTTTTTTTGCAAAAACAGGGCATGCAAAGGATCTGGGAAGCCTGCAGAGCACTCCTAGGTGGTGGGGGAAGGCAACCCCCCCATTTTTGCAAAAAACCCGGCCCGTTTTTTGAAAAAATTGGATGCGGGGGCGGGGCTTCGGGAGGCTAAAAATTGCTGTATTCGGTGTATAAGACGCACCGACATTTCCACCCTCTTTTGGGGGGCAAAAAGGTGCGTCTTATACTTTGAAAAATACGGTAAGTAACTGGGTGTAGTGCAGCATTGGCATCCTTCATAGTAACTGTGATTTTTCCCAAAGCTTCATAATCTTGTTCTTAAAATCCAAAGACGGATCAGCTTTTTAGTACATCTTTTTTTTTCCTACTCATTGTTCTGTATTTGTAGCCTTCCAAGAAATCTCTTTGGAATGCTTGTGATCTAAGGAGTGACTGGGATATCATAAGCCTCTTCTGGGCATTGTAATATCTTATAGCAATTAGAGCCATGTCTTATGGCTTGAGTATTTCTGGAAACATTGCTACACTTCTACAATGCTTGCTTACTTAATATACAGTAAATAAACGTATCTCCATAGTAAAGCATTTCTCTGTCTTTGATCACACCCTTGTGTTCTCAGCCTGTTTGGGGATACTTGGGAGTTTCAGAGGATGATTCATAGAGAGACGTTCCAAACAAATAACTTTGCACCGGAGACTATCTAGTATCTTTTTACCAATCCTCTCCCAAGAGGCGAGTCACACTTGTAAGACAGAAAACAAGATCTTTATGTACAGTAAATATTATAAATTATTGTACTAATTCTTTGTAAGTACAGGCTATAGAAGCAGACTTGTTAAAATAAGCGTTGCAACAGAAAACAAAAAGACCCTATTCTGATTATAACTCACTTCAAATACTTTGGCTGTTTCCCATCTTTGGGAGGAATTTCTAATGCTTGCCTTACAGATTTACCAAAAATGATTTGTTTTAAAGGTCAAAAGCCTGTATCATCAATATAACTGCAAAAAGTATGTTTCATGTCTTCTCTGCCAAGAAAAATCTGAGCTCTCTATATTGCTACATTGAAGGGGAAATATCATATGTTTTTCATTGTAATCTGAAAGGAACATAAGAGAATTTTAGCAAGCTAGAAAGACTCAAAATAAAACTGGACCTCCTATTAACCGTATGAGTTAATAGGAACCAAGGAACTTTTTTTTTACAAGTTAAAAGCCTTAGGAATGGGTGGAGGTTTCCACATGTTAGGTTAGGCACTGGGAGTGGTAGAAACTTAGTTGTACATTTTAAGGTCTGCTTCCAACAAATATTAAAGATGTAGTCAGAGTCAGTCAAGAAATTGAAGGCAAGCCTGTTCACATGCTAGTTGAGGTTCTTGATGGTAAAGACAGAATCTAAACTACAGGTCTAGGCAGAAAAATGTCAGTCTGCTAGAGAAGTCTGTCATTCTTCAATAGTAACCATACTGACTTAAGCACAAAGAAGTGCTTTTGATAATGAGTTACACTCAGAGGAGAATTTATTTTAGGAGGGTTAGTACTCCACCCTTACTCAGATATTGCTCATCAAGCCTGATCTGGTTGGAATATTACCCAGGGGTGTGAGTGGATTCATCTAAACTCTACTGGTTTTCATCAAGGTGGAACTGGCTGCAGTATATCAAGTCGGCCTTTATTCCCAAGGTTCTCCCTATACGTTGGACTTCTCTATTGTTTTCCCTAGTGGTGCTGTAGTTTGGGAAAATGTGCTACGTTTTTGGTGGAAGGACTAGGACAAGGAGGGAACTGATTTTATTCTGGCTCCTGTATTGACACATGGTTCATCTAGTCCAGAATTCTCATCAGAATCATTTGGCCATCTTATACTTACTTAGTTTTCAATTAGCAATAATCGCGCCTCGGATAAACCTCATTGGCTTATATTTACAGAGGGAGGAGAGGAATAAGAAACGTTAACTTTCTCTTGTCTGCCATGGTATACATAAAAATTGCCTCTGTGAATTGCTATATACTTTTCAAAGGAAGGTAATTATATTCACTCAATTTATTTGACGTGGAAGAAATATAGCCATTTAAAAAGTGTCTATGCTGATCTTTCAGAAAGACTTACAGCATTCAAAATTGTTCAGATGCAGATCAGGATCTTGGAATGACTTTATCGTCATTGCTATGTTATAATATTCTTGCAAATCCTCTAGTTTTTAACTTTCTAGAACAGTTTGAGGGGCATCTATCATCATTTATTTATTTATTAGTGACATTTATATACCGCCTCACAGTGCAAGCACTCTCTAAGCGGTTTACACCAGTAAGCAATGTATATTTCTATTGCCCCCAACAATCTGGGTCCTCATTTTACCTACCTCGGAAGGATGGAAGGCTGAGTTAACCTTGAGCCGGTGAGATTTGAACCGCTGACCTGCGGATCACAGTCAGCTAAAGTGGCCTGCAGTACCCTGCTCTAACCGCTGCGCCACCTCGGCTCTTTTTATCATGTGTTCCTTAACCCAACAGTTTCACTAGGAGATGTGTTGACGGTTTGGCAATGGTATTAGCCAGCAGCTCATGCATTTTGCCCACACCATCACGCTAATAGGAAAAAAAATACTTTTCCGTCAAAGCAGACTATTTAAAATTAGCTGCAGCACAGGTTTTGGCATGCTATGGTCAGTTATCTCTATTTTTCCATTAAAACAACAAAATACTTCAGAAACATGAAATACAGCAAGAAACATAGTTAGGCCAAGATGATATGCTACCTGATGTAAAAGACAAAACTGAACCCATTGTTTGACCTACAGAAGGCAGCTGCAATTGAATCTCTCTTTAACATTAATGATGGGACAACGTTCTGTCTGAAGGGCAGGACGCTAAATGATGTGGTTTATGGCACTTTCCAAAAACATACATCATTCCTCAGAAAGGAACATATAGAGTGATTCCACCCCCAACACAGGTAGTCCTCGACTTATAACCACAATTGAGCCCAAAATTTCTGTTGCTAACCGAGACAGTTAAGTGAGTTTTGCTCCATTTTGCAACCTTCCTTGCCACGGTTGTTAAATGAACCGCTGCAAGTTGTGAAGCTAGTCACACGGTTGTTGAGCAAATCTGGCTTCCCCATTGACTTTGCTTATCAGAAGGTCGCAAAAAGGGGATCACAGCACCCCGGGACACTGCAAACCATCATAAATATAATATAAATAGCGTCTGGATTTTGATCATGTGACCGTGGGAATGCTGCAATGGTCATAAGTGTGAAAAACAGCCATAAGTCACTTTTTTCAGTGCTGTTTGTAACTTCAAATGGTCACTTAAAGAACTGTTGTAAGTCAAGGACTACCTACCGGTAATTCTTCCAAGATCAGTAGTATATTAGCATTTTTACTTTCTCCTGACTTGCAAGTTCAGGGATCTGTTTTGGTATGCTTACATGTTACATGGTATGCATTCTATTCTATTCTATTCTATTCTATTCTATTCTATTCTATTCTATTCTATTCTATTCTATTCTATTCTATTCTATTCTATTCTATTCTATTCTATTCCAAATAGATCTGAAGTCAAATGCAGGCAAATAGATTAAGAATCAATGCTATGTTTTCCATTTTTAAAAATTGATTTTTCTGTTAGATGGTTTTACTGTTTCATTTAGACAGATTGAACATTTGACTTTATGCAGAGGGAACTAATATTAATGGGGCTATATGGCTGTTACTCACTTGCACTGGAGTCCCTTGACTTATGACTGTTTGCTTAATGATGTTTCTAATTAACAATGGCAAACAATTTACAGTTTGTAAAGCACTTCTAACAGTTGCAAAACATTGCACCACCACCACCACCTGTGGTCATGTGATCACTTAGCATCCTGTTCATACCATTTACAATCTTCTCTCCTGTTTTCCCTAGGAAAATGAAGCCAATAGAGAAGTCAGCAGGGAAGGTTGCAAGTTGCTGCTCCCTGCCAAGAGGACTTCCTCTTATCTCTGAGGCTGGCAAAAATAGCTCCCTACTGAAGGATGTCAGCTCCATGCCTACTTGGATTTCAGGAAGCCAAGTAGACACAGAGAGTTAAAATCCTTCAGGAAGCAGCCCTTTTGTTCTGGGGGCTGACTGAAAGAGCTGCCTGCCAAAGGATTTCAGCTCTGTGCCTGCTTGGATTATGGCAAGGAGGATATTGAGCTTCTGAGCAGAGAGGCAGCACAAAGTAAGGAGTGCAAAGTGCCTTGGGGTGAGGGAGCTCTCACACAGACCTCACGCAAGTGTCTCTTTGCTCAGGAGCTAAAAATCCTGCTTGGATTTCAGCAGAGGGGATTTTCAGCTCCGGAACAGAGACACATTCACATGTGGCCTGCATCAGGCTTCCCAAGTTCTCCCCCATTCATTCTGAGGCACCCTGCACTCTTTACCTAAGACTCTTTCTGCTTAACAATCTGGAGATTACTTAACAACTGCAACTGGGAATGTTGGAGTTATGGTTGTTGAGCAAAGCAGTCAAGTGATATCTCACTTCTGCTTCACTCAACGACCAAACCTTTGGTTGCAATTGTGATCATAAGTCGAGAACTGCCTTACTGAAGATCTACCATTGGAAGAAACATATAGCAGAAACATGTCAAGTATGCAAGTGGAATAGAACTTATCAATAGAATCACTCCAATAGCAAAACAGTATTATTCCAATTGGAATCTTAATTTTGTGTGGGGCTGTGAGAGGCATAGGAAGGAATCCACTTATACGTTTCTTCTTGAATTCATAGGCTGTTCCCTAGTTTAGATGCTTTGCAAATAAACTTTCCTTCCTTTGTATCTACTGCCATATCCTTATTATTCTCAATTTAACTCAGAGACAAACAGCGTGATTACTTCTGAATAAGTTCAGTTTCTGGTTTATTTCTTTCTTTGTATCTGGCCTTTATTGTTTTTACAAAAAACTTAAGGCGGTGAACATATCCAACACATCTTCCTACTCCTATTTTCCCCACAACAACAACCCTGTGAGGTGAGTTCAGCTGAGAGAGGGTGACTGGCCCAAAGTCACCCAGCTAGCTTTCATAGCTAAGACAGTACTAGAACTCATGGTTCTCCATAGTGGGTGGAGCCAACATCCAAGTATGGGGATGACGCAGTTCCTTCAGCCAATCAGGACTGAGCCTGTCAAATTGTAGATCTCCGCTTCAGCCACCATTTCCCCCTCTTTGTCTCAGTCCTTGGCTTGACAGGACGTGTGTTCCTTAACCACTAGACCAAAGAAGAGAATTACATAATATTTTCTTATAAGGTACAGTCAGAATGCAACTGTTTTCCATTTTTTAAAAATTATACTTAAGAGTCTTCATGTCAGGTTGCTTCCATTCAAAGTCCAGGAAATAAAAACCCCAACTCCATGTTGATAGAGATGAGTACTTTTACTAGACAAGAAGTGATGACAACAAAAGAAAAGCAAGTTCTGAGGCAAAAGGCGCATAAAATGCATATACAAAGAATCCCCAAACCCTCCCTAATAACCCCCCTGGGCAATTCATCCAATCCCCATGTCCCAAGATGTCAGGTGGGTGCACCGGCGGTTTGGTCTTCCACACCTGGTCCGACGAAGCCATTGACCTTGAGCAGGTCCGACAAAGCCATTGACCTTGAGCAGGCTATAAACATGTCCATGTAGCCTGGCAGTCCTCGATGAGAACTTTCCTCCCTAACTACCTAATCAAAGACAAGTAAAGCAACCTCCAGCACACTTCCCCCCTCCTCCCAAATACCTAACCTCCCCCCCCCCATTTCTATGGCAGCCGAAGCAAGCAGACAAAGTGGAGGCCGACACTTCATTTGAAAAAAGATGGAAGGCAGACAGGCAGGCAGGCAGGAAGGAAATATCTAAGTGATTTTGGATCTTCTTTTCAACATACTTACATTCTTATTGTCCCTCTTTCCTCTTAAATATTTTACAAATAACCCCCCTGGTTTAGTCAACATCTTTCTTCAAATCCACAAATCATCATTTTTTTAAAAAAATCTTTCAGCAAGAAATTCATATAAGATCTCCAGTCTTTCATAAAAGTTTTTGTTTGTTCTGTGATCAAACAGATTAGTTTCACTATTTCTGCAAGTTCTGACATTTTGATAAGCAAATATGTGTTTCCCCATAATTAATGTTGACCGCTAATGTTGAAAAAGTTAAGTAAGGTGAACTCCAATGTAAGCTGGGTCAGGGAACAAGCACCATAATAACCTTGTGAACCTTATTCAAGGTTATCTGCCAACTCCTCTATACAGGGAGACTTTAGTCAGATCTTTAAAGCATCCATGCGTTTTCCCAGGATCATATGATTGCTGTACGGTGCTTTAAAGAGCAATAAACACGGCTTGTTCATGCTCCAGGGTCTTCCAAAGCACCTTTGTAATGAATCTCTCTAGACACTAACAATAGGCTTTATTCATGTGAAAAAAGATGGACTGTCTACCCTCTGAAAAAAAGATAGAACCTAGGAGAAATTATAGGATGAATGTTTGGATCAAGATAGTTATATTTCATAAAATATGACCAAATGTGGCAATTCCACTGTAAACCCTAGTAATGAAGAACTACAAGATAGCAAGTGATTTTCACAAAATTCAGGAATATTTGCTAGGGTATAATGGTATGTGGGACAGACCTTGGGAGACTGACAAAAAGATGCTTAAGAAACAGTTGGATAAGGGAGTGTAGCCAACAGCTGCATAGTAGGTGAAGCGAGAGATTCAGGAGATATTCTCCCTAAGTTATAAGGCTGTAAAGCTGACAGCAGGAGAATTGTATTTTCAGACTTGCAAGATTATGTAAATGCTGCTTTACAATAAAGTAGAAGTAGCTTATCTGACCATGTTTCCTATCTGGTCTACCTGGTAAGGCTGACATAGAGCTCTGTGAAGCCTCAAAGGAATGTTTCACTTCAGTGAAAGTTCAGAGCAAAGCACTTCAAAGCTGCTTTGTGAAGCAACCCGATTCCTCCATGATTATGTTATTGTTCTTTCCTTGGAGGCCCTGAAGAACTTGGGAGAAGGCTGAGAGGAACCTTTTTCTATAGCACTAGCTGATGTGATTTCAAGTTGGTGCCTTTGGTGAATGATGTGAGGTTGCCCACAGTTTGAGTCTAAGGCAACCACCTCAAACCTTCTCTGGACCACTAGCTGAAGGTTTTTCTGGGTTGGTTTGCTCTAACAGTGTGCCATGGATAATCCTAAAGTCATGTAGCTGAGAAGTTAGAGCTGCAGTAGAAGGCTACGAGGAGTCTTCTACATTACAGTAAGGTGACCAGACGTCCCGCTTTTGGCGGGACAGACACGCTTTTCAAGCGTGTGTGTCCCGCGTCCCGCATTCTTTTCAAAAAGTCCCGCTTTTTTGAAAAGAATGCCGAAACGTCTGGTCACCTTAAAAGGGGAAGCAAAAGAGGTACTGGAAGCAAGTCGGGCGGAATTTCAGCGAGGCGGCTGCCTGCTGGGGAGAGGGGGAAGGGGGGCTGCTCCTCCTCTCCTTCCCCGCCCCACCCCTAGCCCCGCCCTCGGAGGCGCCGCTGCTGTTGGGATGCGGGTGGAGGGGTGAGGGACGAGGAGCGGCCCCTCCGGCGGCGCAAACAGCCCTTCCTCGTCCCCCTCCCCTTCCTTCCCCTCGTCGCCTCGCTGCCGCCGTTGCCCTGGGGCCGGGCGGGCGACCGGGAGACCGCGGCGCTTGGATGGCTGGAGCTCACGACAGAGCGCCGCCTCGCAGGTAAGCTGCCAGCTGCCTCCTTTCCCCGTCTCCCGCCTCCCGTTCGTTGCTTGCCAGCCCAGCCCCAGGGCAACTCCTGGGGGAGGCGGGAGGCAAGGAAAGGCCTCCCGAAGGGGAGGCGGGCTCCCGAAGGGCTGCCGGCTCCCGAAGGGGAGGCGGGAGGCGAGGAAAGGCCTCCCGCCTCC